>JARHVA010000239.1:272500-882500 GCA_037957365.1 Torreya grandis | reverse complement strand
AGAAAAGAAGGCAAGTGAAAATAATGCTAAAGCATTAAGTTCTATTTTATGTGATTTATGTGAATCAAAATTTGTTAAAGTTATGCAATATAAATCTACTCATGACACTTGGGTAAAACTTGATATATTTACAAAGGTGATGGAAAGGTTCAACAAGCTAAGCTTCAGACTTTCAAAAGATAGTTTGAGAGTTTGAAGATGGAAGAGGAAGAAAATATAGCAAGTTATCTTTTGTGGGTTGATCAAATAGTTAATCAGATGCAAGGTCTTGGATAAAATTTAGAAGAATCAATTATGGTTCAAAAAGTTTTGAAATCTCTACCATTTAGATATGATGCAAAAAATTTGGCAATTGAAGAGATGAAGAATTTAGCTAAGCTAAAGATGGATGAGTAACATGGTATTCTTACGATATATGAGATGCAGTCTGAATAAGAGATGAATAAATTATGGTTCAAAGAGAGAAGTTTCTTTCAAGATATCAAAGAAAGAGAAGGCTAAGATTCAAGAATCAAGTGATAGTTTTGGTGATGATGAAGATGAAAATGGAGCTCTATTAATTTTCAATCCAAAAAAGGGCATAGGTAAACATCAAAGAAAATTACCTTTTAAATGTTTTAATTATGAAAAGATTGGACATTTTTCAACTAAGTTTCTAGATAAGGGTAATGGTGACAATGAAGAAGGAAAGTCTACATACAAGAAGAATTTTAAAGGAAAATTCAAGAAGAGATTTGAGAAGAAGAGTTTGTATTCTAAAGATCCTAGCTCAACCGAAGATAGTAGAATTAGTGATTCAAAAGAAGAAGATATTATATTCATGGCCATACATAAATATTCCTCTACAAGCAAAATTATAGATAATTAATAAGAATAACAGGATGAAGCTAAAGTGAATATAGAAGGAGAACTTTTTTGTGACTTAGAAGAGTTAAAAGCTCTTAAAAAGAAGAATCGAAGATTAAATCTCTAGATCAAGAAAAATGAAAATGAGTCAAAGGAAATAATTAAAGATCTACAAGCACACTTTGAAGAAGATAAGAAGAATGAAGAAGATCTAATAGCATAGTTAAAAATAGTAAGTAAATAATATGAAAGGTATATTATTGAAATTATTTCTTTAAAAGTAGATCTTGATAAAAACAAATAAAAAAATAAATGATAGAGCATCCAATGATTCAAAATTTGAGAATAACACTGATATGTTGAATAAGATATTAGAAAATCAAAGATCAATGTCAAATAAGACAAGTATTGGATTTGAAAAAGATAAAGGGGAGGCTACTACTTTCACAGATAAAGAAAAAGGAAAGAGCTATGTCTAATCTCTTACAAAAGAAGAAATAAAAAGGGAAGAAGTTAAGAATACATAAGACATCTCAAAATAAGAAGGCTGGAAGGAACAAAGCTACAAAAGGTAATCAAGTTAGAGATACACAAATAGGTCATATTTTTATGGTTACTATTTTTATTGTAATGGATATGGTCATAAGAAAATAGAATGTCAAAAAAGGGCTAACAATTTAAAAAATAAGGAGAAGAAAAGTCATGCAGAATCAAGCAAAAATCCACAACTCTTTTGCTCTTCTATCAGGGTTTAATGAAGAGGCCATAATATGTTACAAATGCAATAACTTTAGACACATATCCTAGTACTATAGAAGTGTGTTCGATTCAGTCAAGAAAGACTAGAGTTTCAAGGCTCCATTCATCAAGGAGAAAGTTTCAGATAGGTTCATGGTAGAAGAAATAACCTAAAAAATCTATGTTGGAACAAATAGATTTGTAATGCAATAAATGAAGAAAATCCATGGTGCATTGATAGTAGATATTCAAGGCACATGATAGGAGACAAAAGCAAGTTCATAACCTTAAAGAATATCAATGGTGACATAGTAAAATTTAGAGATAATACTACTTTTAGAATTGTCAGAAAAGGTACACTAAGTTTGGATAATGGTAGAACTAAAACTAAAAATGTTTTGTGTGTAGGTCTTAAGCATAATCTTTTGAATGTAAGTCAAATGTGTGATCAAAGGCACACAATAAATTTTTATTCAAAAGGTTTTGAAATTAGGAGAAAAGATTCAGATGTGTTGATTGTAGATGCTTAGAGAATAGAAAATAATTTGTATATATTATCAGACATCAAAGGTCAAAGATGGTGTTTGAGTCAGATTGAATAAAGTTAGCTATGGCACAGGATAATGGGTCACATAAATTTTTATAATCTTGTCAACATTATAAAAAATCAAGTAGTCAAAAATCCTCTAAAGATTATAAAGCCATCTGACACGCTTTGTAAACCTTGTCAGCATGGGAAATAGGCTAGAAGGTGGTTCAAAACAAAAGAGTACTTGACCATTCAGATGTTAGAGCTTGTTCACACTGATCTATGTGGACCTATGAGAACTCAAAGTACTCAAGGTGAGAAATATTTTATGTTGCTTATTGATGATTTTTCATGTATGACTTGGGTAATTTTTTTAAAGAAAAAATCGGAAGCTTTCAGACATTTCAAAGCATTCAAAGCATTAGTTGAGAATGAAAATAGTTTGAATATTAAGTGTCTAAGATCATATCGAGGAAGATAATTTATGTCAGATCAATTTATGGATTTTTGTGAAGACCATGGAATAAAGAGGCATTATTTAGTAGACATAACTCCATAGCAAAATGGAGTAGTTGAGCAGAGAAACAAAATAGTTCAAGAGATGGCAAGGACAATGCTAAATGAATCCAAGATACCAGATAAATATTGAAGAGAGGTAGTTACTACAATAGTGCATATTCAAAATAGATAATTATTGAGAGTCAATAGTGACAAGACTCATGAGCTATGGAAAGACAAACCAACAATAGTTGATTATTTTAGACTTTTTAGTAGCAGATGTTTCATAAAGAGAACTAATGAAAAACTTGGAAAGTTTGAATCTAGAGCAAATGAAGGTATATTTCTTGGTTATTTTTTAAAAATTAAAGCTTATAAATGTTATAACAAAAGAACCAATAAAATTGTTGAAAGTACAAGTGTTAGGATCGAAGAAGATGGAACACAAAGAATCAATGATCTAGTAGACATTCCTAAAATCATTGAAGAGGAAGATTTTGAAGAATCAGATGAAGATGAGAAGAAGGAGAAAAAGTACACAAAAACTCCATCCAAATATGTTTAGAGAAATTATAATGAAAGTGTCATCATCAAGGACATAAATGAAGGAAATCACACTAGAATAATGAAGGTAAGTAAATCTGAGCAAGTTAATTTCTCTTTGTTATCCAAAATTCAGCTTAGAACTTTTTCAAAAGCTAGACATGATAAGCATTGGGTTAAGGCTATGGATGAAGAATTAAATCAGATAGAAAAGAATGATACTTGGGAATTAGTGCCTAGACCAAAAAATCACAATGTGATAGGAAAAAAATGGGTTTATAGAAATAAGTTGAATGAAAATGAAGAAGTGACCAGGAATAAAGCAAGATTAGTATGTAAAAGATATGCTCAAATTGAGGGAACAGATTTTGAAGAAACTTTTATACCAGTGGCAAGGCTAGAGGCTATTAGGATTTTTTACATATGCAGTATTTAAAATTTTCAAAGTCTTTTAGATTGATTTTAAATATACCTTCCTAAATAAGAATCTAGAATAAGAGGTCTGCATTGAGCAACCTAAGGGATTTATTCTCTCAAATATTAGTAGCCATGCATGCAGATTGAAGAAAGAATTGTATAGATTGAAACAAGTTCCTAGAGCTTGGTATGCAAGACTTGATAAGTACCTATAGGATCAAGGTTTCAAGAGACGATTTGTTGATAGTAATATCTAGATCAAAATAGAAGGTGAGCATCAATTTATTGTTGTGGTATTTGTTGATGACATCATTTTTGGAGGAAACATTGAAAATATGATAAAAGAATTTTCTAATAATATGAAAAAATAATTTGAGATGTCTATGCTTAGAGAATTGTCATTTTTTTAGGATTGCAAATATTTTAGTTATATAAAGGAATTTTCATATCTCAAAGTAAATATTACAAAGAAATTTTGAATAAATTTGGTTTTGAGGATTGTGCACTAGTTGACACACTAATGTGTATAAGAAATAAGGTGAGTAGGAATGAAGATTCACCTATTGTAGATCAATATTTGTATAGATCTATGATTGATAGTATTTTATATTTGATAGCATTGAGGCCAAACATCATGCATGTAACAGATATGGTTGTAAGATATCAGTCATCTCCAAAAGATAGTCATATTCAGTTGGTGAAGAGAATATTTAGATATATCAAGGGGACATTGGATTATGGATTATGGTATCCCATAGGTAGATATTTCACTTTGGTTGCTTATACATATTCAGATTAGGTAGGGTGATTGGATGATAGAAAGAGTACAAGTGGAGGAGCTTTCTTCCTTAGTGATAGCTTAGTATCATGGCTAAGAAAGAAGCAAAATTTAGTATCACTTTTTATAGATGAAGTAGAATATATTGCAATGGTATTGTGTTATACTAAAATGCTTTGGATGAAGCAAAATTTGGAAGATATCAAGGTAAAATATGATGAACCTTGTTGGGTGAATATTTTGTCATCAACTAACTAACGACAAAATGGGTATATAAACCACAGCACAAGGAGATTTATGTGGAAAAATGGGTGTGGTGACCACAGTAGATTAAGATAAATCTCTCCTCTCATCAAGGAGAGGTTCCATATAAACTATAATATACTAATATAAACTGAAAATAGACTCAGGGGTGAAATCATACCATCCATTTCTCTTTTTTTAGAGATAATGTTCACAAAACAAAGGAGAATTTTGGTGTAATTACTGAAGGCATTTCTCTTCTTTCAAAAATGATGTTCAGTAAACAGCAAGAATTCTTCTTGGGTAGTAACTAGATCCACAAGGAACCCATAAAAGCACAAAGTCTTTCATTGTTTCTCCTACTAATTTGGGATAAGGTAACATAGTAGTATGAAGTGTAGCACAAAGTCTCCACCAAAAACTACAACATAATAAAATATTACGAAGGATAAGGGGAGCTCAAAGTCTCTCTAATATCCTTTACACAAAACACACACTAAAGACAATAATGGTAGCACAAAGTCTCCCACAGTCGGCTTTAGGATATCTTCTAGCTTATTTCCACTTGTTCTGCTTATTTGATTAAATGGACAAGACTGTATTTAGGAAAAATACATAAGAATGATTTCCTAAATAACACAAGCTATTTCAACACAAAGTTTGAAAGGTCACTTACTTTCTCATTCACTTGATAAAATATGATTAACAGTCTGAGCTCAAAGTCTCAAGAATGCCTTTCAATTTGGGTAGAGCTTCACTTCTAATAATAGTGAGATCCCTTCTTATTCAAAATGAGAGATTACCATAAATAACATCCAAAGAAAGACTTGGGTGCTTGTTTTCATGAAATGGCCCATGTTTCATTGAATGCATTAGAAATTATGTGAAGGGGCCATGCTGGAATAAGATATCAACCTTAACTTTGGCATTCTAAATCATCTCAAAATGTCTCCTCTAAAGCATGGGTTGCCTGGTCTTCTTTATGATGCTTACACGTCTTTCCATTCACCTTTACTCAATGAAGAAAAATTGGCCACACCATTGAATGTTTGTGCTCTCTAAGGTCCACCTAGTGGATTGCTCCACCTACTGGAATAACTCTTCTATAGATATTTCTAGGTTCTCTACATCATTCCCTTTTTCCTTGCTACATTTTGTCTCTTCCTAGTGATCTATATGAGCTCTCAAGGATATCTTCTCACTTTTTATTAGCTCCTTTGGCTCCTTTCTTGGTGGATCACTAAGTTTGTCCTTGGATCTTTTTTTAAAATCAATGATTATTCCATAATCCTGAATTTGACATCCACGGGGATGTCACTGGTCGCTTGAACCACTTTGAACCTTGAACCTTTGAGCTCTTTTGGTTTAATGGTTTAATGGTTCAGTGGTTTGGCAGTTCGGCAATTCAATATTTTGTAAAGATCCGCATTCACTTAGTATTCTTTATGAGTTCAAGGTGTCGTTGAACTAATTATTTAAACCATTTGGTTGATCCTTTTTTTGGAATCTTTCACTTCAACCATTCGCTTGAACTTCCACTCAAACTTTGAACTTTGAACCTTTGAACCCGTTGAGCTCATTGAACCTTTGAACCTTTCGGAGTTCAATGGTTCAATAGTTTAGTGGTTCATTCTAACTCTTTAAATTCATTGAAGCTTCAAACTCTTTGAACCTTTGAACCTTTCAGAGGTGGAGTTCAATGGTTCAATGGTTCAACAATTCATTCCAATTCTTTAAACCCTACCATTGAGCCTTTTGATTGAACCTCAGCATTTAACCATCCTTATAATTTTTAGGAAATGTTTTAAGTGTTTTGATCTTCCCCTTGAGAAAACCTGCCTGTTGAACCTATGATTTCCTTAGCTGAAATGGCTTGAGTATTTTAAAAACTTAACTACTCAGAACATTTTTTGAAAAAGAAAGAGAGCATTTTGGCCTACAGGACCAAAATGGTCGACATGTTGTCCACAAAAATAAGTGATGGGATTTGGAAACAACAAACCTATTTCTATTTTTTGTGACAACATAAGTGCCATTAATATTTTGAAGAATTTAGTGATGCATTCAAGAATAAAACATATTATCATTAGATATCACTTCTTTAGAGAGTAGGTTGCAAATCAATAGGTTAAGAGGGAGTATATCAGTACTACATAGTAGATTGCAGATATTTTTACAAAGGCACTACCAAAAGACATATTTGAGTATCTACGAGAGAAGTTGGGAGTAAATTTTTTTACTTCCTACCATTGAGGTTCAACATCAGTTGAGGGGGAGCTAAGTGTTAGCTCTAGGTAGGCCCTTTTCCATTAATATCAAAGGGGGAGAATAATAGGTATAAGTATAGGTATAAGTGAAAAAATAGGTACAAGGACTAGGTATAGGTTGCTATAGTAAGGGGGAGTTACTATATGTTTTTCAAATGGTAGTATGTGCAAGTTTCAAGATGTGGCAGTTTTAGTTTGAGGTTACCATTAATGAAAAAGGGGGAGATTGTTGTAAATATTGTCATTGATGTCAAAGGTCTAGCATTATTGGTGATAAAAGCCCCATTACATTTAATGGTGTTTTTAATATTCATATCTTTGCTAATGTGTGTTAATATTTATTTAATATTAATGAATATATTTTTGGTTGCATATAAGTCAAAATAGGGCCCATGGAGAAGTCAAAGAGTCACAAGGTAAAAGATAAAAGAGGAATAGGACGCATTTTCTCATGAAGAGTCATCTTAAGGAATTCCAAGAGTCACCATGTGAAGACAAAAGAGGGTATGGTGCATTTTTCCATGAAGGGACACTTTGAAAAATATGAAAAGTCACCAAGATAAAGACAAAAGAGGAAATGATGTTTTTGCTTATGAAGGGTCGCCATATGACTTTTCAAATTGAAGGATATGAAGGGTCATGCAAGTTTGCCATCATTTTCCATGAGGATTGAAGGGTCACAAAGGGTGAATTCCAAAGGTTATTTAGAAATCTATGAATAAAAGTTTGAGAAGCCATTTATAATATGCAAGAGAGTGCATGGTTTGTATTTATTTTTGAAGAGATAAAAGCAAGAGATATTGTAGAGTTCTATCATTTGTTGAGTAAAAAACATTGAGAGATAGTTGTGTTTTATACACAAGAGGGGTTGGTGCTCCTGTGAGTTGATGCTTATAAATATTTTTAAGAGTTTGGTGCTCCTGTGAGTTGGTACTTATAAATATTTGTAAGGGTTTGGTGCTCCTGTGGGTTGGTGCTCACAAATAGTTTTTGTGTTGGTGCTTGGAAAAGGGGTTGGTGCTCTTGCAAGTTGGTGCTTGCAAAAAATTTAATTTGAGTTGGTGCTCATTCATATACTTGAGATTTTTCTCCATGGTTTTTCCCACTTTGGGTTTCCACATAAAAATCTGCTCTCTCTCTCTCTCTCTCTCTCTCTCTCTCCTCTCTCTCTCTCTCTCTCTCTCTCTCTCTCTCTCTCTCTCTCTCTCTCTCTCTCTCTCTCTCTCTCTCTCTCTCTCTCTCTCTCTCTCTCTCTCTCTCTCTCTCTCTCTCTCTCTCTCTCTCTCTCTCTCTCTCGTGTGGTGCATATTATTGTTTCAATTTTATTGCATATCTTGAATATGTGGTTAAGTGGTTAAAGAAAAGGAATTTGATTACAAAATAAGATATATAATATACTAATTCACCCCCCCCCCCCTCTCAGTATATTTTGTACTTAACACACATAACATATAACTTATATCAATGTTGGCTAACATAGTCTATAATACAACATAGAATGGAACATATCAAGAAACAAAATTATGATTTAGATTTTAATTAATTATCTAAAAATAAAATCAAGAAGTTTATACTAAAGATTTTGATTAATAGTGTAGGATTTTGAAGATACTGGGGTGTCTATTGGATAGTGTTAACCCAATGTTTCAGAGTGTTAACTATGGAAAAAATTTCATTCTCATAGCCCAATAAACTTAATTTCAAGGGTAAGCTAAATGTAAATTCTCAGTACTAACCACTAATCAATACACCACATAATTAAACAAATAGTTGGATTCTTAAGATTCAATACAAATAGAAATCCTAGGCATTTAAAAAATAATGTGAGGTACATAGAAACTAAAGACCATGCTTAGCTTTGTACTATGACTATGAATATTGATAAAATCCTCTCATGCCATGATTTTTATAAATGGTTGATAAGGATCATAAACATAATATTGTATAGCCCTTTATGATAGTAGCTAAGTAGTTTTAAAACTTTTGATACATAATTTATAAGGAAAGACAAGTAAAATGAAAATAAAGGTGAAAAATAATTTTTTCAAAAACCAAGTTTGTAATTTTTGAAAATAAATAATCTAGATGCTAGCTATAAATCAAATTTATTATAATTATAGTAAATTATAGGATAATTTACTTTGCCTATGCTATAAAATTTAAACACACAAAACAAGATTAATTAGGATGATCTAGTTGGGTAAACAAGACATAACAAAGTATATTCAATCTATTATAAAATAGGACAAAATAAACAAATTTAACCCTATCAACTTAGTTTGATGGTAAAAAAATAGGCACAGAACTAGACTGAGCCAATCAATCTAGTTGATTGTGTGGGTACAATTTTACAAAAATGAAAAATTGAGAAAAATAATACAAAATTTGAATTTTAGCTAAAATAAAGAAAGTAAATTTGCTTAAATTTTAACAAAATAAAAATACTAGGTTGTTTATAATGAACCTATAAGATAGAACAAGATCGAACAAGTTGATATAGTAATTTTTCCTAAGAATGCTAACTCGTTATTTGATTGGGTCATCCAAGTGAGTTTTTTAATCTTGTAAAGGTAGAAAATAATATTATTAAACATAATTAATTTAGTCGATATAGTTTAAATAAGATTGATAAAAAATAGTAAAATAAAGCTAAATCAATTTAGTTAGCTAAAAGTGAAATATATAAATGAACAAAATTGAGCAAGTCAATTTAGTTAGGCATAGAAAGTAGAAAAATGGTTGGATCAATTAGTTCAATCCAATTGGTTGAGACTAAAAACCCTTCATATAGAAAATAGAACTAGATTGATGCATTCAATGTAGTTAAAAAACCTATGCATAAAATATAGAACCAGGTTGATAGGCTCGACCTAATTGAAAACCTACACACAAAAATAACAAGAATTGGGTCAATAGGCTCAACCTGGTTGAAAACATGCACCTAGAATATAAAACTAGATCTATATGATTTATCTAGTTGAATGTAAATGAAAATTAAAAATTACAAGGGTTAGATTTGACAGAACAAGTAATACAATTGCATATGAACACCAGATCTAGATGTGAGACCAATATCAAATATATTCACCATGAAACAATGAGAGCAAAGTTGAACACATCATAACATAAATATACCATGAGAAAACCTCATGAAGAGGTAAAAAAACCCACCAAGATTATTCATTATTTTATAAATAAATGTACCCAATACAAGCTTTCTCTTCTTTCTCTTTTCTCTTTTTTTATTTGCATTTTACAATATAAACTTTTTTATATATATGCAAGGTAATATGCCCATTATAAATTACTTTTCCAACCACCACATTTATTTCTCCAACCTCTCTAAAGGTCATTTAATATATTTTATTATTTATTTGCATGAGGATAAATTCATGATAAATAATAAAATATATTATTATTAAACCAATATGATTTAATGTATTAAGGGTACATAAATAACACCACTTAACCATTAATTATTCTAATACTCTCCCTTAATGTTAAGTGGGGATACATGCCATAATCACCTTTATAAAAATGAATTTATACTCCATGAACCATCCATATGATGAGTTTTTGGAGGTAAAAACATAATAGACTTACAATCCATGAACCATCCACATGATGAGTTTTTAGGAGGTAATAATTG
Source organism: Torreya grandis (assembly GCA_037957365.1). Lineage (NCBI taxonomy): Eukaryota > Viridiplantae > Streptophyta > Pinopsida > Cupressales > Taxaceae > Torreya > Torreya grandis. The sequence continues at coordinate 871,992 of JARHVA010000239.1, read as the reverse complement.
AAGGAAACATCCTTCATCATGGCATAATCACCTTTAAAGGAATTATTCTATGTAAACATAGTCACCCAAAAGTATTACACTATTTAACTATAGACACCTAAAGGTATTACACTATGTAACTGCAATCACATAGTCACCTTTAAAAGAATTACACTATATAGCTATAGATACCCAAAGGTATTACACGATGTAACCACAATCACATAATCACCTTTAAATTAATTACACTATACACCCATAGATACCTAAAGGTTTTATACTATGTCCCCATAGACACATTTAAAGGAATTACACTACGTTACCCTAAACCACTAAGAATGATTTTAGGCTAGCATGATCATGAGACTTCATCCCATAATTTCTCATGAATAATTAACCAAACATATTGGAATATTTTATAACATAAAGACCTCCCTGCTACTATGTGTTGGGTACAATATAGACTTTCATATGAAGTTTACCAAAATCATATAAAGTGATATATTATAATGTTTTACAATGATAAGAACTATAGAGAGATAAAATGAAACACATGACCCACATAACTTTTAAGAAGTGGCATTGTCATGCACACTCCCCCTCAGTGGCAACTTCGATAGGCCCAAGATTGATTGAAATTGAATTGGTTTTAGTTTTTTGGTGTTACATTGGATTTTTCACCAAAGTTATACTATTTTGACTATCACCAAAAAAGTTGGTACAATGAGAAAATTCCACACAATGTTCTTTTATCATCCTTCATAGCCACAAGGCTTCTTTAGCAACTTTCACATGAAGTGCTCCAAGTGATAGCACCTACACCAAACATAAACACATATTTAGAAGTAGACTCATAATAGTATCGTTAGCATCATAATAACCAAATAAATTATCATAATCAAAGGAAAAATAATATAAACCAAAGTTTACAGTTCTTTTTATATATTGAAGTATTCACTTTGTTAATTTCCAATGATCCATGTATAGATCCTACATGAATCTGGAAGCGACACCCACATCTTATGAAATATCTATCCCAGTAATGTTATATAAATCAAACTATGAACAAGATATTTGTAAATGGAGGTTAGTTTTATTGCACACAATCTTTTAATCAAGCTTTAACACAACCTTCAATAAGAGTTTATGTAAGCTTGAAATCAAGCATGTTAAATTTAACAAGAAGGTTGTGTGATGCACATAAAATAAATTCACTAATAATCTAATAATAATTTAACCAAACATTACATATCTTATTAAAAATAATTCATATTATAATTTGAGTCATGAATATTATTTTTTTTCTTTTAAAATCGACACTACAGGTTTGTATTTTATACTAAAACAAAAAAAAGGTTTAGAAAGCAAAAATTTTAACATGTTTTATACTTGATTTTGTAATAAAAACACATATTTTAGTGAGTAAAAAACACTAGCCACTTTAATTGATTTCAAAACAATTCAAAAACACAAATGATTTTAACAAGGGCAAAAGTTATAAATATCACAAAAGTGGAATAACGTGTCATAAATAGTATCATAAATTGTACTATTTGACCAATTTTTTTAAAAATAATAGGAGGTTTCAAATCAACTCAAATACATTTTTAATGTGTCTAGAACATGCCAAAACTACAAATCAACTAGTTGGATGACTATGGTCGACAAGCAGTTGATAGGGTCAAAATTCAAATAAAGTATCACACATGATACATGTTCCCACATGAATGATCATGCACATTAAAAAAATAGTTTTTAATAATAATATAAGTTTGGTAAAAAAATAATAAATGAGGGGATTTGAACACAAGACCTATCCCATGCAAGTGTGCTTAGAAAAATTAAACTAACCAACTCACCCACTAAGCATGTTAATATAGTAAATACACTAAATTATATTTAGTATTTTTTTTATCTAATTTTTATTATTATTTTAAAAATAAAAAATAAACTATAATTAAATACTTTTATTAAAATAATAAAATACAGGCATGAATTTAAAATTTGGAAAAAAGGATTTTTAACTGCATATGTGGGGTCCACTACTTTCGTGGAATAAAGCTAATTAAATAAATGTTTTATTTTTTAAATAATTTTCAAAAGGACATTATAAATACCAATTAATATTAGTTTTTAATGCTCAAAATATATTAATGGTGTTGGAGGAGGAGAAGAATGCACAATAGGAGCTACAAGTGGTCTTTTTCTGCAAGATAATGCTTGAAGTCACTTGGAAATTACCCTCTGATGCATCTGGGAAACTCAAATCAGGTTTTTACAGATTTTAAATTTATTTTTTGATGCCTTATAGAAGTTATGGCACCCAATATAACTATTAAAAATCAATAAACTCATTTTTATCTCTCCTCATGATCTACAAGTGACTCAAATAGCCTTAATTATTGCTAAATCTAGCTTATAAAGAGAAATAGACTAAAGAAGGACAAAAATAAATTTTTGACTAAAATTTATTTCAAAATATCCATAAACATCTGATATGGGATGCCAAAGGAGGTTTTTAAAAAATAAAAGGAGCTCAAACAATAGTTTTCAAGGTTTGGAAGGAGATTTGCATGCATAAAAACTAACAAATTGGCTATAAAATATCATCTATGGGTTGATTTCCTCACTTATTAGCTCTCATTATGCTTGTAATTATGTGTAAGTGATAGATCTATAATTAGAGAGCTTCAACCACCTTCATAAAAATTATTAATCCAAAAAACAAGACAAAATTAAAAATTTAATACTTAAAAAAATATTTTTATCCTATTTTAAGATTCTCAGTTAGATCTATGAAATGAAAATAGGCTTAAAATATGAAAATTTTCACAAATCTGAGATCTCTAAGCTTCTAAGAGAGGAAAAGGTAGAATAACTCACTATAAGAGAAGCTTAAAAAACCTTATGAACATACCATGGCTTTAAATATGGATGAATATGGGCTTAAACACATGCCAAAAACTCAATCTTTGATCTTGTCTCTCAATCATGAATAAACTAGCTTTGATACCATGATAGAATAAGCAATATGATTACATACGAACACCAGATCTAGATGTGAGACCAATAGCAAAGACAATCACCATGAAACAATGAGAGAAGAGTTAAACACACCATGACATATCTATACCATGGAAAAACCTCATGAAGAGGTAAAAACCCACCAATATTATTCATTGTTTTAAAAACTACTACAATACATAAAAGAAGACTAATTTAGTAATCACTAAATCTTGTGGCACAAAGGGGGATAGTTAATAACAAATATAATAAAACATTAAAATATAAATCTCTTCAATTAAATGTAGAGGTAAACTAAGTAAGGATTACAACATTCATCCTACTAATTTTTTCAATATCTAATCTACTAAATGAAAGAGTAAAGTTAGAAATACTTCCCTTGAATTGTAGTTGGCATGCCTCAATCTCTCCCTTGGCCAATGGTTACTTAAAAGAGGTTGTGTATTTGTAAGGATTACACTATAGAAATCATCTCTAGGCTAAACGACTCCTACTTTGTATCTAATACTTTCCCACAATACAAGCTTCATTCCCTCTAAAATATAGAAATAGTAGAATTATGAGTTGTAGAAATGCAAAAATAAATGTTCCTCTCTTTATAAATGATGTGAATGGGGTATTTATATCCAAGGATTGAACCTAAACCCTCTAGATAATTTAGTTGACAAGGTTGGATAGATCGATCTTGTTTGGTAGTAAAAAATAGTCATTAGGCCTCGAACTATGTCAGTTATGTTGACGTGGTTTTATAACATGCAGTGAATTCATAATGAGATCGATTGGGCTGACATAGTAAGAAAATTAATAAAAATGGGTATCTACTTATTTAGGGGTTCTTTTTTAAGGTGAATTACTTATAGGAGTGTATAAGTGGGGTTTAATTGCTTAGGGATTTGAATAAAAGTAACTTGTAGTGGTTTTAGGTAATGGTATAGGGACCAAGAATCTTACAAAGCACCAAAGGTTTGCCCACCTCTTTCTCAATGCACCCTTTAAGGCATGCAATCAAAGATATTGAAACTTGATAAGTTCCTTTAAGAGAGAAAATGTCAGTAAATTATAAAGTTTAAAAATATTGTTTGTATACAGAAAATATTTTTCTAGGAAAAATGTGGCATTGATTTTTGGTTATTTTATGTGTATTTGAAACCATTATTCTATGTAAAATGTGGTATTTTTGTTTTATGTGTCTTTGAAACCACTATTTTGGGCAAAATGTGATACTATTTGAATGGTTATACAACTCTTTTATATCTACAAATTTGATACCCCATTTTAGGCAAATGTGGTATGGTTGAATTGTTGTATACTTTTCATCATGATTACAATGTTAGTATCTTCTTTTTATAGCCAAGCCATTGTACTTATTGATACACTCCATTATTTTTTTGAGTCTAAAACTAGTGGAAGTTTGGTTCTTTTTTTTATGAATGTAACACCCAATCAGAATATATGGCAGCCAATCAAAATATGCAGGGTCATACTTATTATGATTAATAATAAGAGGTACAAATTTACTTTGATGAGATTATTGATGTTTTAATGATCTTAAATTTGAAATTTGGTTCTAGTTATTTTGGACAATGTTACTCTGGTTGTAGCTTAACATATTATTTTTTAAATCTATTTTTTAAAACTTTAAATGGCCTCTTAAGATTATCGTTAGTTGGTTGTGAGCTTGTTTATTAAATGTGAGAACACTATTTTGACCACCATGTTTATATACAAAGGTATATAGTGGAAAATAAATAGTTAATATGAACACTTTATAATGTGTATATGTTGTAGCTTGCTTAATTGGAACTTTGAATCTGCATGGTTATAGGTTACTCTATTGAGAAAATTATTATTCCAAAATAACTCAACTATTTTTATGTTATTTTTTGGGTTTATTTGTGTGTTTTTTGGATTTGATTAAATTTTGTATTTGAAATGAATAATAAACTGGCCTCTCTAAACCTTTAGGTGTGACTATGACCCCACCCATAGGATTATAATAAGTTAATGCATTTTAATTATAAATCTTCATTTAGTTTCCTTAGTTTTTATCTAAAAATTATAATTTCTTATGAATATGGTTTTGAATAGAATCCTCAAATGAGTATCTTTTCATTATTTATAAATAGAAATATTCAAATTTTCATTTGTTAAACATACTTTTAAAATGGATTATTGGACTAATGGTTGAGATAAGAACACATAAATGGCCTAAAATAAACCTATATTAAAATATTTAGTAGTATTTATGATGCGGGTCTTGATGATTCCAGATATGATTGACCACAGTTTAGATGCTATGATTTTCTACATTAATTAAGTCCCATGAGGATCATGTCAAGATTATATAACAAAATTTGATATAATTAATGTCATGGTAGATTATGGTTTATCAACTTAAATTATACAATGATTAGGAAGGGTATATTTAAATGTAACCAAAACTAAATGAACTATGTATATATCTGAGACATTTATGCATATTCCTTAAATTTTGACCACTTGCTTACCATGAATATATATGAGACATTTATGCATTTTCGAAGGTATTGTTCTAATTTTTTGTATCCAAGGACATCCCAATAACATATCACAAACATATGGGTTTCATAGAACTAAGATTGGATTGGGAACTATGAGAGGTCCCACTTGTAAAGGTATCCCTATATGCCTAATAGTATCCCATTTATGACCAAAAAATGCTTTGACAACTCTAGAAGTATCTTATAATTTTTGCCTTGTATATTCAAAATAGTAGAGGAGTGTTTTGTGCATGTATTTTTGTTTGATCCATTGTCTATCATAATACTATGTTTGTATTGCTTGTTGATTAATGCTTGAATAAAGAGAGTATTTCTATCTGAATCATCATCAAAAACTTAACAATCATCAAATTTAATCATATGCCATGGTGTTTATTTTCTTGTAACTATACCAATGATGTTATCAAGTGGATGCCTATATGTAGAAGGATGAGGATGAACATTATATGCATAATGTACTTAAGAATTATCCTTGTTATTTGTTGCTTCATGATTTGGAAAAGGATTTTTTTTAATTTTGAGTTTTAAATTTTTATTTTCTTATGGATTAGCTTCTTCAATATGCATGCTAATGTTAATTATATTATCATCAATGAGATCTTGAATTTTGTGCTTGATCATGAAACATCTATTTGTGGAATTATCAATACATCATTTTAGTAACAATATGCATTTTGAATTTTGTCTATCATAATACTATGTTTGTATTTCTTGTTGATTAATGCTTGAATAAAGAGAGTATTTCTATCTGAATCATCATCAAAAAATTAAAATCATCAAATTTAATCATATGCCATGATGTTTATTTTCTTGTAACTATAACAATGATGTTATCAAGTGGATGCCCATATGTATAAGGATGAGGATGAATATTATATGCATAATATACTTAAGAATTATCCTTGTTATTTATTGCTTCATGATTTGGAAAAGGATATTTTTAAATTTTGAGTTTTAAATTGTTATTTGCTTATGGCTTAGCCTCTTCAAACGCATGTCAATGTTAATTATATTATCATCAATGAGATCTTGAATTTTGTGCTTGATCATGAAACATCTATTTTTGGAATTATCAATACATCATTTTAGTAACAATATGCATTTATATCAAATATTTTAGAATGTGGTTTAGACATGTCTACTTCCATTGGTGGAGTAAAAGAGATTAGATTTAATTCAAGTAATTTTTTCAACAATACATGAGGAGTTATGGTAACCTTGATAATTGCCTCCTTGTTAGAGCTTGTAATTAAATCTTTTGTGTTGGTTATGAGATAACATTAACTATAATCTTAGCTTCATTATTTTTTTCATTGGGTTTGCTCTTATAATTTGGCTTACTATAATACTTGCTATTTAAAGTAGAAGGACCATTTGAATTATACCTGAGGTTGTTCAAAATAAGCAATTTGAATTCACACTCTTTGACTATATGACATAACTTAACAAAAGGTTTGAACTTATCAAACATAATTGACTCTTGGAGTGGAGATATAATTTGAGAGAATACATCTTATAACTCATTATCAGCCATTTGAATTGTCATTTTTCTAGCATAGTCTTATATCTTAGAACATATTTGTTGAGTGTTTTAATAGACCTTCATTTGATCTTTGTCATTTGAGCGTATGATATATTTTCACCAATGTTGATATAAAAGTGTACTAAAAATTGGTTTTCCAAAGGATTTAAAGCCTTTATTGATTGAAGAGGAAGATCATAAAACCCTATAAGATCATATTCTTGGAGACTTCTTGGAAAGTCTTTGTCAATAATTTGTCATTATCTTCATAGTCTAGACAAGCTACATGAAATACATGAAAATGTTGCTCAATATCACATTTGCCTTCATATATAAGAAGATTACAAGCAATATATCCAAATAGTAATGGATAATATGCAATTTCTGGTGCCAAAGTGTTATGTAACAATGAATGAGTCCATGGAGGGGATAGTATGAGAAGTAATTTGCTCAAGTTGAAATAACTTGGTTTGTAAGGCAATATTTGTATTCTCAATAGTAGTATTTCTAGAGATAAGTGGGGGAGTATAATTATCATGATTAGGCATAGGCATGGATGCTGTTTTGAAACCAAGTGATGTTCTCAAACCAAGGGATGATGTTATAGAGGTAACTAGAGGTGTAGAAATCAGAATGTATGTAATAGTAAAAGTGGAAACATTAGAATTAGGAAATTTGATAATAAAAAAAAGAAATTATTGTGGTGAAGATGTGGCCAATTTATATTGATGATAATATGTTGATGATAGAAGTATATTAATTATATTATTCACCTTTTGGGGTTCTCTTTTAGACTTTGATGAAATTCAAATAGTTCTTGCACTTTATTTTGATCTACTCCATTAAGCTCTTGTGGATTAGTGTGAGTGTCATGCTCATTATGTACATTAGTCTCTTTATTATTTTTAGTATTAGAATTAGTTTTAATTTCAACTTAATTAAACCAAGGAATTTAATTAGTAGCATAATTAGTTTGAGAAAAAACATCATGATTTTCCATTGTAGAAGAGACCAAAAGAAGTCACATATATGAAAATGGAATACCACTAAATATAGAATTGCACCTTAGAGGTATACAACACAATATGAATCAATGAAATTAATAACTATGAATACAATACAATAAAAATTCAAGGTGTAATGGGTGATCTAGTCAAGGGTTTTAATGATTATGTGGGTTTTAAAATATACTTCCTAATTTGTATATTAGTTTTGGACCAATATTTTAGAGCACTAATTATAAAGGCTAAAACATGCCTATAGCCTACTATCCCATCTCTAAGCATAGAGTGAGAGTAACTTCCTTGGGTGGCATGATCTTCTCATATTCACCACAAATAAAATGACTAAAGAGGTTTCCTATGGTATAAATAAGGGGCCTTAGGCATTTACAATATATCATGAGGTATGGGAAAATTAATTATGTTTAATATTTTATAATGGATTCATTATTGGGGTAGTACCCCTCACATCACAATGTCCATAAAATAGATCATCGCTTATCCTGTAATGACAATCACTAAGTATTTTTAAAACTATCAACACACATTTTCTAAAAACAAATAGAAAATAAAGAGAAAATATAATTAAATTATTTTTGTGTATATATCAACAAAATTCAACCTGAATTTGAATATAAATGTTTCACTATAAGATGTTTATTTGAGATGATAATGTTAAAAGATTAATATTTGTGGGGTTACTTTAGTGGCCCACATTATTTCATAGTGAAAATAATATATGTTATATTTATTATTGAATTATAACATAGTATTTAAAACTTATTTTGGGAAAATAATAAAACTTATATTTATTATTTAAAATGTGATTAGTTTAAAACATGGATTGGTTGGCTACAATTATTCACACCCCTTATAAAGGCATTTTTACCTTTGTAAGAATATAACATCATTGCATTGTGAATTATTAATATGGAAATATCTCTGAGCATGTTTTAAAGGAGTTGTGTAAAGAGAAGTGAGGTGAAAAGTAAGTTACTATGTGTAAAATGTTTATCAATGAATGGATATATGTTTTATGGGTTTTTAACCCCATTAAGGTTTTCCCACATAAAATCTTGCATAATATGTTGTGTGCATTCCTTCTTTATTGGATTCTTGGTGTGTTGCATATTTTTATTTCTTGTTAAAATTATTTGGATAAAAATATTTTGTTGATTCTGCATACTTTGACATGGTACCTAATTCAAGATGTCGTTGTATAATAAATTTATGGGTTTTATTATAATAGATACTAACCCTATTCAATTTGATTTATGGAAACTTCTCTAGTAGAGAGATTCTGCCATAGAAACCTCTTTTTCAAGTATGTGGTTTTTATGGCTGGTTTCATTTCATAATGGGGTGTGGAAAGCAGTGCACATCACCATCTCAACTCTAAATTTAAAATTAGGGAAAATATTGGCCTGGGGATTGAGTGGTATTAATTATTTATAACATTTTGGCATGTTTTGTGAATAATGATATTCCACGAAGGGGTGGATATTCTCACATATGGAAACTCTAAAAAGGTCCACAAATATGTCCTCTATGTGTTCTTATTCCTCCAATGGGTGGTTCAGAATGGTAAAATAAGTGTGAAAATCCATCATCTATTCCTTCATATGGTTTTTTTTTAAATTGTAGGCATCTTAAAAGTTGAGAAAAAATGATCATGTGAAATTCAAAATGTTATCTCAAAATCACTCATTCTAAAAACTATAAATAATAAGGTATTGTGCTTGTAATAAAATATCTATCACTAATGTCACAAATCGATTAAGGAAAATGGATTTGTTGAAAGGGTTCTTAAATTTATTCAAATGTAATAGGAAACTCCACAAGCTAAAAAGGTCCACAATCAACAATAATTGATATGTCCTCTATGTGTTCTTATTCCACTAGTGGGTGGTTCAGAATGGTAAAATAAGTGTGAAAATCTCATCATTGTTATTGAGGTTTCTATTCCTTCATATGGTTTTTTTTTTAAATTGTAGGCAACTCCTAAAAGTTGAAAAAAAAAGTCTTTGATGATCATGTAACACAGTCTCTATAATTCAAATTGATAATGTTATATCATCTGGTGATGTTAAATCACTCATTCAAAACTATAAATAATAAGGTATTGTGCTTGTAATAAAATATCTATCACTAATGTCACAAATCGATCAAGGAAAATGGATTTGTTGAAAGGGTTCTTAAAAGGCAATTTATTCAAATGTAATATGTTTTTTTTGTATAAACTTCACCCTTTTTAAGTAAATACTCCACAAGCTTTGTGAGCATCTTTTTATCCTATATTGAAATGGGAGCTTTAAAATAGGGTATTGACATCCATTAACAATAATTGAAAGTGGATATTTTTTATTTAATTACAAAAAGTATTTAAAACTTATGTTGTGTAAATAATAAAACTTATATTTATTATTTAACCTGATTAGATGAAAAGGTGGATGAGTTGGTTACAATTAATCACAATGATTATAAAGGCATTTTTTATGTTTTTGAGAATATAACATCATTGTATTGCTAATTATTCACATGTGTCTCTGAACATTTTTTGAAGGAGTTGTGTAAAGAGGAGAAGTGAGGTGAAAAGGAAGTTATTAGGTGTAAAATGTCTCTCAATTAATGGATATATGTTTTGTGGATTTTTTACCTAGTTGAGGTCATCCTACATTAAATATCATTTAAATTATTGTGTACATTCATTCTTCATTGATTCTTGGTGTGTTGTATAATTTTATTTCCTATTATAATTATTTGGATAACAATGTTTGGTTGATCCTACATACTCTAACAGATAAGACAATTTATTTAGTGTCAGATAAGATCTAAGGTAGAAGAAGATTGACTCATGGTGTTAGATTTATATCTAAATTTTAAGTTTATTTATTTTAGTGTCATTAATTTATAGAAATTTATATGAAATCCTAAGACAAAAATCAAGTAAACAATAAGTAGTGTTATAAATAAAAAAATTACGAGTTCACCAAATGTTTCTATGTTTATTTTTTGTTTAATAATGAAATGCTAAAAAAACACTTAAATATTTAAATACTTATTTTTATCTACATAATATACATAATCTAAATTTAAAATACATTGAAATATAAAATTTTAAACGAGCTATAAATAGTAACTTTCAATGAAATGTATAAATCTAGCTTGGATCTACTTTATGTTGACTATGCAAGTAGATCATTGATGTATAACTGATTGAGAGTACATGTGAATTATGTCATAACCAAAAATATTAGTCTATGATATACTAGGACAAGGCCATGCTAAGTGGATAGGGTGTACTACAACCTTGTTTGTTGACTATGATCACATCTTGGTTGATTGTTTGACTGATTTTTATGTGTGAGAACATGTGATTATTAGATATGGTTGATTAATTTACTATAGGAGTTTATTTAATACCCTATAATATCATAACCCTATTTCTTATAAAATTAACCAAATGGAGATCAAATACAAAGGGAGGAATCGGGTAATGGGAATAGTCAAGCTATCCTCAGAAAACCATGTGTACTCTAAGTGTTGCATGCATTGCCTTAAAGGGCCTTAAGATGATGTCATTCTCTTTCATAGAGTGAAAGTGTGAATCTTGATATTTTACATATGGATACAACTAGTAAATTTACTTGTGTGACCTAGTGTAGTCTTGTCCTAGAAGGTCTGAGACTGTTGAGATTTGATTGACAAAACTTTGTAAGTATAATATGGATACTTGAGTTATTTTTTTAGTATTTTCAAGGTAGTAAGTATAATAATTAATACTCTCATAGATATTTAAATTTAACTGAATGGATTGGCCAAGTAAGGTAAGTATGCCAAGATTAAACATTGTCAGCACTTAATGATTAAAATTAAGTGTCTACATATACTTGAAACCATTGTTATAGGTTACCTATAGAAAATGTTGTAATCCTATGGCCACTATTAAGTGATAACTATATCAAAAGTTTTAGGCCACCTCTAGAAACTACTACTAGGCTATAGCCATTAATGTGTGATACCTATAATAATTATTGTAGTTTGTTGCAAGCTATTTTAGAAATTTGTTGTGGATTAAGTTGAGATATTTATTTTGTATGTATCTATAAGTATTTGTTGTTGTTATATATTTTTAATTTTTACTCCAATACTAAAATATGGAATTTTTCCAAAGGTTTCCAAACCTTAAATTTTAGGCAAAAGAAGGAAGATATATAGTAATAAAAGTCTGAATATAGTGAATTTCATTATGGTGTTTTTTCAAACATGCCCCAGGTAATAAATATCATTGAGACATTTTGTCAAATAGTTGGCATGCCTTACAAAAGCTACCTAAATTTGAGTATGATATAGTGGTAAGTATTGAAGCATATGCCAGAATTCATAATGTGAACTTTAGAACCCAGCAACCATGTTTCACTTAAGCATTTTTTTAAACACTTTTCATGCCTTCAAGTTGTGTGAAAGAAAACCTCTATAAGATAAAGCCTCATGTAATTAAAAGACTACATATTGGAAATTTATCACCAAATCATTTAAACATTGAATCAAATATCAGTATTCAAGTGGGAGGAATGGCGGATGCTTTCTTAGTGGTAAATACATATGTTCATTAGATGGATCTCTGTTGCTTATACTCAATAATTTTCTCTACCCTAATTGATGGGAATGTTATGCATCACATATAATTTTTTCCTCAATTTTAATAATTCTCATCTATTTTTTGGATCTATTCATGAAGTGGCATTTATTGTAGATAATGGGTGCTATATCAAGGCTATTAATGGTGATTGGATTATACTTTATTCTATAAGCTCATAAATGGATGGTAATATCTCAATTAAAAAATCAAATATATAATTTTATTCAAAATTTGGGGGGAGAGGATCATGAAATTTATATGGAAGGTATGAAGATTCAAGAAAAAGTGGATATATTGAAACTTCAATCAAAAAAACTTATCAAATCTTTGGAGTGACAGGTATTTTATCCTCTTCTTGTAGTAATAGGTATTAATGACTATGGTGATAGTTAGGCATGGTGAATATGATAGGTTTTCACTATGAGTAGGATCTTTGTATCTAGTTGTAATTTTGATCCATGAAACTATCACTCCAAATAATGTGACATCTACTCAACTACCAAAATGTTTTAAAATTATTAAAATATCAGTCATCAAAATGAGAATTTTGCATTTCCTTGATAAAAATGAATGTAAGGCATTCTAAATGACATTTATTTGTTGGAGTGATGGCATATAAGAATCCTGATATAACAAGGAATAGTTTCATAAGACTTAAGGGTGTTTGTAGGATGCTACAAAGTGTTTTCAAGCTTCTTAAATTTTGGAACTATCTAACCCACTTGAGAGTTTCAGCTTAGTCTAATAACTCATTAATCAAATAGCTAAAAATATTCATTAAATATACACAAATTCAAGTAAAATAGCTTGAATGATGAATGCAATAGTCTGTTCTAATAAGCAAATAGGTGGAATTATGTTGGCAAGGATTTGACCTGACAACTTGTGTTCATTTCCATATGATTGGGAAAAATGAGTTGTTTGTTAGTTGGTCATATCAGGTCATGTGATCATGTGTTATATTTATGTCTATAAGGATTTTCAATAGATATGATTTGTCCCACCAATGCATATTCATTCCCATACAATTGGGATAGGTGAACTAACTACCACTTGGTTAAATCCTAATACATGAACACACTTCACAATCATAAGTTGGATGAGGCACATGTCACTAGTGAGTTCTTGATTTTTCCTATATTATGCCAAGGAAAATGATCCCATAGTTAGAGCTATTTGTTGTTGTGAAATTTAGCCATCTGGGTTTCACTACTCATTTGAGTTATTTTCATTATTTTTTCTCTTTATACCCTTCATGATGACTCCACAACCTAATGGATAAGGTAGTATTACAAGTGAATTCACATATATAAATTTGTGGGCTCAAGGTAAAAATTATTTACTTAACTAAATTATTAATTATTTTTAAAAATAATTAATTTTAATTAAATTTATAAAATAATGTAAAATAGGACTACCTATAGAGAGTTATGCATTTGGGGTCATTTAATAAATTGTTTATTTTTAGAATTAATAATTTATTTTAAATGTAAAATCAAATTTTCACTTAAGATCAAAATCAAAAATGCATTAAAGTTCGTGAACTGCCAAAATAATAAAACTAAAACATGGGAAATTTTTAATTAGATAAATTAACTCTAAGATGAGTTAGTGTAATGAATGGCCTTCCAACTTCCTTTGTGGGTGGAAATATTATACAAAATATAAAATATGTATCATTGTAAATATGGGATTCTTCTTTGTTTCTAATCTCTTGGAGAAGCATTGGCTATAAGTTTATGTGTGGACTATGTTCTTTTCTATATTTGAGCAATGGAGTGCAAACAAGTAGGTGAGACCAATATTTAGCTTTTTGGGTTTTGATGCTCTTTGTTTGTGAAATTTTTATTTATTTTCACAAATATAGAATCCATATAAATTCTACACTTTTGTTGGTTGTGTGTAACTAATATTATTTCTAAACTTTGTGTTGGAAAACTATGTTTGGGCTTTGTACAAAGTGTAGCCAGTCTAAGTTTTGAGGAGACTTTGTACTTCCAAGCAAGCCTTTTGTGCCCATTAATTTTTTTCATATTTTCATTTCTGTGAGAGAGGAATAATTTCCATTTCATTTTATTTTGAGTTATTATGGTTGTTCTTTGCATTCATTAAATTATGAGTTTCTCACTTTCATTCTCATCCTTTCTTGTCCCATTTTCACCTTTCACCATTTCTAAGTTTTGTTTCCATTTGTGTTTTTTGGTTAAAAATACACAAAAATCCATTATCTACAATGGATATGTCCCTCTCAAATGTATAGGAAAATCACTGTCCAAATGGTAACTTATCCATTTGTTGTCAAATTTATGTTACTTCCCATCGGGAAAATAATAAAACCAAAAAAAACACAAGCAACATATTTTTTGCCAATATGTTGACTCTCATGGCACCTAAGTGTAATTGGCATCTCATCTTTTATTTCAATCAAACTAAGGTGTCTCCTGCATGCATGTTGGCCCATAAGGATGGTGTTGGAAAGGAGAGAGAAATGTAATTTATTAGTTGTGTCCTTATTGATTATGAAATGAGATATACCTAATTGGATAAGGAATGACTAACCATAGTATTTACAAAAAATTGATTAAGGCATTACATTCTCAATGAAGAAATAAGGGTCATCATAAGATCCTAAACCTTTCACACTTTTTTGACCTAGATAACCTTGTCTATAAAAGTTGGTCATTTCATCACACTATTGAAGGAATTTGAATTGACCTAGGTTAACCAAAATTTCATTAAGGGAAACATAATTTTTTATTGGTTTGATGATTCCCCACTAGAGGCCAATGATCTCTTTGACACTAAAATCCTGGAAAAAATTATCTATTGCATAGAGAAACCCACAATTATCTCTTCTCCATGGTATGTTGATATAATGAACTACTTGAATAATAAAACCTATCCTAAAGGTGAAATTTTATAGCAGAGGTGGTTCCTGTCATTGAATCCAAGTATGTAATCCTTGATGAAATTCTAAATTGAAAAGACTTTGATAGTATGCTCTTATATGCATAGACCAAGAAGAGTTTAAGAAAGTGGTGTTCCAATGTCATAGTAGCATATTTGGCACCCACTTTAGTGGTCATGTAATTTACAGGAAGATTCATATAAGGGGATATTTGTACCCCATGCTTGAGAAATACAAATAGTGCACACCCTTTATATTATATTTCATAATTATTATTTTTTTGCACACCATATATTTATTAAAATAAACATTTAAGTATAAGAATATAAATGTAAACTAAAATGTATACTTATAAGTATACATTTAAGTTTACATTTATTTTACAAATATACATTTTATTATAAATATACATCTAGATTTACATATATTTTATATTCCATTTTATTATATTCTATTTTAAATTTAAATGTATACTTATAATAAAATCTAATATAAAATCTAATAGAATAAAAAATGTAATATAAAATTAAATGTATCTTATTTTTTATTGATTGGATAAAACACTTTTGAAATCAGAGCTATGAACTAGGGATGTGGGGGTTTTGATAGTTGGACCCGCATCTAGGTACAATAGAGAGGGTAAAAGGACCCCCTTAACAACCAAGTATAGTAAAGAGGGTTTGAAGGCTCCCCCAACCTTTAACAAGTGAAGTAAAGGTACCCATTATCTTGGTGAGACAAGAGGGTTTTAAGGATCCCTAAAACTAGTGAAATTGAACAAGGAACAACTAGAGGGTTTGAAGGCTCCCAAAAACCTTGAGTAACATGAAGTTTTTAAGGGTTCCCACAATTAGGGGTTTTAAGGGTCCCAAAACTTGTGATACATAAATATGTTATAAAATAGATAATTTTAAAGGGCTATCACCCTTCATCATGTCTTCTATGGGGATACTATGAACAAATTTCAATTGAAAAAATAGGTCTTCCACCTCCTAGGTCATCCGCACAGCTTCCACACAAGTAAGTCATAGCAAGAGGGTTGATCTTCCCACTCAGATCCTCAACCTTTAAAAAGTATAGCAAGGGGGTTTTAAGGCTCCAACAACCATTGAACATGAAACATGAGGGTTTTAAGATAACCAAAACTAGGGGTTTTAAGGATCCTACAACCTTAAGTACACAAAGGTGATACAGAAACAAAGGTGTTACAAAGTGAAACATAAGGGTTTTAAGGTACACACAACTAGGGGTTTTAAAATATCCCACAACCTGAGGTACACCAAGAAGATGCACAATAGTGAATCTCTAAGGTCTGACTTCATCATGTATTCTTTGAGGACACTATAGAATAGAAGTCCATCTAGAGAAAAAGTTCTTCTACCACCTGAGTCTTCTACATAATTGAGTCATAACAAGTGGGTTTTGCCTCCAACTAAGATCCATAATCTTCCCAAATCATAGCAATTGGATTCTTATATTATCCACTCTAGTAAGACAAATTTTGGTTAGAATTCCTATATCTACCCCAACCCAAAACATCTTAGACCAAGAAAGGGCCTTCGTAGATAATATCTTTAACTTAATTATCACCCATCTTCCATATTTCCTAAGTACATTGGGATTTCAAGCTTATCTAAAAGGAACCACAATCATCCAAGAGGACACATCCATGGTAGATCTAATCCCATTGAATTTTGAGAGGAAACCACCAAATCCCATCATTCATGTTAAGATAGAGTGAACTTCTCTATCATCTTCTCTGGTAAAACAAAGAGTGACTTCAGCAAAGTGGATCCCTCCTAGGATAAAGAGTCAACTTCCTTCAAAAATCACCTCAAAATTGAACCATGTGCTTATAGTGCTTAAGTAAAATAAATGAATTTCTCCATTATCAAAGACTTAAAGAAAACTATGGCATGAGCTCCTCTAATATCCATGTCATTCAAAAATATAAGTGGATGAGTTCCTCTAATACCCATCTTATCTCGATAATATTATAGGTTGTAAGATCCCCCATCAAATAACCCATAGATAGTCTGTGGAAAAGTGACCATAAAATGAGGGGAAGGCCAATAACCTACCCTAATTAGTTTACTCCCAAACCCACTCAATATTATAATAAAAATCCAACAATTGGAAATGTCACCCTCTTATTTCCACTTGAAAAGACCTAGATATATGTATAAAAGTAGATCCTCACCATCATCAACAAACTAGTGTACAGCGCTAGCAGCCTCAACCATTTTTGAAACTACAAAATAGTCCTCATATGGACTATAAAATCTTGATTTAAAATGACTATAAGTTCCCCAGACTATGTTTGGAGTTTGTATATCCATGGCCTCTCTATTTTTGGGCTCACCTTCAGATCTACCAAATCACTTCTTGAGCTATGTGAGAGGGATATCCGTCAACCTTAGAGTGAAGCTTGTGAGTCTTCCCTTCTCCTGTGTTATTACTAGACCCATGTTACCTCTTTGCATACCTGATGTCAAACTTATTCACCCCTAACCATCATCTCTCCATCCTTCCTCCTCACTTGTGGCTTCTCACCCACCTTTTTTTTTGAATTTCCCACCTACTCTCATTGTGACCTCCATCCTCCACATAAATATATCTTATAAATTGGAATATAAAATAAATTTAAACTTTAATATATAATTATAATAAAACAAATGTAGACATGAATATAAAATGTAATATAAATAAAATCTATACTTATAAAAAAACATATATATAAACTTAAATGTATACTTATATAAAATAAATGTATACATTTATTTTACATAACTATGCATTTTTATTATAAGTAATACTTTTTAAGTTTACATCTATTTTATATAAGTATACATTTTATTATCACTATGCATTTAAGCTTACATTTATTTTAATTTAAAATTTATATTCTTATAATTTAAATTTATTTTATTAAATATAAGGAATTAGGGAAACTTTGGATCTTCTGAAATCAATTCCAATGATGTAGGAGTTATTATTTAAAAGATAGTTTTTCAAAATTCCAATCTGATCATTAATTAATCATTTTTAAAATTTTAGTATTGAACATAAAATTATCCAAGTGTAAATTTTCTACATGGCATTTTTTTTGGTAAAACAATGGTTGTTTTATAGCTTTTTGGCACTTTTGAATTGATTTTGGACATTTTTAAGAGTTCTAGATGTGCCAAAAATTAATTTTACAAACTTTGCATCTCTCAAAGATGGTGAGAGTTGAGATTATATTGAAACATGGATTTACATACACACTAAAACATTTAGACCATTTAAAGTTTCCCCTTAAATTCACCTTTAATTCATCTTAAAGTCACATAGTGGTTTTTTAAAACTATAACACTTAAGTCAAATTTAAATTCACATGAGGGAGACATCTATAAAGGGTGACATTAGGGTGTATTTATGATACATAACTTTAGTAGGTGATGTTATGATGAATTTTTGATTTACTTTAGATTGACTTATGACATCCCACTGAGGTGTCTTTCATATATGATGTGTGCATAACTTAAGGGGAAACACTAGGATGTCTTTAGAATAAATGTTGAAGAGTTTTCAAATTTGACATTAGTGCTTCATGCATATCCATATAGCTATGTAATTATCCTTTTCACCTATACACATATTTTACATAACTCAATATGGAGTCTTTCATGTTGTATTCCTTTCATTCGCTCATAAATATGATAACATTTTTTTCATAAAGCATATTTCACTATTTAAAATCTTATGCACTACCACATTGTCACACAACACTTTACCTTTGCATAGAGCCTCTTACACATAGTATAACATGTGCCACATTTCACATGACCCATTTCAATATTGTTGTCACATCACATCCATGTAGCTTTCCACATGACACTTCTTATTTTTTTGACATGTCAAGAAATCCCTCAGATTAACCATCTGATTGAGAAGGTTAACCAACATGATTTTAGAAGGATTTCAACCATAACATGAGAAGGAGATGAAATGAATTTTAATTTTTCTCTTTGTAGATTTTGGTAATTATAATTTCCTTCTTGTATTATATGTATAAATATGTAACATATGCATCTAACCTAAGATCAATGATATACACAATCATAGTGATATATGGCATTCCATGAGTATCTAACCTTTCTCATATGCATTGTATTCACACATTAAATCTAGATAAATTAGAGGAATTTTTTTCCATTTTGATTATATAAACCTGCATTCACATCCTTGTTTTAGTATTGGTTTTCTCTACAATTTTCCCCTATTTATTCCCATTGAATAAAAATTGTATTTCCCACAAGTATCAAACATATACCTACTTAACTATGTATTTTTTAAATTTATACAAGATAAAATCATGTAAACTCTTCATAATCTCATAACTTTTTATAAGTTTAAGGTTATCCCCCATGTATAAGATCCTAGGCCTTATGAAATAGATCATTGGTATCAAATAAAATCTCTTTTATATGCTTATAAACATGTGAGCATAATGAAAGAAGGAAATATTAATGGTCAGATTTATTTAATCCTACCAAAATTAACATTGTAATAAAATTAATACGGTTGACACTAGAAGTAACCTAAGGTAGTCTAATATGTCCAAAATTTCATTGAGGATGCCCTAGAACTATAGTGCATAGAACTATTTGGCCACTTATATGAGTTGAAGATGGATTTCAAGCCAACACATTTAAACTCCCTCTCATATCATGCTCAATATCAATTTCAATAGTTCTATTGAGTCTAAATTTATATTAGTTTGTCACATTTGTGTTTAGAGAGCTCGATATGGCCTATTTGAGTGACCTATGAAACTAATCAAGAAATATGTTACAAAGGGCACTCAAATAGGGAATATTTACTAAATATACATTAGTTTATTATATTTTGTGTTTAAGTGGCTTGATATTCCATATTTTGGTGGCTTGATATTCCATATTGAGTGTGAATTAACATTAGGCCATCACATTTATGTTAAGTGGGATTATTAAGCCCTATTTGAGTGTCTCATGTGACAAATATAGTGATTAGTTACACGTGGAACTCAAATAGGGAATTTTGAATCTAAACTGACATTAATTTATCACATTTGTGTTTAGGGGTTAAATATATACCCTATTTATTCCATGCTCAACGAATCGAGTGATTGGTTGTATATGGAACTCAAATATGGCATGTATCGAGTCTAAAATTATATAATATTATCACATTTTTATTTAAGAGGCTCAATATTCTATATTTCAGTGCCCCATATAAATAATCAAGTGATTGGTTACATGAGGCACTTAAATATAGCATATTGAATCAATTTTACATTAAGCTATCACATTTTTTTAGGGGGCTTGATAATCCCTATTTGAGTACCCATGAAATCAATAAAGTGATTCATTGAATGACGAAATCAAATAGGACAAATAAAGTCTAAAATTTCATTAGGTTATTATATTTGTGTTTATAGGGCTTGATATGCCATATTTTAGTGCCCCATGTAATGAATCAAATGATTGGTTGAATGGGGCACTTAAACATGTCATATCAAGTTTAAATTTATATTAGGTTGTCACATTTGTGTTTAGGGAGCTTGATATTCCCTATTTGATTGCACGTGTAATGAATCAAATAATTGGTTGCATGGGACACTCAAATAAGGAATATTGACTCTCAATTTACATTAGGTTGTTGCATATATGTTTAGGGGATTATGTATGCCCTATTTGATCACCTCATGAAATGAATAAATAAATTATTTATCTAGGGAAATAAAATAAGGCATATAAATGTTGAATTAACATTAGGCTATTTCATTTATCTTTAGGGGGATCAATACCCCTATTTAAGTTCCATAAGCAATGAATCAAGTGATTGATTACATGGGATGCTTAAATAGTGCACATGAGTCCACATTTACATTAGGTTGTTTCATTTTTGTTAATGAGGATTTATATTCCCTACTTGAGTGCCTCATGAAACTAATTGAGTGATTTATTACATAGGGCATTCAAATAAAGAATATCAATTTTGAATTTACAAACTAGTTTATCAAAATTATAATTAGGAGGCTCAATATGCCCTATTCGAGTGATTTGTGCAAAAAATCAAGTGATTGGTTGCCTAGGGAACTAAAATATGGAATATTGACTCCAAATTTATATTATATTTCCACATTTATGATTATGAGGCTCAATATGACCTATTTGAGAGTCTCATATAGTGAATCAAGTAATTGGTTGCATACGACACTCAAGATTATGTTCTAATCAAGTATTAGAAGAATTTTGTAAATGTTCTAAAGGATGAGTACCATCCTCTTTTCCATTTTGAGCATGAATATATAAAATTCCACCTATTGTGCCAATGTAAGGAGTATTTAATGGAAGGATAGACCAATGAGTTCCATTATTACATCGTATGCCTACATGAGAACTTGATTGAATAATATAAGGTGATAAATTACATTAGTATACTTTCACCTTATATCATTAAGAATTACATTAATATATGTCCAAAATCTCATCTTAGAAGCCTTGGAATCATATTAAACCAAACTCTTCAGCCAGTTCTACATGTTGATGATGCATCTCAAACCAACACCTTCAAAATCTCTCTCTCTTGTAACATGCTCAATAGTGGTTTTATAAATTAACCCCCTCAAAATTATAATTGAATCTTAAAACTATCATGTTTGAATTAAAAATCAATAATGTGTCACTGGATGCCTAGATTTGATAGCTTGAGGCATACTTCTCAATCAATGAATTCACTAATGTTGATAAGATCAACTATGCCATGTTGAATATGTCCATTTTGGTGGTTCACTTATGGGAGAATTTGAGTGTAGAACACATGCAAGATTTCATTTCAATCAATTATTGGAATAATTATTTTGATGCATTAAAGGGTGAGTATTATCCTCTCACCACTTTAAGGATGACTACATCAAGTTCCATCAATTTCATTAATGTAAGAACTAGTCAGTATAAGACTATACGAATGAGTTCCATGACTATAGCCCACACCTACATGAGAAATTGATTTAATAACATAAGGTGTTGAAGTACATCAATGAAATTTTACCTTATATCCCTACAAAGATAGAAACTTTTGAATTTTAACACTTTCATAAATCTTATCACAATCTCATGAAGATTGAATCTAAGGAAAAGATGAAACATCATCTCACCTCTTCATCCAATTCCATTTTCAAGAGCCAACCCATGCACAGCTCATCATGTTATATGTGATCACCTAAAATTTTTAATTAGATGTTAAGAGTGTTGCTTAAATTAGCTTATCCCTAGACCTATCCTAGAGCTTTTGCCACACTTTTCTAGTCATTGTGAAGATCGTAATCACCTACAATTATCCAAAACATAGCCCCAGGACTGTCTTCTTAGATCCCAACCAGGTTTTTCCTATAGTCTAAAAAGTGGACATTAGCACCACATTTAGGACATTGCATCCACATGGCACTAGTGTCCCTAACTAGGCACTATTTTATTTTGGGACCTTAACCCATTAAGGAAAGGATTTAGGCCAACACAACTTCTACCTAGGTGCAAGGGAATCATTTCATTGAGTGGTTAGCCTTTGGGCATTTTGTAGCTAGTTAAAGGTTACAGTGCATGTCGTGCACCAACTAGTTGAAAGCTAAATATCGCTTAGATATTTAGGGAATCTTTACTATTTGAGGAGATGTGGTAGCTACAGCATGAACTTCATGAAGTCATGGAACTGGTGGGTATGATCACTAAGTTATAGCTCAACACTCAGCATGTACCTTCTACCTTGGTGAAGATGCTCCCAAAGGCTATTTAAGGATATTAAACTAGTACATTCAAGGGTATGAAGTATTATAGTGGATCTCTAGCAAAATTAATCCTCTATAGACCTTACTTCATTAGCCACTAGGATTAAGAATAGTATGGAAGTCGTGAAGGCTCCACTTGTAAATCCCCAAGCTCATCTATGAGCCTTTGGGTCATTAAGTAGTATGAACTAACCATATACTCTACTATGAACTCTATACTATATCATCAATTTTGATTAATTATTAATAATATTACATTAAAATTTACTTTTTTTGGTTTACTTGTCCTTTTTAATTACTAAGGGAATGTGTATGTATGTAATGTTATACTTTAAATGGAAATATGTTAATTAGTAGTCATGCATTTTTACTGGTTTGCATCTTTAATAGATTCCCTTAAAACTTTCATGACATCATATTTATTTTGTATAAAAATTGAGTATATATTCTATACCATGTATCCCAACCCTTGTTAAGATTACATATCTAGTATGAGTAGTTTGAATGTAAGCAACCTTATGACCCCTTCAAGCACCTATGTGGCATTTGGCTTAGTCCAAAAAAGGCTTACACCTATGGATATACTTGAAGATCTTATCTAATTGTATAAGTTCCCTATTTAATCCTTGTGGCATGGCATAACTATCCCAATACAAGCCCTAGTTCCTTCTCAGTTGCACTTCAGGTGAGCACATAAGGCATGTGATTTATGTGGACTAATGTTAGCATAACTAAATGTTCAAATGTTGAGTGTAAAGGTAATATCCCATGTTTTTTATTGGTTGTAATAAACTAAGATCTAAATAAACAAACTCTTTTATATAAAATTTTGGTTCCATTTTTAGGATCCATGTTAAATTTTGTTGTTACGATGGTGTGACAAAATGATGTACCAACCTTCTCTCAAAAACATCAAGTGTTGATTGTAATAGGTAGAATATAGATTTGCATTTAATAATCCAACCTATAATGGATAAAATCAAAGAACATGGGTTCAAGATAACCCATATGATGTTATATATGAGGTATTTTTCTATGAGTTACCTGAGCATGTGTAGTGGTGATTGACTACATATTCAACCCATAGAATAAGAAGATATATATGGTGTTATGAGTGGATAAATAGGTAATTAGAGAGGATTGAGACTCTAGAAGTAACTTGGACTAGATTAGTGGATAAATGGTGGCAAAGATATCTAAATAGCTATGTCCTTCAATTCATAGTCTCAATATACTTATGTCTTGAGGAAGTAGAGTACCAATTTTTGCATGACCCTAGAGGCACATTTATGAAGGATTTAATCATAGATCTCAAAAATCTAATGGTGGATTATGGTTTTGAAACTTTGGGGATGGAAGGCTAAAGTCCTTTCACATATGAGTTATGCAAATGGGGAGAAGGGGATGTGTAGGTGAGGTGTAATAGAATGGGATGAGCAAATTAACACCCAAGAACTAAGAAGATAGACCTAAAAGAAGAGTTAGCACTGACTTATGGAATATCTATAACTTAGAAGTTCTAAGAAAACCTATAACAAGTAGTAAGAGCATGGGGAAGGATCTCTTCAAATATAGCAATGTGAGGATGAGAGATATAATAAAGTGATGAATTTAGTTCAACACTTGACAAGTGTGGAATTCACTAGTTCTTACATAATTTGGTGACTATAGATATATTTGACATGCCTACCCCTTTCATACACTAGATCCCCCACTTGAAGAAAGTATAGAAATAATTATTGACTCTACTAATGACTTAGATCTTAGACATTTTATAGACTTGGATTGTAACTTTGTGATTGAATAGATTATTCTATATAAGGAGGTGAGCATAATTAACTCTAGGGCATTAGGCACTATCTCACCACAATAGAACTTGAATGCACCAAATCAGCCAATGTCAACAATGGAAGGAGGGAAATAGCCCATCAGAAGTGGTCTAACACCACAAGCATCACAATGCTAATGACATTAATTATTCCAGTCATAATGATGAGACCAAAACATAATCCCATGGCTGGAGGCATTAGAGGAATACTACCAAGATAGGTATCGAAGGGACAAGTACCTCAAGTACTATTTGGCCCCTATAGTAAATCTACTACAAAATGGCTATTAACTTTATAGAGTGTCATAGTGTGGAGAATTCCATAAAACATGTGTTGAAGTGTGAACTATAGTGGCATGCATGGGGCATAACCCAATTAGAGCACAAGGCTACCTAATTTGTGACCACTTTACTTGATTATGCCCACACTTGGTATAGAAAATTTGATCCTAACCAGGCCATGGTTGACTATGATACCCTAAAGGATGAATTCTTGAAGGGCTTTTATATTTCAAAGTTTGAGCAACAGAGCATCACCACACTAAAAGAGATTCCCCAAGTACTCTCAAAGAGTGTGTGCCTATATGATTTAAGGTTCAAAACTTTCCTAAAAAATCTCCTATATGATATTCACCCTTCCCAACATGCATAGTGGTTCATTGGGGGGTTGTGCATTCCATTCCAAAGAGTAATTTCCATGAAGACTTTTATAAAACCTCAAGAAGCACTTGAAACCATACTCATATCTGAGGTATTTGGAAGTGTAGATACCAAAATCAACCCATTTATGGAGGCATAGATTACATCAATGGCCTCCCAGCTCCAAAATCTTATTGTTATCTTTTCACATGATGTTACAAATGTACTGTGGTAAACCGACTGTGAAGTAGAAGGCCATAATATAACTAACTACCCATGGTGGAATGTGTGCACTTTGCTTCTAAATTATGAAGTATGTCAAGAGGTGCATGATGTCCACAACTTCCCTTTGTTGTAATGTGTTATCCATGTCAACATAACCATCTATTATCAATTGTGTAATGCCTATACCCATACTACTATTAATTATCGGGTGATTGAAAAATTTTGTAAAAATATAGAAAGAGGTGTGCAACATGCCATCATAGTAATAAGAGGGTAAAATAACCAATTTGATGAGGGATATGACCAAAAAAACATAGGCTTTGGGATGCAATGAGGTGCTATGGGGAGAGGTGGAGGACACAGTGGTGGAAGGTTCCAATCATGCTCATGTTATAAGTGTGGCTCAATAAAACATTATCAACATGACTGTCCTACACATCCCATGTGTAGGTATTATTTAGGGTTCCATAAGATTGAATAATGCCTTGACCTACATAAAAAATTAACCCAAGGTAGGCTTGGCATAGACAAGGACACAAAAATGATCAAGCACGAGTAGAAAATAGAAAAATAGACCCCAAAGGTGAAACCTTTGTCCATATAGGTAGTCAACGTATAGGAAACTACACATAGTGGATTCACCGTTTAGTAGCAAGTTGTGTCAGTACTTAAGTTATGCCTCAATTATAGGGATAAGGGTTGTAATAGGCACATAATGCAAAATGAACCCAAAGCTTCACCATACCCAGACCTAATACACTAGAAAGACATGTTACAATAGGTTATGAGTGTCATCTAAAACCTCCAAGGGGAGTTTCAATTAGTATGAGACCTAGAAGTGTAAGCTACCACATCTCATAAGAAGTAGGATATCTAGGAAGATGAAGTACAATAATTAACTGAGATCTTTTACCTCTTATAGATAGAAGGAATGTTTTGCCTATTGAATAACTTGATCCTAGAGTATACAGGTCAAAATTAAGTTGAGTTCATCATGTCATGCATAGAGAGGGCACAAGAAGTTTGACATACAAAAAGGGTTTATTATGACCAAGAACTTCTATAGGATGCCACTATTGATGGATGGTCTATCTATGAGGTTCTTGTAGACATAGGCACCTGTTGTTCCCAAAATCCATCACTTGCTTTTGTGGACAACATACCAATCATTTTTGTCTTGTAGACCAAAACTCTCTCTTTTCTTTCTCAAAAATATTCTGAGCAGTTAAGTTTTTCAAATATTCAAGCCTTTTTAGCTAAAGAAGTCACAAGTTCAATAGTAGGGCTTTCTTTAAAGGAAGTTCAAAACACTTAAGGCATTTCCTTAGTGTTTTGAAGATAGTTCAATGCAAAGGTTTGATCAAAAGACTTAACGGCATGCTTCAAACAATTAGAATGAACCACTTTGAACCATTGAACCATTGAACCCCACCTCTACAAGGTTCAAAGGTTCAATGAGTTTAAAGGTTCAATGGCTTCAAAAGACTTGGAGAATAAAAAGATTCAAAGAGTGAAGATTGAACCATTGAATCTTGAACCAAAAGAGTTCAAAGGCTCAAAGGTTCAATGAGTTCAACAAGTTCGAAGGACTTAAATAAAAGAAGGCTTCAAAGAGTTAAGATTGAACTGTTGAACCTTGAACCAAAAAGGTTCAAAGGTTCAAAGGTTAAACAAGTTCAAAGAGTTCGACAGACTTAGAAAAGGAAAGGATCTAGAAAGTTTGAAGCTTCAAAGGATTCAAAGAAATAGAATGAACCATTGAACCGTCGAACCTTGAACTTCAAAAGGTTCAAAGGGTTCAAAGAGTTCAATGTTTGAAAGGAAGATTTGAGCGAATGAAGGAAGTGGAAGATTCTAGAAAGAAGTTCAACCAAATGTTTCAAAGAAATGGTTCAATCGAAGAAGAAAAAGAGAGCGAGCATGGCCCTTTAAAAAATATTCAATCGCCGAACTGTTGAACCTTTGAACCATTGAACCTTTGAACCAAAAGAGTTCAAGGTTCAAGGTTCAAAGCAACCAGTGACATCCCCATGGATGTCAATTTTAGGGTGATGGAATAACCATTGGTTTTCAAAATACCTGAGAACAAGCTCAGCGACTAGCCCAGAAAGGAGCTAAAGATAGCCCTGAGAGCTTAGATCACTAATGAAAGAGAAAACGTGGTAAGGAAAGAGAGAACAACTATAGAAAATCTAGAAATATTTATAGGAGAGTTATTTCTAGTAGGTGGAATAGTCCACCAGGTGGACATCAGAGAGCGCAAACATTTAAGGGCGTGGCCTATTTTTATATTTTAAGTAAAGGCAAATAGACAGTCGTGTAAGCATCATAAATAATACCAGACAACCCATGCTTAGGAGGAGACAATTGAGATGATTTAGAATGCCAAAGTCAAGGCTGTTGACCTCTTCCAGCATGGCCCTTTCCTAGATATTAAAGGCATTCAATTTAGCATGGGCCATTTTCATGAAAACAAGCACCCAAGTTTTTCTTGTAATGATATATATTATAATCTCTCATTTTGTATAGGATAGCTCTCAGTTATCAGAAGTGAAGCTCTACCCAAATTAAAAGGCAATCCTAAGACTTTGAGCTCAGACTATTAATCATATTTTGTTAAATGAATGAGAAATCAAGCGACCTTTCAATTGTGTTGGAATAAGCTTGTGTCATCTAAGAAATTGTTCTTATGTCTATTTCCTAAATACAGTCTTATTCATTTAATCAAACAAGCAGAACAAGTGGAAGTAAGCTGGAAGATGTTCTGAAGTTGACTATGGGAGACTTTGTGCTACCATAATTGCCCTCAGTTTATGTTTTGTGTAAAGGATACTAGAGAGACTTTGAGGTCTCTTTATCCTTCGTAACCTTTTACTCTGTTATAGTTGAAGTGGATACTTTGGGATACACTTCAAACTATGGTGTTCCTTCATCCTAATCAGTAGGAGAGACAACAAAAGACTTTGTGCTTTCATGGGTTTCTTGTGGTTTATGTTACTACCTAGGAAGAATCATGTTGTTGGTTGAATATCACTTTTTAAAGAAGAGAAGTGCCTTCAATAATTACACTAGAATTCTCCTCTATTTTATGAACCTCATCTCTAAAAAAAAAGAGATGGATGGTATGATTTCACCCTAATTTGTATTTTCAGCATATATATAGTATATTATAGTTTATAGGGAACCTCCCCTTGCTGAGAGGAGAGATTTGTCTTAATCTAGCGGTCGCCACCACATCCATTTTGATGTATAAATCTCCTTATGTTGTGGTTGATGTACCTATTTTTTTGTCAGTCAGTTGGTGACAAAATATTCACCTAATCATTTTTGGTGACTCCACTAGGGATAGAATGCATAGTTTAAAGCCTCAAGCTTTAAATTGAAGTAGTTCTAGTTTTTTTCTATTTTCATTTTACACTCTGACAAATCCATTGTACACACGAAGCCAGAGAGCTCAAGGTATTGTTGATCTTTATTTGAATTGTTTCAGCTAAGTAATTTTGATCTTTTTCCTCCACCATCTCACCTTCAATGAACTAGGAGTTTTCTTCCTACAAACATCAGGTCCCTAATACCAGGCAAAGTTGCTCTTTCTTATGCTAATAGATCTTTGTCCATAAATATCCCACAGAGATTTATCATCCCTCCTTTTAATAGCCATATCATGGAAGCTCAAGGCCCCTGAGGTAATAATTTTGGTCCTTTGAATCTAACCCCACCTCTACATGAGCTACCCCGTAGTTCAAGGAAGAATTTTCCCAAGTTATATGGTGATGGGAAGGTTCATCTTGATGAACATATTGTAGCCTTTTGCATAGCTTATGGTGTGATAGGCATTGAATATGAAGACATTGCAGTCAGACTATTTGTGAAAACATTATAAGGCATTGCTATAGACTACTTTTATCATCTAGAAGCACAAATAGTGACTGACTAGAACACTCTCAAAGCCAAATTTGAGCCCTAGTTCAAACCTGTAGAAGATGCACACACCATGTTAGCTCAACATACAAAAATGAATAAGGAGCCTCATGAACCCATGAGAGACTTCATTGCAAAATTTGACAAGCTGAGGAACAAGGTCATTACAATTGCTCAGCTGACACCTAAGAATCTTAAATACTTCTTCATCAATTCTCAGCTTCTTGAAGTGAGTTTCCTATTGAGGCGGGATGGCCACATAAATCTTGATGTATCTCATATTTTGGATACTGAGGTTAAAGATGATCTTATCTTGGTAGGAAAGATAATAAGAGATCCTAATAGAGGTAAATCTTCTTCATCTTCTGAATATTCTTATACAGGCACCACTGATCCTATGGTGCAAAAGCTAGCAAATGAATTGCTAGCTCTCAAAAAACAAATGGCACAAGGGATGTCTACTCCTTCTTATCAGGATATACCAAGGGGAACATTTCCTAACCAGTCATATTAGCGAAATGTTACCAAAAATTAAGGGCAACCAAATTGCCTTTCTTCCCCACCAGGGAAACTTGCCATTGAAGCAGCATCAGCTAACTCAAAAGTTGGTTATCTTGAAGTTGAATCTAATTTTTCTTTCCAACTTGAGTTGAACCAAGAAGATTATGCTGATCTCTTTACAAAAGGCCAAGAAGAATCAGCTGGTGACTCCAACATTGGTTTCTTGAATTACCATGATGAACCTAGAAGTAAAGGTGAAGCATTTGATGGATCATACATTGTATTTACTAGGTCCCAGAACTAGTCAACTCAACAAGTGGATAAATAAAAAATAGGGAAAGAATCTCAACCATCAATTTCAATTTCTAAATGAGGAACTTCACTACCTTTCCAATCAAAGGACCCGGTGATCACTAAAAAAGTAAGTACCTTGAATATTTCTTCACCTTCTGCTTCAAATTTGTAGACCAGTCCTACACCTAGAAAAACTAAATTGATGGACTACCTTCCTCTATTTCTAATTCATTTTAGTCATTTGATATAATTGACCATGCTAAGAAGACCAAAATTCAAATGTTTGAGTTTTAATTCTTGTAATCTAACCTTGAGCAGTTGAATAGATTAGTTCAATGCATCAAGAATAAAATTGTCCCTAAAGGACAAGAAATTTTGAAAGTAACTCCTATTCCCCCCAAGAACACACCTACCCAGAATAATCTTGTGATTACTCCTCCAGCCACCCCTGGGAAAATAGAACCATTTTATGTTTCCCTATTGATAAACAGTCATTAGCTAAATAATTGCATTATAGATTATGGCACATCTGATAATGTCATGCCTGCCAAGGTGGCATAATTTCTTGGTCTCACACTGACTAAAACCTTTAGGAGATGTTTCTCCATGGAAAAAAAATAGGTTCCTCTATTGAGACAAATCAAAGATGCTTAATTTGCATTTGTAGCCTTCCCAAATAAGAGAATTAAAATGACAGTCCTAGTGGCTGACGTCCCAGCCTCCTACGACGTTCTTCTTGGGCAAAATTTTTGCAAAAATGTTGGTGGAGAATTGAGCATAGACCTATCTAAAGTGAGGATCCCTATGAAGGACTTCATGCAAAGGATACTTCCTGAGAAGGAATCAAAGTACATTGTTACCCAAACTTTAACACCTAAAGCTCAAATTCTATTTGAGTCTTCAGGCATGGGTAATTACTTTTTCTCTACTGAAGACGTTCCTATTTTAGCAAAAAAAGCTTACTAAGTGATGATCCAAAAAAATTGGATAAGACACCAGAAGAATTGGTAGGGTGCAGTACACATGAAAAGAGATCTTCCATTCCTGATGAATAAAAATCTAAAAGATCTGATGATGTCTAGATTCTGAAATTTGATGGCAGCAATACTTTAACTGGTTTTGGAGCTAGAGTTGTTTTAATATCTCCTCAAGGAGATATTTTTCTCTATGCATATAATTTGTATTTCAACAACACCAACAACATTGTTGAGTATGAATCGATGCTGCTTGGATTTAAGGCTACTCAAGATAAAGGTGTTAAAATCTTTCATTCCAAAGGAGAAGCTGAGCTGGTGGTTTGTCAGGTGAGAAACCTGTATCAAACCAAGAATGAGAGATTGTGACATTATCTAAATATAGTGTGGGACTACATGGAAAGATTTGATGCTTTCAATATTTCTATCATGCCCAGAGAATTCAATAGTCATGCAGATGCATTGGCTGTCTCTGCAACTCTCTTGGTCACTCAACAAGATTTCAAAGAGGACAAGTACACTATTGAGCTAGTATTTTGACCAAGTGTACTTGATAATGCTAACCATTGGTAGGTGTTCAATGGTTATAATCAAATCATTACTTTTTTGGAACAAATAGATAGCTTTGAAAAGCTTCAATTTGAAGGCAATGAATCTCTACCATGGGAATCAGCTCTCGAAACAAATTCAAAAGCTGATGAAGAGTTGTTTTAGCTAAAAGGGAATAAAATTACCAAAGAATTAGTTTCTCTTGAGAAAATTTTTGACAAGCATGATAGGTTTATCAAGGAATAGCAACTAGATTCTAAATCCTCCAAGGATTTTGATCAAATAAATTTGAGTACAGAAGGTAATCCAAAAATGGTCAACATTGGGAATTATTGTACCCCAGATGAAAAACTCAAATTTATCACTCTACTTCACCATTACATTCATGTTTTGGAATAATCCTATGATGATCTGAAACCTCTTAGACCTAAACAAATCTAGCATGAAATTTCTCTCAAGATTGGGTCATTGTCTCACAAGCAGAAACAAAGGTAATACAACCCTAGGATATCAGGCACGATTTTGTCTGAGATACATAAAATGTTGAATGCAAGAATTATTTTCCCAATCCATCATTCCACATATATTTTCAATATAGTCCCTGTGAGAAATAAGAATGGATAAATTCACCTATGTTTTGATTTTAGAAATCTGAATCAGTCATCTTTAAAGGACAACTATCCCCTACCCATCATAGATCAGCTACTGCAAATAGTGATTGGCACTGAGATGTTATCAATGCTAGATGGTTGTTTGGGATATAATAAAGTGGAATTTGGTAAAGCATACCAACATAATATTGCCTTCACAACACCTTGGGGCACCTTTGCATATCACAGAATGCCTTTTAGCTTAATCAGTGCTGGAACCACTTTTCAAAGAGTAATGGACCTTGATTTCAGAAATGAAATGGGTAAGTTCATTATGGTATACCCAGATGTCTTGATAGTCTTTTCTAAACATCATCCTGATCATGTGCATCATTTACAACAAGGGCTAGAGCGATGTAGGTAGAATGGTATTTCTCTTAATCCCAAGAAATTAATTTTTGGGGTTACAGAAGGTAGACTTCTCAGTTACACTGTATCCCAAGAAGGCATAAAGATCAACTTAAAAAGGGTCAAATCCATTCAATAGATTTCTCTTCCTACTAGTAAGATTGAAATTCACTCTTTCTTTTGAAAAGTGAACTTCTACAAAGGTTCATTCCTGAATTCATAGAAAAGACTCGCCACATTGTCAATATGATGAAGGGCAAAGCCACTTTTAGCTAGACTGAAGAAGGCAAGTTGGTATTTCAAGACATCAAGGAAGCTATCACCCATGTCCCAATTTTGGTTTGTCCTGATTACACTAAAGACTTTGTAATGTATAGCTATGCTTCTGAACATACGCTTTCAACCATCTTGGTTTAGTAGAACAAAGAAGGTGTAGAATCTCCCATATCTTTCATGAGTTATCCTCTCAAAGCTCATGAGCTGAAGTATTCAAACATGGAGAAGCATGATTATGCTATGGTAAAGGTGGAAAATCACTTTCATTTTTACATCTTGAACTCACACACTATTGCTCTAGTTTTTGATACAATAGTCAAGTCCATACTAACTCAGCAAGAGTTTGGAACCAAAAGGGGCAATTGGATTGCTAAAATTTAAGAGTTTGATCTTGTTATCAAACTAACAAAGCTTGTGTATGGAAGGGGTCTCTACCAATTAATTACTATAACATACCAAAAGAAATAGGGCATGAAACAATAGAATTTGAAGACACGCTAAAAATTCTCTTTATTACCACTATGAATGAGTGGTATTCGAATATTGTTCATTTCCTTACCTATGGCAAGTGTCCTGCTCACCTGTCTCATAAAGAAAAGAGGATTATTAAGTTGAAAGCTACCAATTTTGTCTTGTGAGACAATGGTCTGTATAAGAGGAACCTTGATGGAGTATTCCTTCGCTATGTGGATAAAGTGCAGCAGAACAAACTTTTGGAGTCCTTCCACAATTTGGCTTATGGAGGACATTTTTTTGTGCCTATAACTGCTCATAATATTCTATGAGCTAGGTATTATTGGCCTACTCTATTTCAAGATTCATACACTTAGGTGCGTAGATGTGAGTTGTGTCAATAGTTCATTAGCAAACCTAAGTTGGTTGTGTTACCTCTCAAGTGTATGGTGATAGAACAGCTATTTCAGCAATGGGGAATTGATTTCATTGGCACTACAAATCCATCCTTGAGTGTTGGACATGATTATGTCCTTACAACCACAGACTACTTTACCAAATGGGTAGAAGAGATTCTAGTCAAGCATGCTACTTCAAAGGTGGTATGTAATTTCCTCAAAGAAAACATCATTTCCAGGTTTGGGGTCCTAACCAAGATTGTAACAGATAATGCAGCATATTTCTCTTCTCATGAGATCACCCAGTTTTGCAATGGGATTATTCTCTCCCACTCTTCTAACTATTATTCACAAGGAAATGGTTAATCAAAATCAAGCAACAAGAACCTGGTGACCATTATCAAGAAGCTGGTAGATGATAATCAAAGAACTTGGCATAAAGCATTGCTTTATACTTTATGGGCAGATAGAATTACACCCAAGAGGGCAATTGGTATGTCCCCATTCCAACTTCTATATGGTCTGAATGTAGAGATATCAATCACCCTAGAATTACCAGCATTAAAGTTAGCAAAGGCAGTAGAAGATTTAACTTTTGAAATTTCCATCGACAAGAGGATCATGTACTTGACTAAACTTAAGGAGCAAAGAACTATGGTGGTGGATTGAATTGCTACACATCAAAGTCTGGTAAAGAGACTCTTTGACCAAAAAGTAAGGATCTGTGACTTTCAGATTGGAGATCAAGTCTTGTTGTAGGACAAGAGGAGAAAACCAAAAGGAATGCATGGAAAATTTGATTCCTTATAGAGAAGCCCATTTTCCATTCATCAATTAAATGGTGAAAATAGTTTCTTGTTGAAATATCAAGATGGAATGCCATTTGCTCTACCTCACAATGGGAAGCATCTAAAGCACTTTAATCCTTGAAGTATCAAATAAGTCCATTTGTATATATGTATAGTCTTTCTTTGTTTTATGTTTTTCATTTATATTTGGCACCGTTTAGTTTTTGGCACCTTTCTTTTTGGGTAGCATGACTCTATATCCCAATGGCATAGATAAAGGCACTGAGATTTTGGATTCTACTCCCTTCGATTGCTTCTATTTTCAAGCGATGGAAGTTCCCCAACTAGAGCCAGCTTCCCAAAATCTATCACTTGATTTTGTGGACAACATACTAACCAATTTTATCTTGTAGACCAAAACTCTCTCTTTTTTTCTCAAAAATATTTTGAGCAGTTAAGTTTTTCAAATATTCAAGCCTTTTCAGCTAAAGAAGTCACAGGTTTAATAGGCGGGCTTTCTTCAAAATAAATTCAAAACACTTAAAGCATTTTCTTAGTGTTTTAAAGATGGTTCAATGCAAAGGTTTGATCAAAAGAATTAACATCGGGCTTCAAACAATTATAATGAACCACTTTGAACCATTGAACCATTGAACCCTACCTCTGCAAGGTTTAAAGGTTCAATGAGTTCAAAGGTTCAACGGCTTCAAAAGACTTAGAGAATAAAAGGATTCGAAGAGTGAAGATTAAACCATTGAACCTTGAACCAAAAGAGTTCAAAGGTTCAACGAGTTAAACAAGTTCAAAGGACTTAAAGAAAAGAAGGCTTCAAAGACTTAAGATTGAACTGTTGAACCTTGAACTAAAAAGTTTCAAAGGTTCAACAAGTTTAAAGAGTTTGACAGACTTAGAAAAGGAAAGGATCTAGAAAGTTTAAAGCTTCAAAGGATTCAAAGAAATAGAATGAACCATTGAATCATTGAACCTTGAACTTCAAAAGGTTAAAAGGTTTAAAGGGTTCAAAGAGTTCAAAGTTTGAAAGGAAGCTTCAAGTGAATGAAGAAAATGGAAGATTCCAGAAAGAAGTTCGACCAAATGGTTCAACTAAAGAAGAAAAAGAGAGCGAATGTGGCCCTTTACAAAACATTTAATCACCGATCTGTTGAACCTTTGAACCATTGAACCTTTGAACCAAAAGAGTTCAAGGTTCAAGGTTCAAAGAGGTTCAAAGCAACTAGTGGCGTCCTTGTGAATGTCAATTTTAGGGTGATGGAATAATCATTGGTTTTCAAAAGACCTGAGAATAAGCTCAGTGACCAGCCTAGAAAGGAGTTGAAGATAGCCCTGAGAACTCAAATCACCAAGGAAACACAAAACATGGCAAGGATAGAGAGAATAACTATAGGAAATTTAGAAATATCTGTAGGAGAGTTATTTCTATTAGGTGGAATATTCCACCAGGTGGACATCAGAGAGCATGAACATTCAAGGACATGGCCTACTTTTCTACATTAAGTAAAGGTGAATAGACAATCGTGTAAGAATCATAAAGAATACTACACAACCCATGCTTAAGAGGAGACATTTGAGATGATTTAGAATGCCAAAATCAAGGCTGATGACCTCTTCCAACATGGCCCTTTCACAGATATTAAAGGCATTCAATTTAGCATGGGCCATTTTCATGAAAATAAGTACCTGAGTCTTTCCTATAATGCTATATATTATAATCTCACATTTTGTATAGGATAGCTCTCAGTTATCAGAAGCGAAGCTCTACCCAAATTGAAAGGCAATCCTAAGACTTTAAGCTCAGACTGTTAATCATATTTTTTTAAATGAATGAGAAAGCAAGTGACCTTTTATACGTTGTGTTGAAATAAGCTTGTGTCATTTAGGAAATTATTCTTATGTCTATTTAATAAATACAGTCTTGTCCATTTAATCAAACAAGTAGAACAAGTGGAAGTAAGCTGGAAGATGTCCTGAAGTCAACTGTGGGAGACTTTGTGCTACCATAATTTTATTCAATTTATGTTTTGCGTAAAGGACACTAGAGAGACTTTTAGCTCTCTTTATCCTTTGTAACCTTTTACTCTGTTGTAATTGAAGTGGAGACGTTGCACTACACTTCAAAATATTGTGTTCCTTCATCCTAATCAATAGGAGAGACAATGAAAGACTTTATACTTTCATGGGTTTCTTGTGGTTTATGTTACTACCCAGGAAGAATCCTCCTATTGGCTGATACCACTTCTGAAAGAAGAGAAGTGCCTTCAGTAATTACACCAGAATTCTCCTCTATTCTATGAACCTCATCTCTAAAAAAAGAGAGATGGATGGTATGATTTCACCCCTATGTGTATTTTTAGCATATATATAGTATACTATAGTTTATAGGGAACCTCCCCTTGCTGAGAGGAGAGATTTGTCTCAATTTGGCTGTGGCCACCACATCTATTTTGTTATATAAATCTCCTTATGTTGTGGTTGATGAACCTATTTTATCATCAGTTAGTTGGTGACAAAATATTCACCCAATAGCACCAAGGTCAACATCTTGACCAAGAATGCCTAGGAGAAAATGAGTAGGCTAGCCTTAAGACCTTTCCCTCATGTACTCTTCATGGCCAATAAAACATGGGCATAGCTGATAAGAATTATTAAGAGAATATTTGTAGATATCATGGGTATTTAATTTAATGTTGACTTTGAATTAATAGAGTTATCAAATTAGGACAACTACCTGGTGCTTCTAGGAAGGCCATGGTGTTATACAAATAATACAGATATGTGTTTTAAAATGCACTAAATGACATTTGAGAATGGAAAGGAGAGGGTAGTTATACCCCTCTCAAATGACCAAGGACCCCCCTATGTTGAGAACATGGATATTGAGGATGAGATCAACAACATCTATAACATCATAGTGCAAGGTGTCGAGACTCCAGACCCAAATAATCAAAAATTCTTCTCTTGGGAAGAGGGAAAATAAACCTTAGACACCATCGATGTTGCTTACAAATAGTGGGTCAAAGAACCATATGAGACCACTGGTCAATGGTACCATTTAATGTGCATAAAGGTACCTAAAATAATAAAGATAGGTTGCGTACTGATCTATTACACCTCTAAAAGATGGGTTCCTTATGCCAAAAAAAGGGAAAAATAGTATTTTACCTTAGTAAGGACAAATTTGTAGTGATCCTAAGATATGAAGGGAGTAATCTAGTAGAAGACTATGTCTATGACCTTGAGTCATGTGTCCCAAAAAAGGTGGATAGAATGGGTGTACTAGTCTACATTTTAAAGAGAATTTTTTCTCATTGGTGGGTACCACAAAATCCCATCTTACCAACTTTTTATAATGTAAAGGAAGTCATTTATACTAGGTTTAAAAAGAGTAATGAGGACCTAGACATTTCAGCCTACTCTAGTGACTCTAACCC
Organism: Torreya grandis; assembly: GCA_037957365.1. NCBI lineage: Eukaryota > Viridiplantae > Streptophyta > Pinopsida > Cupressales > Taxaceae > Torreya > Torreya grandis. Next base: position 833,273 of record JARHVA010000239.1, on the reverse strand, counting down.
TATAGCACATGTATGTCTTTGCTAAGAAACATGGATTGTCTATGGAAAAAATGCCCCATGAAATTTATGGATGCACACCTTCTACAAAACTCTAAAGACTTGGGTGTGGGCATGGTATGTAGTCAATGTGACACATCATGAGATAGCCAATTGGGATGCCCTTAAGGAGTAATTTATGCACACCTCCTTTTCATCACTAAACCTTAAATTGATTGAGCCATTACAGGCAGTTTAAAGGTCCATGTTTGAGGAGACTTAAATATTGATAGAGTGCATAAAATCTATGTTTAGTGAAAAGGGTTAGCACTCCCAACCTTCTTTGAAGAGTAAACTCTCAATAATGACTCTAGTGAGGAAGATAATGACACATGAAAGGCGTAAAACTAGATGAATTTGATAGGTACATGGAATCCTTTGGGAAGGAGTGGTGAATCCTTAAGGAACTTCCCCAATAACTAGTAGGAATGGAAACCTTTACCATGATGCATCACTTTTATGTGGCATGCCTAGCACTCATAAATGGAAACCTATCAAGGTGTCTCCAATTGCCTTATACATTTTTAACCAAGTATTTATTTGTGTAACTAAGGAGAATCCCCAATGCATAATATCTTGAGATCCCAATCAAGACCATAGATCAAGATAGAAGCAGGATGAGGTGCCATTTTGTGCACCCCAAAGCTAAGGCCACTAAAGATGAATAAGATGACATTGATAGGATAGACATCCATCCCCTCTATAGAGTGATAATAAATGGGAGGATATTCAACCTCTACTATGAAATAAAGCTACATAAAAAGGGAGATGATCTTGGAAAGGATGATGATTGACCCCTCCTAGTTTGTGATGAAGGGAAAGTTGTGTCAAATTTTAATGAGAAGATACTCTAAATAAAATAGGGTGAGAAGCTAGAAGAGATCATGGAGTGTATTCAATTAATACTACCTTTGAAGATATAATTATACCCCTCACTCCAAATAATCATGTGACCTTCATGCAAGAGAGTAATTATTCTATCAAGAATTATAATAAAAATACCAAGGGACCTCTTGTGTTTCCTAATATAACTATTGTAGAGATGGAGAAAGAGATGACCCTCACACCCATAATAGAGGAAACTAAATAAGACTGAGCAGAGACCTATATCCTATAGATAGAAGAAGGAGAAGAGGAGATAAACACCGATAATGTATAAGAATCCTTGAAAAGTGGCATGACCACCATGCTTTAGCTAATAGAGAAAACATCAAGCCTCACATCTAGCACCACCCTAGTAATGAGCCCTCTAAGGAAACCATTACCAAATATAGTAAGGAGGCATCCCCACTACCTCATCAAATAGTTTTATAGAAAAATTGGCATGGAAGAAGATGGGATTGAATGAGGAGGATATCAACAAGGCATTGGTGCTTGAACAAAATTGTAGGCTTGCCTAGGAGAATAAAATAGCCAAGTTAGAGAAAAGGACCCCAAAAGTTCTCGCTAGCATAGGACCAGTAGTTGAAGAGGTTAGACAAGCACCAAGCAACCCCATCAAGAAATCAAAAAATAATTCACAATAGTTATGCCCAATTAGTGAAGGGGTGCCTAAATAAAATTAAGGTGATTCTATCATCTTAGAACAATAAACAAAGATGATAAAGGATCCTTGGTAGCAACAAGGTGATGCTAGTGCTGAAGGAATATCCCTAGAGGTAACTATTGAAAAACCTTAGGATGAAGAAGTGGATGAGGGGGAGAAGTTCAAGGAAGAAACTCCCAAGGATCAAATAAGTGAGTCCTCTAAGGAGAGTGTTAAAGAGAGTGATTTCACCAGTGAAGAGGAAGAAGTAAAAATAAAAAAGGCCATCATCGAAAAGGATGACAAAGAGATGAATATAAAGGAGATAGTGTAGAAAGGATGGGTGGAGTAATATCTCTATATGTATGACACTATACCCCCTAAGCCACTATGAATAGGATGCATAAATAACTCTCATTTTCAATGGACCATTATATGGATGAGACCCAATTTGATGCACCCAAAGTGGCTACTTCAATCTTAGAAGACCCTAAAAAGGGGTAGGACTCCCTCCTTATCAACACTAATGTCAAGAACCTATTTTATTCTAGGAATTCACCAATAAGAATGGCCATAGAGGTTGCACACTAAAACATCATCAATGATGGAAAGGTGAAGACATGGAAAAATCTCCTCAAAGAAGCCAAGGATGAGGTGTCATCTAATAAATTCAATCTATAATAAATCTATGCAGATGTGGAGGTAGCCTAACCATCTCTTTTAGTCAGTGTCAACACTTTATGCCTTTTAGAGTTCAACAAGATTTATGTGTTGGTGGAGCAGATGCTCCCAAGGTTAAAACTTGAACTACACATGAAGAATAATAAGATCCCAACATCGCACTACAAAAAGAGCTAGCTAATAAACTCTAAGAGGTAGAAGACCTCTTTGAAAATTTATAAGAAGGAATGAAGGCAATAGATGCCATTTTTTCAGCTTCTCCAACCAAGCCTCAATAATAGACATGTGCCTAAAGTAGGTGAAGGAAGAGAAGGAAAATATGATGGCACAAGTGTACTCATCAAGCAAGTTAGAATGGATAAAAATTATGGAGAGTGTTAATTCACTTAGCAACTAGATCAAGGATCAAGAGAAGAACTTGGAATCACTCTTCTACACTCTATAGACTAAGGCCTATGATCAAGAAGAGATCCTAGATGGGAGTATAAAAAAATCAAAATATAATGTCATGGTCTTCCATAAGGAGATGGATAAATTTGATGTGATTGTGATCATTGCTACATCCTCCAAGATAGATATTACTATAGAAGAAATCAAGCTCACCATTAAGGGCTTTGAATACTTCAGTGTCTAACTCAAGGAGAATGTGCTTGAGTTCTATCCTTCCAAGAGCTTGATAGCCTAGTCTAAGGATGGACTAAAGTTTTTGTATGGGGTAATGTTAGGCCCTTAACCCATTACATAAAGGATTTGTGCCAACATAACTTCCACCTGGTATGAAGGAATCATTTTTTTGAGTGGTTGGCCTTGGGGGATTTTGTAGCTAGCTAAAATTTGTGATGCATATCATGTACCAATTGGTTGGTGGCTAATTATCTCTTAGATATTTAGGGCATATTTGATTATTTAAGGATACGTGGTAGCTTTAGCATAAACTTTGCAAAGTCATAGAGTTGTTGGGTATGATCACCAAGTTCTAGATTAGCACTCAGCATGCACCTTCCACCCTGGAAAAGATGTTCATGATGGCTATTTAAGAAGCTTGAACCAGTAGAAGTAGGGGGATGAATAATTGTATCATAGCTAAAGTGAAATTAATCCTTTGTATACCTTACTTTAGTATCCATTATTCTTAGGAATAGTATGGAAGCCATGAAGGCTCTACTTGTAAATGCCCAAGCTCATCTGTGAGCCTCTCGGTCATTAAGTAGTATGAACTAAAAATATACTATGTTATGAACTCTATACTCTATCATCAATTTTGATTACTAATTAATACTATTTCATTAAAATTTACTATGTATGGTTTACTTATCCTTTGAATTACTAAGGGAATGTGTATGTATGTAATGTTATACTTTCAATGGAAATATGTTAATTAGAAGTCATGCATTTTTACTAGTTTGCATCTTTAATGGATCCCCTAAAAACTTTCATGATGTCATATTTATTTTGTATAAAGATTGAGTATAGAGTCTATGTCAAGTATTCCAACCCTTGTTAAGATTGCATATCTAGTATGAGTAGTTTGAGGGGAAGCAGCCTTGTGATCCCTTCAAGTGCCTATATGACATTAGTCTTATTCCATGAAAGTATTACACCTATGGATCTACCTAAATCTCTCATCTAATTATATAAGTCCCCTATTGAAGCCTTGCACCATAGAACAACTAGCCCAATGTGGGCCTTAATTGCTTCTCAGTTGTACTTTAGGTTAGTGCATAAGGCATGTGCCCTATGTGGATTGATGTCAGCATAGCCAAGTTTTTAAATTTTGAGTACAAAGGGAATATCCCATGCTTGTTCCTGGTTGTAATAAACTGAGATCTAACTAAACAAACTCTTTTATACAACATTTTCCTTATCCCTAAATCTTCCTAATGGATAATTTTCAAATGTGTACCCCTCCTAAGGTCATCCTAAGCATATTTTCTTATTTTCACAAGATATATATCTCTATAAATTCAAGTCTATTTGACCTTTATTCAATGGAAGGAAAATAGATGCAAAATCATGTTCAAACCAAATATAAGTTGAGAAAAATTAAGGTATTTGATCCCTATTCTACCCTATTTATGAATATTACCATATATAGCAGCCCTAATCCCAATTTTTAAAGATTTTAAGGCTTAATCACATTCAATGCATCCAAGTCTACTCTTATTATAGCATTCACTTGCACTCTCATCAAGCACTAGGTGGGAGATCTACATCGAGATCGATCCCTCTTTGGAGTATTGGTATGTAGGTAACTCTCTTCACAATGGGGTATTAAGGATGTCTAGCCTATCTTATTAATGAACACACAATTATTGTTCATTATATACTTATAATGAGGATTATGGTTTACACACTAAATCAAGTTTTCTAAGCACAACACATATCTCCATGTTTCATGTGCACAGGGACAAGGCCTAAAAACATAGGTGTATGTACTCCAATAAAAGAGAAATAGTCCTACAAAGGGGACACTACCTGCACTTTGAGGACACTACAAAAATATGGCACTACTTTCCATATGGGGCACTATTTTCCAATGAGCAACAAACTCTAGAATCCTTTTATGACACTCAGAATTATCCATAACCTAGTTTTTAGAACCTAGATCATACGTGATAGTCACTTTCCAAATAAGTCTATATTTATGCCTATTTATTACTATTTTTAGAAATTTAAATAAGGTCAAATGCTAGAACAAATCAATTCTTAATTATTGAAATTTATTTGACTGATTTAGACATCTCAGTCCTTTAACCAAACATAAAAATTACATAGTTACACCTTAAGAGGTTAAATCATTTGGTGAACTCATCTTACTTTGAATATTACTTCAAACCCTTGCTTTAATTAATCCATTTTTTTATGAAATAATTTAGGGTTTTAGACTTCTAATTTAAATTGGTACAAAGAAACCCTATATTCAAAAACCCTAACCTTAGATAACCCTAGGTTTCACATTTCCAAAAGTTACTAAGTCTCAATTTACATCTTACTACCATGATTATCATGATGAAATCCATCTTTCACAACATGGCACAAACCTTGGTGCTTTACTTATCATGTTTATTATGTTATCATATTATTGTATTTACCTTAGGTTATTTACTAAGGTAATTTATGTTGGTTAGTTGCCTTAACCACTTTGGTTAAGAGGTTAGTTGTTTGTTTGGTCTTTGCTATTTCATACAAGTTGACATAGGTTAGTTTTATTATACCCATCTCATGCTTCATGGATATTTCATTTGTTTGCCTATTTAATAGGCCTTCATGCTTGGTTGAACATGTTGAACAAGTGCTCTGTTATTCTCAATCTCATTTTCTCTCTGTGTTTTGTTTAATCTAATATGGTATCAGAGCCTATGGTTTATAGAACCTGAGTGGAGGTTTGCGGAAGCCAGAGAGAGGTCGGTGTATTGCCAGGGTGGAGCTTTAGAGCCCAGTAGAGAACCGAGGAGATAGAAAACATCATAGAATTTAGAAAACTCAACTAGAAGGTCTGAAAATTGCTAGGAAGCATCAGAAGGCTAAATAAGACCAAAAAGAAGTGAAAATAGGTTGTTTTAGAGGCTCAAAAGCCTCTGTTGAATTTATTTGTGCAAGGGGCTGCATGGATTTGGCAAAATTAGAAAAAATTCATTTCTTCATCTTTTTTAGTGAAACAAAAGCCTAAATCATGAGTTAAATCAAAACTAAGACATTGGTGAAAATGGTTTGCAATTTGGTTGAGAAACGGGCTCAGAATCTTCACCTAAAATTTTAGAGGTAAAATGGCTAGTATTCAACACCTATTGCTACCAGATTCTCAAAAATTGACTAGCAAGAACTTTAGTTTGTGGAGTCACAAGATTTTGACAATATGTGAATATCTGAATATTGATCAAATAGTGCTCGGTAAAGATCAAAGGCCTGCCATTGCTACCAATGACTATGATAAACATCATCGTGAGGCTCTCATGTTATTAAAATTGTCAGTAGTAGATAATCTAATCTTAGAGGTCAAAAATGTGACTATAGCATCAAATTTATGGAAAAATTTATCTTCAAAATATTAGGCTTCTAAAGCTCGTAGAGTTTTGTATTTGAAGAATTTGTTGTTTTCCACAAAGATGCAGGAAGGTGGCTCCATTTATGAGTTTTTATTGTAGATCAAGGACATCAGTGACCAGTTGAAAGCAGTGCAAAAACCTGTTGATGACCAAGATTTGATTGCTCTTGTTATGCAAAATATTCCACCATCATTTGAGTCATTTGTGGAGTCCTTGCACATGATTGCTGAGATGTAGACTTTAGATTTTGAAACATTATCTACATTGTTATTACAAAAGGAGAGATGACAGGAGTAGGCAGTGTTGTCTACATCCACTTCCAAAGAGAGTGCATTCTTTATCAAGGAAAAGGGTAAGTAGTCTGGTAAAAATAGCTATCCATCAGAATCTTCATAAGTAAGTGGTAATAAGAGATCTAAATGGAAATGTTTTTACTGTAAGAAACCCGGTCCCCTTAAGAAAGATTGCATGAAAAGACAATATATGGCTAACCCTAGAAAGAAAGATCATCATGCGAATGTCGCTGAAGGTGAAGGTGAGGAATCACCAGATTTTGCTTTCATGGCTTCTAGTGGTAATTCTATGGTGGATTGAGTTTGGTACTTTGATTCAGGGGCATCTCACCATTATACATGCCATAAGGATTGGTATGTGAATTTTGTTGAAGATAAAAGTAGTAATGAATCTATATCTTTGGGAGATGTTACAACATAATTTGTGAAAGGATTTGGTAATGTTCATATAAGTTTTGATGGTACAATAAATTATACATTCAAGAATGTTAGGTATGTACCAGATATGAACAAAAATCTTCTTTCAATCAATGATATCACCTCAAAATCTAATTTTGTTGTAAAATTTCAAGAACAACAATGTTTAGTCACCACTAAAGATAACAAGATTATTGTTGTTGGGATCAGTGAGAAAGGCTTGTATAAGCTTGTAGATCCAATCAAAGCAAAGGAAAGTGCACTTGTAGTGGTTGATAGCACAAGTTCACTATGGCATGAAAGGTATGGGCATTTGAATTTTCAGTATTTGACTGCATTTAGTAAGACTAAGATGGTTAAGGGGCTTCCTTCTATTCGACATAGTCATCATGTATGTATTGGATGTCAGTTGGGGAAGCAAGTTAGAAATTCATTTGATGTTGGTAAAGCTTTGAGAGAAAAGGGAGTATTGGATCTGGTACATGTGGATTTGCATGGTCCAATGCAAACACCTACCCCTTCTGGTGCCTGTTATTTCCTATTACTGGTTGATGATTTCTCTAGGAAAAAGTGGGTATACTTTATAGTGAAGAAATCTGATTTTTTTTCTAACTTTCTTACTTGGAAAGCTATGGTTGAAAAATAGGCAGGACGGCTAGTGAAATCTCTTAGAATGGATAATGGGGGTGAGTTCATCTCAAAAAAATTCAAGGATTTTTGTGCCACTGAAGGCATACACAGACAATACACTACACCTTACACTCCACAGCAAAATGGAGTTGTGGAAAGGCATAATAGGACGGTGATGGACATGGCTCGCTGTATGGTCCAAAGAAGAAATGTCTCATATAGGTATTGGGCAGAAGCAGTGAATATAGCAATATACATCCTCAAGAAAAGTCTTACAAAAGCTTTGGAGAATATGACTCTAGAGGAGGCTTGGTCAGGTCAAACTCCAGATGTAAGTGATTTCAGAATTTTTGGTTGTGTAGCTTTTGTAGTTATTCCTAGTCAAAAGAGAAAAAAATTGGATGCAAAAAGCAAAACATATATGTTTGTTGGATATAGTGATTAGTCAAAGGCCTACAGATTACTTGATGTTTTTACTAACAAATTTGTGGTAAATAGAGATGTCATAGTAAATGAACAAATGCCATACTTCATAGCAACTGGTCAAGTTTCAAATATTGAGTCATTGCTATCTATTGATTCAATTATTAGTTATAATGTGAAAAGTGAGCAGGATTCTTGTTCATTAGTGGAATCACATTCCAGGGAGGGAATTGATACAGGTCATTGTGAGGTTCCAGCAGAACAACCAAAGAAGCCAAAGTGGTATACTACCACAATTGAAGCACTAAAAGAAGGAGACTTGCCACAAGGTGTGGAAGGTAGAAGACTGTGATCAGGAAAGTAGTTTGGTAATAGAGGTGAGCATGTCAATCTTGCTCTAACAACTATTATTTCACAAGTATTTGAGCCTACTTCTTTTTTAGAGGCCAAAGGGAAGTCTGAGTGGGAATCAGCTATGCAATTGGAATATGATTCCTTGATGAAAAATAAGACTTGGAAGTTGATGGAACTACCACCAGGAAAGAAATCCATTGGTTGTAAGTGGAGCTATAAGGTAAAATAAAAAGCAGATGGTTTCTTGGACAAACACAAAGCCAGACTTATTGCAAAAGGTTATGCACAAGAGGAAGGGGTTGATTATGAGGAGACTTTTTCTCCAACCACCAAGATGGTAACTTTTCATTTGATTATTGCTGTTGCTGCTCAGTTTGGATGGCAAGTGCACCAAATGGATGTAAAGAGTGCTTTCTTGAATGGAGATCTAGAGGAGGAAGTCTACATGGTTTAGCCATAGGGTTTTCAAGTCCCTGGTAAGGAACATCTTGTTTGCAGGTTGATCAAGTCCTTGTATGGACTTAATCAGGCTCCTCGAGCCTGATATACAAAAATAGACTCATATCTTAGGGAGTCAGGTTTCAAAAGGTGTAACTCGGAACCAACTCTCTATGTAAAGGTGTCTGGTGATGATATCTTGATTCTCATTATATATGTTGATGATATAGCCATCACTAGGAGTAGTACTAGTCTCATTCAGCAAATGAAAGCTGATGTTTGTTGTACTTTTGATGTGATAGACTTAGGACTACTAAAATATTGTTTAGGTGTTGAGTTTTTGCAAAGTGGTAATATTATATTCATGTCACAGAATAAGTATGCCAATTCATTGCTAGAAAGGTTCAGAATGATGGATTGTAATCCAACTCACACACCTATGGAAGCAGGAGCTAAAATTTCAATAGACACTGATTCACCTCTGGTCAATGAAATAGTGTATCGGCAGCTAGTGGGTAGTCTCATTTACCTCACTACCACCAGATCGGATATTTGTTTTGCAGTGAGTTTTCTATCTCACTTCATGTCTAAACCATAGGAAGTCCATTGGTTAGCTGCAAAATGAGTATTAAGATATGTCAAAGGTACTCTTGACTTTGGCATACTATATAAGAAGTTTGTATAATTTCAACTTTTAGGATATTCTAATTCTGATTGGGCAGGTTCAGTTGATTCAAGAAAATCTACAACAAGGTATGTTTTCACTTTTGGTTCAAGAGTTTTCTCATGGCAGAGGAAACTACAAACTAAAGTAGCATTATCTTCAGTAGAAGCAGAGTATAAAGCTGTGGTCAGTGCAGGTTGTGAAAAAAATGTGGATAAAGAAAATTTTGGAGGATCTTTAGTTTGAGTCATCAAAGCCTACTCCAATGTTTTGTGACAACCAAAGTGTTTTGAAGATGGTGAAAAATCCAATATTTCATGCCATGACCAAACACATTGAGGTTTACCATCATTACATCCAAAAGTTGGTTAAAAATGAAGACATCAGTCTCTTCTACTGCCCCACTGCAGAGTAGCCAGCTGATATAATGACCAAACCACTTGGTACAGACAAGTTCATAAAATTCAGAGATAAACTTGGTCTTGTTTCTGGTTTAGTCATTAAGGGAGGGTGTTAGCATATTATTGTATTTACCTTAGGTTATTTACTAAGGTAATTTATGTTGGTTAGTTGCCTTAACCACTTTGGTTAAGAGGTTAGTTGTTTGTTCGGTCTTTGTTATTTCATGCAAGCTGACGTAGGTTAGTTTTCTTATACCCGTCTCATGCTTCATGGGTATTTCATTTGTTTGCCTATTTAATATGCCTTCATGCTTGTTTGAACATGTTTAACAAGTGCTCTGCTATTCTCAATCTCATTTTCTCTCTGTGTTTTGTTTAATCCAATATATTACCAACTATTTGTAGAAACATACACATGTATATTTCTCTTATAATAGATCCAATTCAAGCTAAGATTGCTTTACATATTGGTCCTCCCTCATGTGAGCCCTATTTTTATATGAATCATTGATATATGGCTCACTTTGAGTTACTTATATTTACTACTAGATGATAGAGGGCTCAGAGAACTCCTTTTGTTTTGATGCCACCTATACCACTTGATTATCTATGGTCCCATCCTGCCTCTACTATCACCCCAAGAAAATAGTAGATCCCATAGTTCAAGTTGTTTCTAGGAAAAAAAATGTGCCTCCTTAGCCTATACATGACCAGTGTAGCCCTACCATCCCTCCTCATTCCCAACACACTATAGAAGCACCTAGAGATCAACAAAGAGAATTTGACATAGTGGATCAGTTGAGAAATACTCCAACTAAAATATCTATATTAGAATTACTTCAAAAATCAACAATCTTCAAAGATATTTTGTTTCAAACACTTAATCACACATATGTTCTCATGATACCGATCCATTATATTTTTCATATATCATGAATAATATCAAATATGTAGAGGATGTGATATCTTTTTCCAATGAGGATTTACCTTCATAGTTAGTTAATGATCAAAACTTGCCACTTTTTATTCAAGCTCAATTCAACAACATAGTTATTGAATGAGTTCTCATTGATAGTGGTTCAAGACTCAATATATATAATATCATATTTCTACAAACCATGGGGGTTGATATTGCATCTATTCAGAAGACATACAAAATATCTAAGAGTTTGATGATATTCCTAGACAAACATTGGGATCAATCACATTAGACATTATAATGGTACTAAATAAATTATCTACACACTTTTAGGTGATGCCTAACCATTTAAATTATAATTTTCTACTCGAGAGACATCTTATACACACTATGGAGGTTGTACATATTGACCAAATTTGACTTTTAAGTCAAATTGGGACCCCTCTAAGTAAAAACTTGAGTTTTAAGTGTTTTAGTGGGTTTAATATTAATTCATAAGTCATTTAATGTTATTCAATGTTATATTAGCCTTGGTCATTAATTTTATTGGCCAACATGTCCTTTTGAGCCATTTTAGGGGTCAAAATTTAGCATTTAATGAGTTTTATAGATTTTTTGGGAAGTGTGAAGGTTATAAAAAGTGACGTCAAATGACATGTGGCCTCATATGTCTTAATCACCTATTGGTAACTGAAAGTGGTAGGTTCTTTAGAAGAAAGAGAAGCTTTCTTGAGGAAAAGAAGAAGTTTGGCACTTGTACAGCTTATTGGGAAGTGTGCTACATGGGAAAAGATTATAGAATGAATATTCATCTTCCTTAATCTTAGTTCCACATTTTAAGTGCTTTGGAACTGCCATTTTTGGCCCAAAACTATTTTACTCCTTTTTCACCCTTCTTGGCAAATAGAAGTAACCTTCAAGTTTGTGCTTAGTACATATAGATCAGGAGGTTTTAGGCCAAATTATTTTTGGAGGTGTTAGTAAACTTGGATAAATTTGTTTCCATATAAATATTCTGAATAATGGTGGCCCGTGCTTCATGAACCATCCTCATGAATTTGATTATACTTTTCTGCTAGCTATTTTATGCACTCTATAGGTTTTGCTCCATTCTAGTCAAATCTTTAAAAACTAATTGGTTAATTTTTTTTAAGATAATTTTGGCTTCCTTTTATAATTATCTATATGTTTAATTTATAATTTTAAGGTATTTTTATATGCTAATAACCTTAAGTTATAGAAGGGAGCACTTTCCTCTGCAACAGGCAGTCTTTTCACCATTATAGGATTTTATTATTTTGATGGTGGTATTAGAGAGTGAATACATTTTTTTTTACATGATTATAATGTTATTTTGATAATCTTAACCTTTAAATCTCCTTTCAAATCAACTCTTCATGGAATTACAGTCATATACAAACATTCACAGTCAGGTAGCCATTGATGAAAAATGCACAGGTATCATAAAGGAAGAAAATAATGTTGAAATGGGGGTTTTGAAGTTTGTTCCAAGACCATAATGAGGAGTGTCAACCATTTTGGCAATTGGAAAGAGTCTTTTCTTATTCATTAAGCTTTTCTCCATGCATATTGCTCCATTTCTACCCACTGCCTATATATAACTCCATTAGTACCTACAGCAGAGCAATGCACTAAGATGGAGTCTTAAAACTTGTTTCAAATATTTCATGATCAAGTAATTTTGTGTTTTTTAATTTTGAAAAGGTATAAGGACTAATTAAAAGGATGCCAACATGCTTACTGCTCATCCTCATTTTCACTAACTGCACTATGGAATAACCACCTTTAGGTGGCCTGAGTAGAGAGCTTAAAATCCATATGGAAAGGTTCAAAAATGTGTTGACACATTCCCTAAGGCATTAACATGATGAAATGATCATGGTAGACTTGTATAGAAGGTTGGATTTCTAAACAAGGTTGAAGGTCACCTTCAAAAAACAATATGACTGAGTTTTGAGACCAAATCCTTAAAATGCAAAAATAGAGATCCCAAGAGGTTTTATGAATACCTTACAACATGTTTTCTAAGATAATTAGAGAATATAAAGAGGTTAACATTGTATCCCCTATCATATAGAGGAACCATTCCAAAGATGAGAGTCAAAAAGTGTGGGGAAGATGGAGTTTTTGAGCCTCAAAGTTGCTTTAAAAACATTGAAACCCTATAGTTTCATCTACAAGTTTGGAGTTTTGAGTCACTATTAGGATGTTTCCACTGATGTTAGGATGTTTTGAGTGACTATTTACATTCCCTCATGGTTATGATTTTTATACTAATCAAATATTTATAAAAATGGCATAAATATCATTAGTATGATGTTGATGATGGTATTCTAAACTCCATATACACCTACAAGGGTTCCTCTAACAAGGAATGTAGATAGGGGGTTGATATGGGTGTTTAGATGTTGTTTTAGTACAATAAAATTTAATGAAAGTATAAATTAATGTTTTTTTACCTCATTTTGTTTAAGGCCTTTACACATTATAACAGGTCTAAATTAAAGTAAATGCTCACCTATAACAGCGTGTCTCAGTCAACAGGTAAAAGGAACCCAATTTGATGATTTTAAATGCAAAATGGAACCAAACAAGTGTAAATAAATATTAAGGAACTCTAAATGTGGTTTTAAACATTATATTAAGTCTAATCATGAAAAATATACCTACAATTGCCTTTGTAAACACAAAAACAGTCTGATGTTGACTAAGTCAAATAGTGAGTGAACTTGGTGATTGAGAGTGTGGAGTGATAAAATGAAGCAAGTGGGTTCAAAAAAGTCTAAAATAATCCTTTAAGAATATATTAATATATTTTAATGGTTTAATTATGCCACAATACTAATTTAAATTTACTCTAGGAGAACATAAACACCTATAGGCATTACCCCAAAGTAAAAATTACAGTCAAGCAAGGACATAGTCTTAATCAGCTAAGGGGATAAAAGAGCATATATAATGATGAATTGATTAATTGTATATGAGATAACATCCATAAGTTTCATGATAATATCCATAATATTTTATATTGGGAATAAGACTATGAAAAGTAACTCTAATCAAGCAAAACACAATCATCCTTCCAAACCATGCACAGTCTATGTTCATAAAGTCTATTTTTGTTTTTCATGATTTTTAAGGATCTATTATTGTAAAAAATGGATGATTTTTTGTTTATTAAATACCTACCACTTGTATATTCCACTCCAATATCCAAATTTTTTGTTGAAATAGGGGAATTTCCCTCTATTTTATCTCAAACAGAGGGCACTTCCCTAAAGTGCAAACTATCAGGTTTTGGAGGAAGTAGGGATAAAGGGTGAACTATGGGATAATATGAAATTGTTGGAAGGTGTAAATTTTTGAAATAAATATTAAAAAACATTAATAAAACCTCACTAAAGGATGTAACCAAGCAAGAGGGTCTATATTGCTAGGTTTGCAAGTAGACATACAAGCATGGTTTTGGCCTAGAACCCAAACAAGAGATCACCTTCATTTCTTTCCTTAAGTATGCTTCCAAATATTTTTTATCATGTTTATGGGACCATATAAAATGTTTTAAATCATTTATTTTATATGGGAATCCATGAGGAGCCATTTTGGGCTTCAAGGACAACTCAGGCCTACTAGGCAAGATTTAGGCCTAAATACAAACAAGGTACCAAATTCATTTTTAGACTTAATAGAGAATTAAAATGCATTTTTACATGTTCTTAGGGTCACCATAGAATTTTATGAACCATTTATATACAAATAAACTATATGGGAAGCCATTTTTGAACCTTAAGATTATTCAGGCTTGTTGGAATAGAGGAGGGAGCTCGATAGGTCAGGTTCAAATGCTCACATATTATTGGAGGGTTTGCATGGATATAAAAGGAGTTTAGGGATGTTTATGAAGGTATTTAATTATGAATTTTTGGAATATTTTTTCAATTTTTATGTCAAATCTCTATGAATAAACATTAAGAGGTTAAACTACTCAAAACCCTTTTTAAACCCTTACAAGGACCAGTTTGGATAAATGAAGCTAGATATGAATTATAATAGAATATTTTGATAATTAAAGTTATTTAAACTTGTATAATAACCTCTCAATATTCATCCCATACTTTTAAGATGTACAAACTTGTACATATGGGGTGATAAATAGGCTTTTCTTAACATTTTTATGAATTTTGCAGGCTACAAGAAGAGTCTAAATATTAAATAAAGTTTGGAGGGAATATTAGGAATTATAATAAATTAATATGTTAATTTAATTATAATAAAAAAACTCCTAATTTTCCAAACAAATAGCTTCATCTCGGCCAGTCAAAACTAGCATATTGGATAAGCTAGTGAGGAGGGTGGAAAACTTCAAGTGGGGTGATTTTAAGGTGTCCCTCATGTATATAAGGAAATGGATAGTTTTTAAAAGTTTAATCCAATCCATATCATGTATTTTCATAGGAAAATAAATACAATTTTGAGGCCAAGTGTTTAGGGTGCATAAAGGAGGAGTTTTTTGGATAACAGATGATGATAGCTCATTTTGGGATGATTCTAGATGACTAGGCCTATAACCAATGTATGGATAGGAATATATTCAACCCTTACCATTCATAAAAATAATTATACCTATCCAAAATAATTTTTGGGATGTTAAAATATGGATAATCATGAAGGTAGTTTTTTTGAACTAGAATTAGGAGTTTTATGCCACTTTGCAAGAGTTTGATGACTTGGATGGAGTCTTGGGATTATTGAACTTGCATGATTCATCCCATATCCTCTTTTCATGCATAAATAAAAAAAAATTATAAGATTTAAAAGTTTATTTGTGACCCTTGGACTTCTCTCTTCTTCTCTCTCTCTCACGTTATATAAAAACTAGCCATTTTGGCCATTGTAACTTATGCTCCACCTGTGTATGGCAAAGACCTACTCTTTTGCATACCATTTGATCAATAATAATATTGATGTTTTACCTCTTCATGAATTTTATTAGTGTTTTTTAATTTAATTTTTGATATTTCTTAGTGAAGACTATGGAGTCCTTAGCATGTTGTCTCATTTTTACATCTTATTAGCAATTTGAAAGCTTCTTCTTGCAAGGTATGTGAAATGTTCTAGGAAATGTCAAGGATTGGAGTGAGTTATTATTTTCATTAGTGAAATTCAAGTCCTCTTGTCTATTCCTCATAAATTTTCACATTTATACATAACCTCATAATGTAATATTGATGTGAGAAGATGCAAATTGGAAAAGTGTATGTTTAGTTTGTCTTTTGATTTCATGTGTAACATGCTATTCGTTAGAAGTCATCATCTATTTTGGTGTAGCACTCCCTTAGGTTAGTTTTCTTTCATATAATTTTTTTCCTTTTCTCCCTAAATTTTAAGTGTAGTTGTGATCCAAAGTGGTATATCAATGGAGCTATCCCTATCTATAGATTCACCTCATCTTTAGGCTACCCACAAGCCTAAAGGTGTTTCCATTATGCCACTTATATGAGGAGAGATTTTACATCTCCTAAAAGGGTGAAAATCTAAGTGATAATAGTTTTTTGCATGCCTAGTGAGACTCTTAGTCTAAGAGGTTGGAATATTTTTGGTGTTGTCTTTCAATATTAAGCCTTTAGAGGCATCTATTCAAGCATAAATGGTGACTTTAAAGTTATATCCATTGGTCAAGCAACCTAAGTTATCCTTTTAATATTGTTGGAAACATTTTTATTTGTCTTATTTATTTCAATGAGTTTTTATGGATAATTTTTGTGTTGATATTTGTCTTACACAAGTTGGTGAGACATTTAAAGCTTGTGCCATTCCCTATCAACAAGAGCAAGTTCTTAATCAACGTTGGTGTGATTCTTACCAATCTTGTAATGATGATTTACAACCCCATTATGATCTTTATCATCACTATATCTAGCCTTGTCATGATTTTTATTATTCCTGTATCCAACCTCCTCAATATCTTGCTTCTCCTAGTCAACTTAGCCACTTCTCAATTCCATCCATTTCCACCTTCAAGAAAACACTTTTGGTCTATGAGAGGTATATGTTGGATCTTGATACTCTAAAGGGATGTGTTCAATATTTTCCTAGTCATCTTATTCATAATATGAGACATGAATTAGAGTTGGTCAAAATAGAGTGGGTACATATTAAGAGAGCTAATTGGCAAAGGCTCTCAAGTGAGATGCTTGATGTGAGTGCCATAGTTTCTTCATTAGAGGATAGGCTAGGAGTTCATGAAAGGATACCTCAGCAAACCTATTAGCCTTCATATCCACTTACCCAAGTTCCCTCTTAGCCATATTTGATCCCTACTCATTATCCTAATCAAGGATATCAAAGTCATCCTTTTCCCAATCAGTTGGAAGAGAGACTTGAAAGGAGAAACCTTATTTTTGAAGCTAATATTGATAGGAAAATTGAGTTGGATAATATACATATGCAGTAGTCAATGTTAGTAGTAAAAGAAGTGGAATTCAATCCCTAATTTCCCTCTCACATTATACCCCACCACCCCAAAAATAGACTTATAATCCTAACATTCTAAGTTGGAATAAGATATTGGAGTCATGGGGAAAGAAAGAGGAGAAAATTCTTGACAAAGAGTGTGAATTTGATCCTTTGAAAATTCCTCTCGCCCTTCCTCAAGAAACCTCTTTTTCTCCATATTAATCCCCTTGTATTCTTCATCATCATCATGATGCATATCAAATTCGAGAGGTACTTTTCCAAGAGAACCTAGCCAAGCAAATTGAATAGTTAGAGTCAAGGATGAAGCTACTAATTCAAGGTGTGATGGAAGGTTTAGACCCAAAAGAAGATCTTATGCCTAAACACACCCCATCTACCCTTCATTAAGAGATTCCATAAGCTAAATCATATGTTAATTAATTTATTTTCAATTGGAAGGAATAAAATCAATTTGTTTTAGCCTAAGGTCTACCTCCCCTTCCTTAATAGCTTCCAAAAAAACCCCTACATTTCACTCTCAATCCTATTTTGAGTTATATGTGCCACCTCCACTAACTTAATCATCTTGTCCTCACCCCATCACCCTTTGCCTTGATGGGCCTATGGTATGTAAACTTAAATATTATTATTTGGTTGATAAAATTTCATAAATCCTACATGAATAAGACATAACTCCTTGGTAGCCTCATTGGGCTAGGTCACATGATTTCAAGATGCCTAGTCTTGGCATTACCATGAAAGAAAAGGAGATGGAGTATCTTGAAGCCCTTAAATAAGACTGTACATCTGATCAAAATGTTGTGGATGATCATCTCAAGTATGAATATTAATGTGTTTATTATGGATGGAGAAAAATTTCAAGTCTTTCCTAAAGAAGTTGCAACCCTAAAAAACTTTCTTGAGACCAATGTGTAAGATGTTGTTCTTGAAGATTACCTAACACCTCAACCTGATCTTAAATAACCATCAGATGCATTAGAGATTAAATAATATTAGATTGATGACATCACACATTAATAAAAGAATATTGAAGAGGAAGTGGTCATATATGATAAAGAGGACAAAGATGATTGGTAGCTATAAATTAAGTTATTTGAAGAGCTTGCAGAGCTTTGCTAGGTTAAGGGTCAAGTACATGACAAGGTGAAGAAATAATCTTTCATGGAGGGCAATCATCAAGATTTTATAGAGTATGTAAAGTTCCTTGATGAGCTAGAAGATCTTACATCTGAGAAGAAACCCAATCATATTAAGAGCCCTATGAAAATCAAGAATGAGGTTGTAATGAAAGATCCACATGAGAAGGTTAAGGTTGTTTGGATGAAAGAAGATTTTATTTCTATATCCAACTTATTTGAAGCTTCCTAGTTTTCAATGAACATCATGCTAATAAAATTGGCAAACATCATGAAAAATTTGGAGGCATCAATGCTAAAGGATAAAAGGCTATATGCCTCATTAATTCCTTCATGTCTTGAGGTAAGAAGAGTTTCAAACTTCCCCTTTGATCCAAGAGGAAGTTATCATCTTAGGTTATTTAGTGTTTGAGTTAGTTTGTTTAGTTTATGTATGTGTTCCATAAGTACTCATGAAGCACATGTGTGTTTGCTTTTACTTTGTGTGTGTCTTTTATTTTGTGTGGTTGAGGTAGTCATTGGTCTTGTCTTGATCAAATATTATAGTAAATGGTCAAATCCTTACTGCTTGTCTCAAACTTTAGTTGACTCCTAAACCCAATGGATTGATAAGGCTACTGATCTAGTCAGCATAACAGGCATGCTACCCCTATGAGTCACCAATTTGTTGACCAAATTTGAATTTTAGGTCAAATTGGGAACCCTATAGCTAAAAACTTGAGTTTTAAGTGTTTTAGTGGGTTTAATATTTTTTCATAAGGTATATCATAGGTCATTTAATGTTATTCAATGTTATATTAGCCTTGGTCATTAATTTTATTAGCCAATATGTCCTTTTGAGTCATTTTAGGGGTCAAAATTGAGAATTTAATGAGTTATATGGATTTATTGGGAAGTGTGAAGGTTTCAAAAGGTGATGTCACATGAAATTTGTCCTCATATGTCTTAATCACCTATTGGTAACTAAAAGTGGTAGGTTATTTAGAAGAAAGAGCAATTTTATTATGGAAAATAAGAAGTTTGGCACTTGTATGGCTCTTTGGGAAGTGAGCCACATGGGATAAGATCATATAATTCCTATTCAGCTTCCTCAAGCTTATTTAAACATTTGAAGTGATTTTTAAGTGCCATTTTTGGCCCAAAACTATTTTTTTCCTTTTTTACCCTTTTTAGCAAATAGAAGTGACCTTCAGGTTTGTGCTTAGCATGGATAGCTTAGGAGGTTTCAATTCAAATGATTTTGGGAGGTTGTATTACACTCTTAATTTCCATATAAATATTTTGAATAATGGTTTCCTATGCTTCATGAACCATCCTCATGAAATTGACTATACTTTTATACTAGCTATTTCATACACCCTATAAGTTTTGCTCCATTTTGGTTAAATCCATATGAACCAATTGGTTAAGTTTTTTTATAAATGATGTTGGACTCCTTATCTAATTATCTCTATGCTTGGTTTATTATTTCAAGGTATTTTTATATTCTAATCACCTTAAGTTGTAGAAGGGACCACTTTTCTATGCAATAGGCAATCTTTTCACCATTTCCAGGATTTTATTGTTTTAATGGTGGTCTTAGAGGATGAATAATTTTTTTTTTACATGATTAAAATTTTCTCTTGATAACCTTCACCTCTCAATCTCCTTTCCAAGCAACTCTTCATGAATTACAGTCATATACAAACATTCACAGTCAAGAAGCCATTGATGAACAATACATAGGTGTCATGAAGGAAGAAAATCATGTTAAAATAGAGGTTTTGAAGTTGGTTACAATAACATCATAAAGATGATCAACCATTTGGGAAATTTTAAAGAGTATTTTATTTTTCATGCAGATTTTCCCCATGCATATTGCTCCATGTTTGTTCACTGCCTATGTATAACTCCATTAGTACTTATAAGAGAGCAATGCACTAAGATGGAGCCTTAAACCTTGTTTCAAATATTTCATGATCAAGGATTTTTATGTTTTTTAAGTTTGAAAAGGTCTAAGGACTAATGAAAAGGCTGCTAACATGCTTACTACTCATCCTCATTTTCACTAACTGCACTTTGGAATAACCACCTATAGGTGGCCTTAGTAGAGAGCTTAAAATCCATATAGAGAGGTTCAAACGTGTGTTGACACCCTCCTTAAGGTATTAACATGATTAAAGTATCATGGTAGACTTGTTTAGAAGGTTGGATTGATAAACAAGGTTGAAGGTCATCTTCAAAAAATGAAATGATTGAGTTTTGAGACCAAATCCCCAAAATAAAAAAATAGAGATCCCAAGAGGTTTTATGAATACCTTATAACATGTTTGTCAAGAGAATTGGAGCATCTAGATAGGTGAACTTTATATCCCTTAGCATATACAAAAACCATGCCAAAGATGAGGGTCATAAAGTGTGGGTAAGATGGATTTTTGGAGCCTCAAATTTTATTTAAAAACACTGAAACCCTACAATCTCATCAATAGGTTTGGAGTTTTGAGAGACTATTAAGATGTTTCCACTAATGCTAAGATGTTTTGAGTGACTATTTGAATTCCCTCATGGCTAGGATGTTTTCATTGATAAAATAATTAGTAAAATGGCATAAATATCATCAGTATGATGTTTATGGTGGTATTCTAAACTCCATATACACCTACAATGGTTCCTCTAATAAGGAATGTGTACTTACAACTGAGAATGTTTAAGGGGGTTGATATTGGTGTTTAGATTTTTTTTAGTACACTCAAATTTAATTAAAGTATAAATGAATGGTGTTTGACCTCATGTTTCATGAAATTTATTTACACATCATAACTAAGATAAACTAAAGCAAATGCTCACCGACTACAAGGTCAAAAAGCAAGGTGTCTCAGTCAATAAGTAGAGAGAACCCAGTTTGATGATTTTAAGTGAAAAATGGGCCCAAATAGGTGTGAATAAATCCTAAGGAGCTATAAATGGGTTTTCAAACATTATCTCATGTCTAATCATGAAAAATATACCTACATTTGCCTTTGCAAACACAAAGCATAGTTTGATATTGACTAAGTCAGATAGTGAGTGAACTTGGTGATTGAGAGTGTGGAGTGCTAATAATGAAGCAATTGGGTTCAATAAAGTGTCAAATAATACTTTATGACTATAATAATATCTTTAAATGGTTTTAATAGTCCACTATACCAATTTAATTAACTCCAAGAAAACATAAACACCTATAGGCATTACCCCTAAGCAAAAAGTACAATCAAGCAAGGACACAATCTTGATCAGCCAAAGGGATAAAATAGAATATAGAAGGATGAATTGATGAATTTTATATGATATCACCTTCATAAATTTCATGATAATATCCATAATATTTGATAGTGGGAAGCAAGCTAGGAAAATTAACTCTAAGCAAGTAAAACATAGTCATCTTTCCAAACTCTGCACGATTTGTCTTCATAAAGTTTGTTTTGGTTTTTCATGCTTTTAAAGGATATATTATTGGAAAAAATGGCTTATTTTTTATTTATTAAATCATTAACACTTTCATATGACACTATAATATCCAAATTTCCTTGGGAAATAGGTGAAGTGCCCTCTATTTTATCTTAAACAGAGGGCACTTCCATAAAGTGCAAACTTTTAAGATTTGGAGGAAGTAGGGATAAATGATGAACTAGGGGATAAGGGGACCTTGTTTTAAGGTGTTAAATGTTTAAATAAATCTTAAAAAACATGAATAAAACCTCACTTAATTAGGTAACAAAGTAATAGGGTCTAGATTGCTAGTTTTGCAAGCAGGCCTGAAGGTAGGGTTTTGGCCTAGAACCCAAACAAGAGATTACCTTAATTTATAGCCTTAATTATATTTCTAAATATGTTTTAACATGTTTTTTAGACCATATAAAAGGTTTTAAACCATATATTTTATATGGTAAGCCATGAGGAACCTTTTTGGGCTTCAAGAACAACTCAAGCCTACTAGGTAAGATTTAGGCCTAAATCTAAACAAGGTACCAACTTCATCTTCAGCCTTGGAATAGAATTAAAATGTATTTTTTCATATTATTATTGCCAGTAAATAATTTTATGAACCATTGGGATAGAAATAAAACATAGAGGAAGTCATTTTGGGACCTTAAGACAATTTAGGCTTGTTGGAATGGAGGAGGGAGCTTGATAGGTCAGGTTCAAATGCTCACATATTCTTGGAGGGTTTGCATGGATACCAAAGGAGTTAAATGATGTTGATTAAGGTATTTAACTATTAATTTTTGGAATCTTTTTTCAAGTTGGATGTCAAAGCTCTATGAACGAACCTTGGTCAAACTACTCAAAACCCTTGTTAAACCCTTACAAGGACTAATTTGGAGAAATGAAGATGGAGATGCATTATAATGGAATACTTTTCTCATTAAATTTATTTTACATTTAATAATACTCAATCAATATCCCTCCTGTACTTTTGAGTTATGTGGAATTGTATGGCTGGGGTGATAAATAGGATTTTCTTAATAGTTTTGTGCATTATGTAGGCTATAGGAGGATTCTAAAGATGAAATAAATTTTGTATGGAATATTATGACTTTTAACAACTCCATATTTTTATTTAATTCCAATAAAAAACTCCTAAATGTCCAAAAAATAGCTTCATCTTAGCTAATCAAAACTAGCATATTAGATAAGTTAGTGAGAAGGGTGGAAAACTTCAACTGGGGTGATTTTAAAGTGTAACTAATGATTATAAGGAAATTTAAGGTATTTAAATTTGTAATACACTCCCTCCCATGGATTTTCATTAGAAACTAAATCCAATTTTGAAGCCAAGTGTGAAGGAGGAGGTTTTTGGATAGCACATGATGATAGCTCATTTTGGGATGATTCTAGATGACCATGCCTACAACCAATGCATGACTATGCATGTCTAAAACAATTACCCTTCATCCAAATCATCATACCTATCCCTAATCAATTTTTGGATGCTCAAATAGGGCTAATCATGAAGGTGGTTTTTTTGAGCCAGAATAAGGAGTTTTTTGCCACTTTACAAGAGTTTGATGACTTAGATGGACACTTGGGATTATTGACCTTGCATGTTTCATCCCATATCATATTATAATTCATAAATAACTAATTCTCTTATCTTTACAAGTGTCCTTTTGACCCTTTGAATTCTCTCTCTTATCTCTCTCTCAAGTTCTTTAAGAACTAGCCATTTTAGACATTGTAACTTATGCTCCACCTGAGTATGGAGAAGCCTTGCACATTTGCATACCATTTAAAAAATAAAAATATTAATGTTTTACCTATTCATGAATTTTATTAATTTGTTTTAATTTAATGATGTATCTTTCTTAGTGAATACTATGAATTCCTTAACATGTTGTCTCATTCTTGCATCATATTTGCAGTTTGAAAGCTTCTTGTTGCAGGGCATGTGAAGTGTTATAGGAATTTTCAAGGATTGAGTGAGTTATTATTTTCATTAATTCCATTCAATTCCTCTTATCTATTCCTCCTATCTTTTTTCAATCATCCATAACCTCATAATTTAACACTGATGTGAGAAGATGTAGATTAGAGAAGTGTATGTTCAATTTGTCTTTTGATTTCATGTGTAACATGTTGTTTGTTGGAATTATTAATCTATTTTTTATGTATCACCTCCTTTAGGTTATTTTTATTTCATATATCTCTCTCCCTTTTCCCCCCAAATTTTTAGTGTAGTTTTGATCTAAAGTGGTACATCAAGGGAGCTAGCCCTATCTAGAGATTCACCTCATTCTTAGGCTACCCACAAGCCTAGAGGTGTTTCCATTGTGCCACTTAGATGAGGAGAGCTTTGTGATGTCCTCAAAGGTTAAAAATATAAGGAAAAAAGTACCTTCCACTCTTTATATATGTGTCAAATTTTTACATGATGGGTACTTATACACGTGTTAAGTAGATAATCAGCGATTTAGATATTATAGGCTCACTAAGCCTCCTATACCAAGTACATCATCAGATGGGAAACCTCATGTTCTTATCCAACCCCAACCTCATAGGATTCCCATTGATAATATTCATACTTATGAGGTGTGGGATTCTAGTAATACTATTCATATACCACCTTCAGAGCTTTATATAGTATAGGCACCTTTATCGATGATAGAGGAGTAACTTCTCCTAGAATAGTTACTTTCACTAATGATAGAGGACTAGCCTCTCCCAACACATTTACCTTCATTGAGGATAGAATAATACCCTCTCATAGTATATACATCCTCATCCAAGATATATGATGAGATTATCACAACCTATTAACCACTACTTGTCAATGTAGAAGAGGCTTACATTCATAATTCTAACATAGATTCATAGGCCACTACAGAGGATGATCAACCACCTATAGACATTGATGATTATTTATGTGGATTGAGATTTACACTAGTGGGCCTAGGAGAGTATAGATATAATTCAAAGTCACATATACCTCATACCACACTAGTAGCCTCATTTGTTTAGTATTTTATAACTATAAGATCCCATATTTATCCACAGTCATTAACAAATCCCTTGATCCATTATATACATGTGGTCACATACATGAATACCAATTCAGTCATATATATTTATGTAGGGAGCTCATAGGACAAACCACACCAAATCTTATTTTTATTACTTGATATAGGTTTGGTGATATTACCCATAGTCTGACACAGATCAACAAGCAGACTATCACCATAAGAAAGGAAAACATTTTCTAACTTTAATAGACTCATAGGACATGATATAGACATATGTGTAGCACTACAACATGAACTAAAAAAAATTAAGGCTAAGGGAACTATCTAGATCATATAGCCTCTACCTCTATAGGCACCACCACCACTAGTGATACAAGCTACTTCACAGATATGAGCATCAAGAAAAATTTGTTATTGACACAAATATTCATGACATGATCCATTAACTATATAGGTATTTATAGCAGACATATATCTTCCCCATGTGGATATAGATGAGGATTTTGATCCTAATACTTTAACTTTGGGATTCTTACAACACATTGGTTATCAATAGAGTGAGCTATAGTATGTTATACACTATCATAACACCATTGGATATATTACATTACTAGTTTCATATGGCCCCAATGTGTCTAATACATTATTCTTCATTTTAATAAGAGACACTCATATATATGTTACACTTAGTATTATATGGTTATAGGTGATGAATGCTACATTTGGTCAGTCAAATAGATTGTTGACATTCACTCATGATGGACACATGGTTTGAATTTTACATGATGACATAGATGAGGACCACATGTTTCATATAGATACTTTGTGGTCTAATGTGGTTTACCCTAGGACTATGTGAGAATCATCTTACATAGTTGAGTAGTGTGCCATTTAGATGCATAGACTCTAGACTCATGCTAAGGATAAGGCCCTATTGATATATATAGATTAGTATGATGATCTTGATGATGATGACTTATTTGAGTTTGAATGGGCTTAATATCTAACACTTGATGATCTTCCACCATATCCACCATTTGATTATCCACATCCCATGGATGTGATTTTGGGTTTATAAAGACATTACACTTTGATTTTATTTTATTTCATTTACATTTCTATATTTAATTCTAGTCCCTTGCTCCTTGTACATAGTTTATTTTCATTTACTTGCACATAGCTTATACTCAAAAAACACAAAAATAATATAACATGTCAAAATAAAAAAACATTCAAATATTTCAAAAACATAAAATTTTATAGATTATATGCATTTCTATGTTTACGTCTACTAATTTCCAAATATTGCATTTTAATAGCTATCCTAGTATAGTTGGTTTTATCATACACATATGCTTCAAAGTGCTTGTAGATTCCAGATAGGACTCTGGTCCACTACACTAATCTAGACTAGTTATCATCTACCCATTGAGGGAATATACATTGATCTAGGTTTATACATTTAATACATCTACCCACTTAGGGACATCTCCTACATAGTTACTATAACCAAGTTTTATCTTTACATACTATACATTCTAGTTTACACATTGATTTATCTTGATATTGATCATTGTTCCTCATTGCTCATATTTTTTGTTGGCTATCATTAGTTTACTTAGTATATATGCATCTTAGCATCTACATATATTTTTACTACACAATTATACATGCTTTCATTTCCAATTATCTTAGATTAAACTTGACTGTGTTCTTATGCTTATTCCATCTTCGAGGCCATTTGAATATGCCATTGTTCTTTAGCTCTTTGCCACTTCTCTATTTGTATGCCTTATAAATGTAACCATGTCCCTTGTGTGTGATTTCCTAATTCTATAGTGGATATTTGAACATGTCCTTCTATGTGGCTCTAAGCCAAATTACTTATTATTTATTTATTTTGGCATTTGAACATGTCCTTGTATGTCTTCATTCTTATATTTAGTGGCATGTGCCCATGTCCCTTGTATTATGGCCTCTTGGCCTATCTTTTTCATGCCTCATGTGCTTTTATATATGCTTCTACACCATGACACTTGTATTTTATTATTACACACACACTAATTTTTGATGCCATGAGAGACCTCATGAATATACCCTTCCCACTTGGGTCTCATGATGGACATCATGCCCCATTGCCCTAGGTAGTTACTTAGATTTAATATTATACATTGATGACATATATCTTAACACCCTTGGGCAATGATATATTACAACATACATCTTACATTACTTACTCATGTTCAAGTTCATTTACATTTCGATGTTATGTTTATATATTATATTAGAATATCATGCCCATGCTCCAGATAACACATTTTGTAGAGCTACTTATTTAGAAGGTAATTCTTACACATATTTCATAAATACCCTCAAAAGAGGGGGGATTCATAGGGGTTTATCATAGAGATCAAGCTCCTACTTTGCCCTTCATAGATAAATTATAAACATGGGCTCAATTTTATAAATAAAACATAGGGTAGACATAGTAAAAAATAAAGACTCTGACAATAGTTCAAATCACACATATTTTAGACTAGATAGACATTAACACCCAAATTGGGACACTAGAACCATATGGCACTATTATCTACTACAAGATGTTACTATCTACTATCCCCATCTTAGGATAGTTTAGATCATTCAAACTAGTACACCATGTATAGTACATATTTACACAGATACAATCACAGGTTTGATAGTTATGTTTATATTTTTCTTAGATACACTCATTTTAACTCAGATTAATACTAGTTGCTCATATTTGGGGGCATCATGCATGATATTATCATTCCCATATTTATTTTAGTTACACATACTCAATTATTACATACTTAGTTTAGATTTAGTATACCCAGATACCAAATTAGGGGCATGTGCATGACACTTAATTTCCATATACTCAATTACACACAGGTTGATTAGATGGAATTTCAAATTCCATGTCATCCTCTACATTGTATACAATTGATATCACATTCTATGTTATCACCAGACTCATGCCTTACTCCATATTTAGTGTTTGGCATTACTGAGTGGCCCAGAGTTGCCTAATATACCCAAATGGCTAGGAAACCTAATATACCCAAATGGCTATGAAACCAACATACATAGTTTTAATCAGATAGATAGTTTCATCACTTTATATAGTATATTTATAGATGCATCTACTTCACATGGGTGTGCAATGATGGATTCATGGCCTAATTGAGTCTTGAGCCACCCACATGAGAGGGTTAAACACACTTATAGTCTTATCAAAGCTATTCATAGATCAAGATCCACTGAGCAAGGGTGGAAAATGATGGATTCAAAACTAGATTGAGTTCTTGAGTCATCCATATGAGGATTGAGTAAGCCATCATCTTAGTCTAAGATATTAAATGATATGATCATTATGTACACTCACATACATAGGTTGTTACCAGGCTCATGTATTGGTTCATGTACCCAATGAGGTGTATTCCTTACTTTCCTCTTTATTTACTCATCTTTACTCAATTACTTTATTTTATCAAATTATTTTGATTTTGATCATCTCTTAAGTAAGGATTGATTATTTGTATGTTTCATTATAGGACATTGATTTGGATCATATTTCACATACACAAACCCATATTTGCATACTCAGACTTAACTACATGGGATTCACTTCCAAGATAATTATAGGTATGCTTATTTTTCCTTTATACTAGTCATTTTGGTTTACTACATTACTATAATAAATGGGGGGAAAATATAATCTTCTAAAAGTGGTAATTGGATGCTAAGAGTCTCGCTTGAGTTATCTTATCGCTAGCTTATCCCTAGACCTATCCTAGAGCCTTTTCCACACTTTTCTAATCATTGTGCAAACCACAATCACCTAAAATCAACCAAAACATAGTCCCAAGACTATCTTCTCAAATCCCAACCTAGTTTTTCTACAATATACCAAGTGGACATTAATGCCACTTTTGAGACACTGTAGCCACATGGTGTTAGTGTCCCCAACTGGACACTATTGTCCTTAGCCTTAACTCTTCCCAGTAGATACTTTTTCAAATGTGTACCCATCTTAAGGTCAGCCTAAACATATTCTCTTATCCACATAAGCTACATATCTTTATAAATATAAGTCTATTTGACCCTTTTTCACTAGATATAAAATAGATGCAAAAGAACAATCAAACCAAAGACAAGTTGAGAAAAATTAAGGTATTTAATCCCTATTATACCCTAGTTATACATACTACCATCTACATCATCCCTAAGCCTAATTTTCAAAGGAATATGAACAAAAAGGATCAAGGCTCAAGAAAATTCAAGGCATCTAAGTCCACTCTCATTATGGCATTCACTTTTACTTGTATCAAATACTAGGTGGGAGAACTACATCAGGCTTGATCTCTTTTAAGAGTATTGGTATGTAGGAAACTCTCTTCATAGTGGGGTGTTGAGGATATCTATCATATCCTACTAACAAACACATAATTATCGATCATACAATACTTGTAAGGAGGATTAAGGTTTACTCACTAAATCAAGATTTCTAGGCATAACACATAATTCTAAGTTTTGTGCATATAGGCATAGGACCTAAAAACATAGGCATATGTGTTCCTAGAAAACAAGAACAATCCCACAAAGGGGACACTACTACCACTTTGAGGACATTATAGTAACATGATTATACTGTCCATATGGAGTGCTAATACCCAGTGAGCAAACATATTCTAGAATCTTATTGATAACACCTAGAACTGTCAAACCCCAATTTTTAGAGCCCATATCATCCGTAATAGTCAATTTCCAAATAAGTCTATATTTATTCCTATTTATTACTATTTTCAAAAATTTAAATGAATGTCAAATGATATGACAAATTAGTTAATTATTTTAATTTATTTAATTGATTTAGACATCTTAGCCCTTGAACCAAACATAATAATTACATAGTTAAACCCTAAAAGGTTAAATCATTATCCTTATGCATAGAAGCAAAATGATTTTCACAAAGGAGAGCATGTTAAGAAGGGTACACAAAACTTAAAGGATCCCACACCTTTTACTTTAGAAAAAGGCAATAATCCTAGTGAAAATTGGTATCATCAACATATATCACACACCCATTGTGACTCTAAACATTGTGCACAAAAAGCCTTAGATATGTAATCTACAACTACTCTCATGCATATGGATTACACTAATCTACATGCCATTTTTTTAGCACCAATGTTGTTATTATAGATACCTTTAAGGAGTGATAACACCTCTTCCACACTAATTTTTGGGTGAAGGGTTAACCTCTTCATGTAACCATTGATAGTGTAAGTGAGAAAACATCATCTCACAAGTCACAACCTAGTGCCTTAGGCCTTTTCACTTTTATATATTTCAATCCATATTCTTTAGGGTGGGTTTAGTAGGGGAATGGTATATGAGTCCATCAATAATGGACATTCTAACATAAATTTAAGCCTAAAGATGGTAGTGCCAATTGTGACATTATGAATTTAAATGTCTATGACATCTTGTTGAGGATCTATATTTTCATGACTAAGATTATGGGCATAGTATTTCATGCCTCAACGCTGGTCCAAAATTTCATTAATGTGTGATAGTGGGTACCGACTCTTCACCAATATTTTTTTTAGTGTGTGATATTCTATGTAGAGACACCAAGACCCATCCTCTTTATGTTTAAGGACTATTATATTCCCATAAGGAGAAGATATAGGACTATTCATATCCTTATCAAGGAGACATTTTATTTGGCATCAGATTTCATCATTCTTCTAATTTTCACTTCAATATAGAGGGTTATTTATAATAGGGTATGTTGGAGCTATATATATGAAGTGTTTTACTATATAATGTGTTTAAATACCTTTGGGCTCTATTAATAATTTTTTATGTTATTTTAGTGACATTTCAATCTACTACTACTAAAATTTTATTTATGTTGTGTACACTAAAAATATCTACTTTATTTCTTATGTAGGTTTCTTAAGATAAACCATGAGCAACATGAGCTCCTACATATCTAAGACAAGCTTATGGCATTGTTTGGTAAATACTAATGTGACTTTAATCATTGTAAATTAATCTGAGAGGTTAAATAATTGATATTTTATGTGTATATTCCACTACTATGGTTTGGCTTGATATGTAACATCACAGTCATACAAATATGGTCTCCCTAGAAATATGACATAGACATCTAAAAGTGTAATTTCATAAGTGATGGTGTCCTCTATAGGATTATATTTGTACTATAAATTTAATTATCATCAAACCTATATACCCTTCCCCTATTCAATCCACCCCAAGGAGTATGGCTTGGAATGAAAAGTGTTAGAAAGGCCTAGAATCTAGTATGTGCCTTAAGAGATGATGTTCTTTTTAATTATAATGTCAATGATTGCATTAAGAGGCTAACCCTTCAGAAAAAAATTAGTGTGGAAAAAGTGTTATCACTCTTTAAAGGTGTTTATGATAGTAGAACTATAGTTCTTAGATAAATGATAACTATATCAATGTATTCCATATGCATGGGAATAGATGTAGACTATGAAAATAAGTATTTATGTGATAGCATTCTAAAAATTCATGGGTAGGAATCTTATCCTACTTTCCTTTGAGAAAAATATTTATGCTTATATGTAGGAGGGTGGAATGAGGATTTGTTCATGGGTGGGCTCTTTCACATTGTGTTAGATGAAGATTTGAGATGTTTCTTCATCTTTGTTTTAGCTTCAATCTTGGTAGCATTACGATAAGCTTTCCATAAAGTGTGAGAAGTCAAAAACTCTATCTTCATATAGATATATGGTGAAAGTATATTGATGTACTTCAACACCTTATATTGTTTAGTCAAGCTTTCAATTAAGTGTGTGGCGTATTTATGGAACTTCTTGGTGTAGTGTTCTAATGAATGATTCTTATGCTAGTGTAATTTATGTAACTTTATGTATTCATCCTCAAAGTGACTGAGAGGATATTACTCCACCTTTAACATGATTACAAAAGTATTTAGAGGGAAAATTAAAATTTTTTAAATTTTGTAGTGTGTATGCAAATCCATGTGTCAATATCCTCTTAGCTCTCACTATCTTAAAAAGATGTGAAGTTTGTAAAATTAAATTTTAAAATACCTATAAATCCTTAAAATATCAAAAACCAATCTAGAAGACCTAAAAACCTATAAAATAACCATTATTTTTCCTAAAATAAATTTTGCATGTAAACTTTACACCCAACTAACCTTATGTTCAATGCTGAAATTTTGAAAATTAAGTACTAGCCAGATTTTATTTTTGAAAAACTATCTTCTAAATGGTAACTCCTACAGCTCTAGAATCAATTTTAGAAGACCTAGAGTAATTTTAATTTATTATATTTAGTAAAATAAATTTAAAACATAAGAATATAAAATGTAATAAATAATAAATGTAAGCTTAAATGTTTATAATAAAAATTAAATTTAAGCTTCAACTTTTATTTTACTAGATATACATATATTACAAACATAAAACTTAATATGATATACATTAAAAATGGTGTGTGTTCTTTGCATTGCATAGGGCACACATCATTTGTTATGCATAAGGTATGCACCCTTTTCAATGCATAGGGTGGACACTATTTTCAAAGGGAATGTGCCATATAATTTTATTTTTTTAAAATTTAGTGTCTTTTCGTCTAAAATAACCATGGTTTTAGGTTTTAAGGATCTAAACATAATTGCTAAATTTATCAGTTTTTTCCATCTTCATAGACATGTTTAAGTAGGTAGATTTATTTATTTATTTAAAAATAATTATTTTGTAAAGGGGAGAACCTAGTTTCTCAATATATAATTTTTTTAATGTTAACTTATTATTTTTATTTATTACTTAATGTATACACAACATATATCATTTTGGTTCATACACATATCATTACAAATAACTTTATAATTTTTTTAATATTAATCAAATTTTAATAAAACTTATATCTCAACAATCTACACATCATTATCATGTTTCAAAAATAATGAATTTTATGAAGTTCAAAAAGTTGTGTTCATACACTTGTGGTTTATTTTATCTGAATTTCTTAGCTTGTAAAATTAATTGAAAAATATGTTAATTAAAAAATTAAGAAAAAAATCTTGAAAATATTCAACATTTTCTTTACCCCTATATGAAGTTTCATACAAAAATTATTTCATTTACTCTAAAAAGGTGTGTCTCGACACATTTAATTCAATTATTTTTTCACAAAAAAATTATTCTCATTTTCAAAAAATTCTCATCTTCTTACCTTATCATAAAATTCTTTGTCCAAGTGTCTTTAGAAGTCACTCCAAATTTAGGTATTGTTATTTTTATAAAAAATATGTCATATATATATATATATGCCCAAAAAAAAAATTATTGTCATTTTAAAAAATGCATCAATTTTACATATTTTTGTCATATTGTTATTTTTATAAAAAATATGTCATATATATATATATATATATATATATATATATATATATATATATATATATATATGCCAAAAAAGAAATTATTGTCATTTTAAAAAATGCATCAATTTTACATATTTTTGTCATATATATATATATATATATATATATATATATATATATATATATGACAAAAATATGTAAAATTGATGCATTTTTTAAAATGACAATAATTTTTTTTTTTTGGCATATATATATATATATATGACATATTTTTTATAAAAATAACAATACCTAAATTTGGAGTGACTTCTAAAGACACTTGGACAAAGAATTTTATGATAAGGTAAGAAGATGAATTGTAACATTTTGAATATAGTTTATATATATATATATATATATATATATATATATATATATATATATATATATATATATATATTCAAAATGTTACAATTCATCTTCTTACCTTATCATAAAATTCTTTGTCCAAGTGTCTTTAGAAGTCACTCCAAATTTAGGTATTGTTATTTTTATAAAAAAAATGTCACTTTGAGACCCCTTTTTAACCCCCATTACCCTACACCCACCATGTCCCTTTCACATTTATGGACATATTTCCCCCTCTTTCTCTTTTGTTATTTTTGTGGGTCTATTTTTCAACTTTTTCCTATTTTCTTATGTTAGATTGCATACCATTAGGTCCTTAATTTGAATTTGAGAAGTATATATTTACAAATACTCCTAGGGGAATTTCAATAGGAAGTAATCACATGAACCAAGTCATTTGAAGTTTTAGGTGCATTACCAAATTTTTATTTCTTCTCTTTAAGGTGATTTTCAAGGGCTTTAATTTTCTACATACTTATACCAAGGAATAAATGAATATTCATGTAGTTGCATTTGATTATCTAGGGAGATAAGGTGAATTCATATATTTTACTTGGGTTGGGATACACTAAAAAATAAATAGAACTACATTAATCCCTAATTCTAAGCATGCAGAATATGTAGTTGCAACCCTCGAGGGGTGCTCAGAAAATTGACTACATATTTATTTGGTTTTTTTATTAGGGTTACTTTAAATGAGACAAGATTGTGATACCTTCTCAAATTAATTTTAAAACCTAATAGAGGCACTCTACTCATCTATTGATGATGGATAATCCCATAATGTTTTAGGCGGTAAAAGCTAGCAGAGGAATAAATCATAGCACAAGGTCACAATTAATGGTTGATTATGTCCCAAGTCACAATCAAAGATCCCACAATTATATCCTTGTAAACAAAATATCATCAAAATTTTGGATCTCAATCTATATAAATTCTAATTATTCTTTTATGACTTCTTAGGAACTATCAAAACCCATGTGTGTTCATTATAGTTATTTTTCCCTTTCTTTCTATTTCCTCTCATTTTCATTGTTTGTTCATTGTTTAATTGTACATGTATATTACATGTTCACCATTAAGACATGCCTGATTATTTTAGTATATTGTAGTATCTCATATCTCCATTGTGTTATATTTTTAATAGGTTGTGCATGATATTATTACCCTTAAAAAATATTAACCTAATTTAGATTAATGGGTAAAACTAATCTAATTAAGATGGAACTCTGAAATAGAATTTAGATTATTAGATATGGCATTCAATCATACATTTTAATATAAATCATTTATAATTTATTCTTCTTATTTAATAAGGGCATATGTTAAATATAGAAAGTACTAAAGAGATTTTGATATTTAACTTTTATAGTTGATTTTCTAATTATGATTATATTTTAGAATTTGAAATTAGGGTTAATCATGCCTTTAGTTTACTCAATTTATAAACTAGTCTACTTCATATGCTTTTTCACTTTTGTATGATTGAGTCTATATCATCGGTCAATAATTATTTGTTGGTTGTTACTAACCTATGTGAAAGTGTAGTACAGTGACCATACAATCACCAATGATTATCTTTACTTATTTTTTTATGATTTTAAACCCTAATAACATGCACAAATCCATAAATTACCTTCCTTTGCCTTGAAACCTTAGGTGTGCTTGCGAGGGATAGAACCTACAAAAAATGGGTGAAATTTAATGAGTTGAGTTGACCCCAATCACCCCTAATTGATGATTGGATATTGTATATGTATATAATACTTTGAGGAGGTAAATCAAGTCATGTGTAGTTCTCCTATCTAGTATGATTGTGTAATTATCTTCCTTCCTTATGTGTATGCAGCTAATGATTAATCTTGATACTTTAAAATGTTTACTTTGACTTGTATTTTGAGTGATTTAGACTTGGATTGTTATTGATCCTAGTTATATTTTTTCAAATTAGGAAGTATAGGGTAATTTTCTCAATGTGCAAAAGTGTAGAGATGTATATTAGATTAGTGTGAGATCCTTTTATAATGAGTATTTGATTTGTTTATATGTGGATCTATTTAATAATTCCTCACATCACCGACACATTAGGCTTATAATCTAACCCTAAGGATGGGTTAGTTTAATAAAATAGCCATTTTTAGGAGAGGGTTGATTTAGACCTTTATGGGTAGTTATCAACTAGTGATAATAATTATAAATTTCAAAACTAATGTGAGTATAGGTGGATTGCTCTAAGAGTTTGAAGATGTTTGTATAAGATATTTAGAAGGTTTGAAATAGATTATGAGATTTTTATAGGTTTAAAACAATAGAATGGAAGGGTTGACTCATGATATTGCATGAAAGTGTGAGAGAATGGTAAATTAGGACCTTATTTAGGTGCTCAAGTCATGCATGGTAAATGTTATAAATATTTAGTTTAGACATATTATTAGAATAATATATTTTGGTGTAAGATGTGTAAATATGATTTATCATAAAAACTCATCTTAAATAGGTTTTAATAGATTGGTTGTAAGGATTCTTGATAACACCTTGGCTCCTTATTTTAAGGAGAATATTAGGCTATAAATAATTTACCTTGTCATATGAATAAAATGTGATATTTTATTACTATGTTACTAGGAATATGATACATTAATGTATATGGGTTGATGGAGATGTTGACATATGGCATGCACCCCTTTAGTTAGTTACATGGGTCTAATATATTAGGATAAATGAGTAATTTATGGAATTAGTGCATTGGGTAATGGTTGGCCTACATTGGGATTAAGAGGTTGCCCATCTACTATTAATTATATAGAGGTTTATATAAAGGTTTATATAAAGGAGCTGAATATAATTGTAAATCAATAAAATAAGTGTTGATTCTTCTATTTGCTATAAATATATTATAGGTTGTCCCCTCAAAGAGACATTTTGGAGTTATTACTTCCTAAATGACTATTGTATGGTATTTCCCTACCTTATAGGTATTATTCTATTTATACATATATTGAATATTTGGGCATCTTGGCCCACCAATATCTATTGTGTTGTGTTGATCTACATTATATTTTGCATATTCTAATTATTATAAGTGTGGATCATAACAAATTATATCATAGCTTTGATTTGGGAAAATTATGTGGGATGAAACCTAATTTTATAGAATCATTAATATCTTGCAATTGGTTGTGAATTTTTATACAATTTTTACTAGAGATAAAGAATATTTTAAGGAAATCATAATTGAAAAATTGAGGTTTTATGATCAATTTTGAGGGATTTATTATAATTTTTAGGGTTTCTAATAAATTTTCCATATCTATCAAAAAATAAGGGATTGTTATGTGAAATTTTTAAGTTATTGCATTAGTATAAAAGAGAGTTATAGTAAAAAATCATAATTTTTGGAAACATTTTGAGTGATTTATAGTGATTTGTAATTTTTCATATATTCACTTTATAGGCTAAAATATTTGGATTTTTTTCCCAAACTTTTCACTGAAGTTGCAATATTATACATGGAAGCTACAGAAAAAAATAGACTATTTGGCTTAGTTTTACATGAGTTATTAAATTTTTAGGGTTTTTACCTTAACCCTAGTTTTTTTCTAAATCATGGATAAAATGGATTATAAATAGTTGGAACATTTGATGGAGAGTTTTACAAAAATGCAAAATATTTTGGATAAGTATTTTATGGATATAAATGGACATGTGGGGAAATAAGAGACTAATGATGATAACCAAGAAGAGAGTGTACATGAAGAATAAAAAGAAGATGAAAAAGAGGATAAACATAATGATGATGGGGAAGGAGCTATAGAGGATTCAAGAGGAGAGGTTAAGGATCATGATGTGGAAAAAGAGGAAGAAAAAAATTTGATAAGTACAATGAGGAAGAGCATACAGGTGATGAATAAGAAAAAGAAACAACATATGATGATGATGATGATGATGATGATGATGATGATGATGATGTTGATGATGATGATGATGATGATGATGATGATGATGATGATGATGATGATGATGATGATGATGATGATGATGATGGAGAGGTAGAGGATATTGAAGAGGAATAAGAAGGATTGGATGATAAGGGTTTAAATATTTTGTATCCAAAGAAATCAAAGTCATTTTTTTAGTTTCTTGGATGCATTCAAAATAATAATAATCACTTTGGCTATACATAAAATCAGAGTAACAATCACTATGGCTATGCATGGAAGCCAAAAAATACCTATTATGGTCAGGTATGGAATTAGAGTATTGAAATAGCCTATAGACTATGGAATTAGTGGGTAAATCACTATGACTATTTATGGAATAATAACTAATATGGTCATGAATGGAATTAGAGTAACACGGCAAAATATGGTACATGGAATCAAAGGAGGAATAAATATGCATGGATACCAAGGTAGTATAGTTATGATCATGAATGGAATCAAAGTATCACAATGGAATTTGTAAATAAGGTTAGAGAGATATCACCTACCACACATATAGATGGTTAGATGATCGATATTGGAGAAAAGTGTGCAATGATTTGAATCACACTAATTATTTGGTTTCTTCTTATGTTTTAAGGATGAAACATGTCAAGGAGGGAAGGAATTTTATATACCTAAGGATATGATATATTAATGTATATGGGTTGATGGAGATGCCAACATGTGGCACACATCCCCCTTAGTTATTTATGTGGGTTCAATATATTAGGATAAATGAGTAACTTGTGGAATTAGTGCATTGGGTAATAATCAACCTACATTGGGATTAAGAGGTTACTCATCCATTATTAGTTATATAGAGGTTTATATAAAGGAGGTGAATATCATTATAAAAGAATCAAATAAGTGTTGAGTCTTTTATTTGGTAGAAGGATATTAAAAGTTGTCCCTAGAAGAGACATTGTGGAGTTATTCCTTCCTAAAGGAGTATTATATGGTGTTGCCCTACCTTAAGGGTATTATTCTATTTCTACATATATTGAATATTTGGGCATCTTGGCCCACCAATATCTATTATGTTGTGTTGATCTACATTATATTTTGCATATTCCAATTATTATAGGTGTGGATCATAACATTTATTGTGTACAAATTAT
The DNA here is from genome assembly GCA_037957365.1 of Torreya grandis. Classification (NCBI taxonomy): domain Eukaryota; kingdom Viridiplantae; phylum Streptophyta; class Pinopsida; order Cupressales; family Taxaceae; genus Torreya; species Torreya grandis. Next base: position 794,408 of record JARHVA010000239.1, on the reverse strand, counting down.
GACCAAATCTCATATTTGGTATCAGAGTGGGTTTTTATAATGGAGGCTTAGAATAAAAATAGGGGTAGTTGGTTTTTTTCTTCCCCTATAGATGAGGAAATAATAATTGTTGAAGAGTTTGTAACATAGTTTACTTCAGTTTTAGTATTATTTAAGATTCTTTTGTAGTGTTTCTTAATTACATAACCATGCAACCTGATAAATATCTACAGACGGTTGTCATAGAGTCATTTCCATCATATTCTCCATTTTCCTCACTTCTTTTACATCCATTATTTTCCAATCAAGCATTATATCTCTCTACTCTTTTCCATATGCTCAGTTTTATGATCTAGTTCAACATTTCCTTAATTAGATCATGTTAGCCTATCAATGTTCAATATGTCTACATATTTGGATCCACCATCGACTAATAAAAATTTTAGTGGTGAATTTTTGTTAATTCATGAATATTTCAGTTTTATAGATCGACATTGGGCAATTTTTTGAGGTAGTCAACAATATGGAATTACCTAAATTTTTAGGTTGTAAGTTACTTTTTAGGTTTAGCTCACCCACTATTTAAAATTAATTTCATTCATATAAATGTATTTCACCAATACTCTAAAATTTAATATGTTATACTATATTAGACACCTTGACTACATTCAATCATCTACATTTACTGTCAATCATCTACATTTACTATCAATTGCCTACATTTACTGTCATTCATCTACACTCTAGTTGGTCACTTGTATCTCAGCTAATCATTTGTATTTCATCTAAGTGTTTTCAATCATCTATACTTTTATCATTTGCTTATAAGCATGCTTCGATGGCTTCTATTGAAAATGTTAAGGGAGAAAGAAACTTAACCTATTATCTTATTTTAGACAAACACTAAACACATGTACTAAATATTAAATGATTTACTATATTGTTATTTATTTTCACTTTCATATTAATTTTAAATTTCAATTCTGAATTTTTGAATCTTACCAAGAGAAATTTTATCAAGCAAGTATTTGTGTCATATTATGGCATGTAAACAAACCCCTAGAAATTACACTTTTTGATTTATTCCTTGTATGTATCTTATTTTTCTTAGAGAAGTTTAAGGATTTGTGTGCACATTATATTTTTGTAGTGTTTTTTAACCTCTATGGATGAGCTCAAGGTAGCCATTTTTTTAGTGGTGTTAACAGTATTAAATAGTGTAGCCTTGTAGGTAAGGAGGACTATTGTCAAAATTTAAACACTGGAGTGTAAGAAAGTTAGGTGGAAAAGTGAAAAATGAGGGGTGAGGTTCCATTTTATAAACAAACATTTGGTCAACATTAAATATGGTTATATTTAATGAGGGTCCCACATGTTCTATGTAGATAATAGGCAATCATATGTAGATGGGCATTTGTATATGCATAAATCCTATCTACATGTGCAATCAACCTATTTATATGTGTAGTCGATCATCTACACACGTATGTAGATGATCATCTACACATGTGTATAGATGTCTATCTATAGGTATTTTCATTCTACATAACATGTTTATCTAAGTGTCATACCATTATCTTCAATTTTCCCCATTCCAACGTTTGATTTGCTTGCACAATTATCCACCTTCCAAACTAATTCACCATAATTTTGAAATAGATTCACCATAAAACCCCAAAGTTCATTTTATTATTGGCCACTAAAATTTTCTGTACCATCGATGCTCATATGTTATTATATATTCTCCTTCACCCTATGTATATCTTGATAGTATCCCTCAAGTTTGTCATGTTCTACTTAATCCTTGATATTATCAATCTCTAATAAGTGCCTATTCTTCCATCACTAGATTAGTGATCTTAATCACTGTGGATTTTTTCATATAATTTTACCTCTCATTATGTAATTGTTATAATTTTCTCATGTTATATATATATATATATATATATATATATATATATATATATATATATATATATATATATATATATATATATCATGTTGTGGCTTACATTTGTCAACCTCCTTTTGGTCTTTCACATGTGCATCTACATAATTTTCCATCTTTATGTACCTGCACCTTATGATTTCCATCTTCATGTGTTGACTTTCCACCTCATAAACCATAAGTTACTTGTTAACCAATTTTGGCCCAATAGGTGCTTGGGAGCTTCAAGGTCTTCGGCCTTGGTTCAATCAGCTAAGTTCAATGCAGTTTTCAATTGTCATAGTTCAAATGGTTTAGTGATCTTTGGTTCAACAAAAGTTCATCACTCAGTTCAAATGTCTCAATTCAATAGCGTTAAACCATTGAACCAATTTCAGTTGAATGGCTTGGTTCAATGAGCTTAGTTCAAAGTGAGTGGTTCAATATTCAATTCGATTGGTTTGGCACACAATGGTTGAACCATTGAACCAATTTTGGTTCAACACATTGGTCCAACACCTGGTTAAATAGATCACTTGGTTCATTAGCTTAGTTCATCAGTCAGCTCATTGGCAAGTTCATTGGTGCGTAATGGTTGAACCACTTGAACTGTTGAACCATTTTTGGTTCAACGGCTTGGTTCAAGGGTATGCCAGATGGCCAAAGGGCAGCTCAAAGTTCAAATTCCCTTACAGAGGGTAGGCACTTAAAGGAAAAGGCAACAAAAGGAAGTCAAATTTTGTCTAAGTCCTAAATTCCTTCAAAAAATTTGTCTGAAGGGATTCCTTTAGACAAAAAGTCTGAAGGAATTTGGGCCACAGTTCAAAGCAAAGTCCGTGGATAAAATGTCTGTGGGAAAATGTCTATGGACAAAAGGGCACTTTCAAAGGCTGAAGGTGCTAGGAAGGGACTTCAAGCAAAAAATACCCGCAGAGAGGGCCGAGTAAGATAAAGCCCGTAGAGAAGCCAGCGAAGGACTCGATGACATTTTGTTGGGAATGGTGATGTCCCTAGGGCCATCAAATTCAAGGAGGCAAATTAGCCATTGGTTTTCAAAGCAATGGTGGCCACGTGAACATTAAAATTGGCACAGTGAAATAGTCGTTTCATTTCAAATGAAAGAGTGCTAACCATGGAAAAGGTCTAGGAATGCAGCGACCTACCTGAAGATCACCCTCGAGGGCCAAAGGAGCTAGAAAGAGACAAAATAGGGAAAAGACAAGTGCCAAGCATGGAGCAAATAGGTTGTCCAAGTGGTGAAGGGGAGCGTTGATACAAGAAGTGACTCTAGCAGGTGAAACATTGGCTGTAATTGACCATTAGAAGATGCAAATGGCCAACCGTGCCCCCTTTTTCTTCATTTCATATTTATGAGCAGACAAGCTGCATAGGTGCCTTTAAGAAGCAGCCTTAGTTAATGAGAAAGTAGTGTGGCCATGTCAAAAAATGCCTAAAGTCAAAGCTAAGGTTGATACAACATTTATTTTTAGGTAGCCTACTCTTCCCAATGAAGGGACGCAAATAGGCCACTTGTAAAAAGGGGTGCCACAAGGCCTCCTTTCTTCTCCTATATATTGAGGACTTGTCATTTGAGAATTATCTTCCACATTTTGTAAGGCGTAACCCTGGAAAAATTTTCACCTAAATCATAAATGCATTTTTTACCTCTATCTTGGATAGATATTTCTGTGTATGTCTTGAGTGTTAGTTTGTGTTTAGTCATTACTTCTTGATGCTTTCACAGGTCCAGCACCAACATATATGTTGTCTACAAGGTGCCATTTCTATATCTGGTAAGGAGAGTTCTACTTGGAAGTAAAGAATAGAAGAAATTACTTGCAGTGTGCATCCCACAGTACCTAGGTTGATCTTTATTTTTGTATTTTCATTAAATCCTCCCTGCCAAGTTCTTGCAGCCTGGTCCTTCTGCCAAGTGTGAAGTGTATGTATTCATTTGTCTAATTTTAGTGTGAGGTTGAGAATGTCATTTCATTTTGGTGCATCACCTCCTTAGAGTAGTTTGTTTTCCTACAATCTTCCTCCCTTTTTATCCCCCCCATTATATACCTATATATGTATGTGTTAGCACTTACTAGAACGAACATGATGCATCAAAGGGAGATAGCCCTTATCTAGAGACTCTCCCCTCCAGCTTCACTAGTCCCATAGGTGAGATGGGATGTTCCATAGTTGCGTGAAGAAGGCAGAAGCTTGGCCTCCTACCAAGGGTGTAATCTTCTGCGTCAACAATTTTGGCATGCCTAATGGGACATAGTTTTACAACTCAGTAAGGTTTTAGGATTGATGCTGGTCCTGTTATGGTAAATCAAATATTTCCAACATCTAGTGACTCCACTGGTAAGAGCTTTAGTTTTTCCAATCAAGACCAGTTTCTTAACTTTATATGCCTAAAGTCACCACAAGGTTTGCTTCTAAAGGGGTTCCCTTCGATTTCGTTGAGTTGCCTTTGAACTCAGTAAAAAGAATAAGGTTTGAGAAGACTCATCCTTATTCAACAAGCTACCCTCCTAGACCTATTATAAGGGATGCATATGTTTTAGAGCCACAGTTACAGCCCATCCCAGTTATGGCATTGCCCTTTGCAGCTTTTCATGGTAAAAGCCCCTTAAATCTTCCACGTTATGATCCAATCTTGGGAACAGCTCTCAAAAATGTGCCTTTTTTTTATGGAGAGGGGCCCATTACAGTCATTGAGAAAATTAGGAATATTGCTAACCTCTGTAATATTCACAATGTCATAGAAGAAAATATCACCATCAGATTACTAGCATTGTCTCTTAAAGGTAAGGCTCTTGACTGGTACGGGACCTTGCCTGTAAATTCAATCCATTCTTGGAATGAATTGGGTACTCAGTTGATAGACCATTTTTGGGAGCGATGACCTCTCACTTTCTGAGCAGCTAACGACCATAAAAAGAGCCCCACACGAGTATATGTAGGATTTCAACACATGGTTTCAAAAGACTTGGGATAGAATCCCCATTCTGGTAAGACCGACTCCCAGCTATGCTTTTTTGTATTATTTAAAAGCATTAAATAGTGATATTGCTATGATAATACAATCCATGGGAGGGCATATACTACCTGCTGCTTATGACATAGCAATAGCAGCTAAAAATTACTTAGTACAGGCTAGGAAAATAGCCCCTAGACCTCACATGCCACTTTTCCCATAAATGTTGCCTCTAATTTAGGCCATTGCTCTTGCATTAGCTCCTCTGCCTAGCATGGAGAAACCAGTTGCTATTCCATCCAATGAGATTCATGAGGTTAAGAGTCTATTGTAGAGCATGTCAAACGAACTTGTAGCTCTTAGAAGGCAACAAGCTCAAAGCAATAGACCGAATCAGGGATACCAGCATTATGGTCAAGCCCCTATACCCCCTTTTCAAAACTATAATCAAAGATAGGGTCAGCTCACTCAGACCATGCCATTTCAAGGTTACAATCAAGGCACCCCTTTATCATCTAAAGTCATGGTGCCTATTTAGAATAACCTGGTAAAGGAACAGCCAAGTTATTTGACCATGGGATATGGTCAGGAATAAGTTGTATATACAAATGAGATGGGTTATTTCTAGAATGAAAACAATCATGTAGCCACTCATTCCCAAATTTTTGAGGCTCCAACGCAACCTAGCACAAATAGCAATCAGGCCCAACCTGATTCTTCCCTCATGAATCATCTAGAAGGGGAATTTTATTCAGTGAATTATGTAGGCACTACAGACAATCAGGCTGATTATGTTGCAGCCAATACAAGATTCAAGAGAAGAGTGATGGGAGAAGCCCAGGCTACCACCCAAGCGGTAGCAGCACCTTCATCACACTCAAATCAAAAGGCCCCAAACTTTAGACAGCCATTTGTACCTTCAGCCCCTCAGCCTATAGCTCAGGTTGGAATTATCCCTAAGGAAAACTTGAATGGAGACAGTCCTCAGGTCAATATAGTGGATCAGATGAAGAGGCTACATATGAACATCTCTTTATGGGATTCATTACCTCTACCAGGACAGAAGGACACTCTACAAAGGGAATTACATGAGCTGGATCGACAAGTTATCCCAACAAGCACCGATAATGTCTTAATGATGAATGGATAGCCTTCCACTTTAGGTCAGGTAAAGAGGGAAGAGAAGATCCCCCCTTTCTATGTGTCCTTGGTTATAGGGGAATTCTTGGTACATAACTACATCATTGATAGCGGGGCTAGCACCTCAGTAATGCCCAAGTGTATAGCTGACAAGATGGGACTGAAATATGAAGAGATGAATAAGGGAGTCCTACAACTAGATGGGACACCTACAAAAATAGTTGGGATTTTAAAGGGTTTAAGCTTGACATCGCATGCTTTCCCAACCTTCTCAATTCCCCATGATATAGTGGTAGCAGATGTTCCTCCTTATTTCACAATTTGCTTGTCTAGGGACTTCACGTCAAAGATAGGTGGCTATCTAGCAGCAAATTGGTCCTATCTAGTTTTTAGAACCAAGTACGGGACCAAGGTAAAGATTGAATCTGAGCCACTCTATAAGGACCATCTAGAGCTATATTCACCCAAGGTAGTGAATGTCAGTTACACCATTATCGACCTAGAAGAGTCCCAGACAGACTAATCTCCATCCTCTGCTCTTGAAGGAGTTGTAGACCTACTCTTGGATGAGTGGGGAAATGATAACTTCGAGCATGATCCTTATAATTTCATAGAGGAGACAGACCTTGGAGTTTACTGCATGCATGAAGAGGGCACTGTTGACGTAGGAAAGTGCACCCAGTGGCAGGAAAATAGGTTCTTGCCTTCTTCTCGCAACATGGAAACTCTCCTCTCACCTGTGGGACTGGCGAAGTTGGATGAGAGAGTCTTTATATAAGGGTTAGCTCCCTTTGATGCATCATGTTGTTTCTAGCAAGTGCAAAACACATATATATATATATAGATAAAAAAGGCGGGGGTGAAAAGGGAGAAAGATGCAGGAAAACAAACCTAATCTAAAAAGGTGATGCACCAAAATAGGTCAAACTTCACACATCCACTCTTAGAACCAGACAAATATGTACATACTGTACACATTTGGAAAAAAGGACCAGGATACAAAAGACTGGCAGGGAGGCTTTCATGAAAACACAGGTGATAGAAAATCACTGAGGTGTTATGGAATACACACTGTAAGTGACTCCTATTTTAGTCTTCTCAAATGTTAGCTCTTCTCCTTTTAGCTACAAAAATGGCACCTTATAGATGACAGGTCTATTGGTGTTGAACCTGTGAGAGCATCAAGAAACAATGACTGGACACAGACAAACACTCAAGGCATACTCTGAAACATCTATCCAAATGGAGGTAACAGACTGCATTTTATTTGATTCAAGTGAAATTTTGCCAGGGCTGTGCCTTTGTAAAAGTGGAAGAATCGATTCTTCTCCAAAATGAGAAGTTACAATATATAGAAGAAAGGAGAAAGAAACTTGGTGCTTCTTTGACAAGTTGGCCTATCACGTCACATTAGAAAGAGGAAAACCCTGTTGTGTTGTCATCATTCTAGAAGAAGCCTATTGGAACCATGTTGTATAATCACCAAATTTGACTTTGGCATTCGAGCTTTAATGTGGAAGCAAGGGTCGCACCTCTTTTCTGCCAACAGCTAAAATTTGTCCCTTTTTTAAATGCATGGGCCATGCTACTTGTTGTTGTGCCATTTGGGGATTAACAGGCAATAAATCACCTTTTCCTACCACTTGGACCACCTTGTCACTTCTGCACCTTATCATTTCTCCTTGCTTGTCATCTACAATTTGTCCCTTGTCTTTCTTGTCTCTTCTGGCTTAGTTGGCCCCCAGGGGTGAACTTTTAACAGGTCACTACATTTTTGGCTCTTGATAATGCCGTCTTAGCTTGAAATGAAACAGCCATCTGCTTTGCTAAATTTTGACATCCACCCAGCCATCAAGATTTGAAAACCAATGGATATACCATTCTACTAATATTGACGACCTCTGAGACGTCATCGGGTCCATCGCTGACTCAGTCGGGTCCAACACCACGTGGCATCTGGGCACTAGTCGGGCACTTCTTTATGTCAGTCAAGCACTTCTCTATTGATTTCCCAGTACCCATCCCTTTGAAAATTCCTTGAAGTGTTCACCTGATTATTCCATGCAAAAGCTAAGTGCCTGCCCTCCGAAAGGGCAATTTGACCATTTGACTGCCCTTCGGCGAAGGGCCTACCCTTGAACCAAAGTGTTGAACAAAAAATTGGTTCAACAGTTCAAGGTTCAATCGATCGCACCGATAAACAAAAAGGCATAAAAGCCGATGAACCATGCCAAGCCCGATGAACCATTTCATTGAACCGAATCCGTTGAACCTATGACCGTTGAACCAAGCCGCTTGAACTTTTGACTTGAACCAAGCCCGTTGAACCAAAATTTTGTTCAATGGTTTGGTTCAACCATTGTTGAACTGAGATTTTAACTGAGTGGCCTTGAACTTGAAAATGGACTTGTAACCCAAAAATAATTGGCTTTAATTTGTAGGGAAAAAAGTGACCACAATTTCGCCTGTGGGCAAAAATTGGTCAACAAATGGTGACTCATAGAGGAAGCATGTCTGCTATGCTTAGAACCAGTTGCCTTAAAATCCATTATGCATGGATTCAAATGCAACTATGAAATAATTATCAACAGCTTGAAAGATTCGAGAATCAAACATGAAGCTTTACCCCACACACAAAGGGAAACACACAAGGCTAAAAAACACTACCTATGCAAACTACACTTAGGGAAAGCAGGAGAGAAACTGAAAAAAAACTATTATGTACAGCTAATCGAGAAAGCTCACCTCCCTCCTAGATCAAAAGAAAAACTTCTTAAGTCCCCTTCCTGGCAAAAGGACTTATGGTGGCAGGCAAGTAGCTAAATGAAAAGGGGATTTGGTGACTTGCTCCTACTGCCTGTCACCTACATTGGCTGGAATTTGGGTGGATCAGATTCAAACATGCCTCTGATATATATGTATTTTGATTGTCCCTGGAGGCCTATTAAATGTTGATCCTTTCTATTGGTGCTCCACACCAAGAAATCAATAGTTGTTGGCTCATCACCAAAAGCCCTTTGATCTGCACATTCCTTCTGCAATATATCATGGTCTAACTTGTTCCCTTCTGCCTCATTAAAAATCCTATCAGACTCATCCTCTACTTCCTTTTGGCCTTCTTGAAGAAGGGTGGCTGTGGTGATGTCTGAAATGGGCTCACAAAATGACTGCTCATCCCATAAAACTTCACTTCCCTGTTTAAAGCTCACTTCTTTAAGGCATTCCTCCTGGAAGACAGACCTCTCCTTTTCCTCCTCAAAAATCAGGACCTCTAGATGTTTAAAAATGTCCTCCTGATTTTCCTCTAGCTCAAGGTCTTCAATGTAGTCGACCTCATCATCAAAATAGCAAGGAAGTTCATCAAATAAAGGAGAAGAGAGCTTACCATGCATTTGTTCCTCTTTGAATTGCTGGAACATCTGCATATATGCAAGACCTGCATCTTCTCCACTATTGATAAGGTCTTCACAAGGAGCATCAATGATGATTTTTTCTTCATTGTTGCTCATGATAGCCTCTTGGATGTCATGGGAATCATGGGTAGGAGCAACTTTATCTTTTTTAAGGTTTTGAGCAAAACCTTTTTTCTCCTCTTTCCTTCCCCATAATTCCACTATTTCCCCCCAGGTCAGGAGGTTGCCATTAGGATCAGTGATTTGAGGGGGTTGAGGAAGACTAGGAAAGCTGCTTGGGTAAATTTTTTGAATATTTTGAGTCTGATTGAAATTATATGAAGGAAAACAAAACCCATGATGTTTTGCAAAAGAAGTATACATACAATAAAATGATTTTTGATGGCACCAGGCTGCTTAACTAGTTGATTAACTCAGAGTCGCTAGATGCTGAAAATACTTGATTTGTTGTAATAGGACCAGCATCAATCTTGATACCTTACTGCGTGTCAAACTATGGGTCCCACTTGGTGTGCCAAAATTTTTGATGCAGGAAAATGCACCCAGTGGCAAGAAAATAGGTTCATGCCTTCTCCTCACAACATAGAAACTCTCCTCTTGCCTGTGGGACTGGTGAAGCTGGAGGAGAGAATCTATAGATAAGGGTTAGCTCCCTTTGATGCATCGTGTTCTTTCTAGCAAGTGAAAAACACATATATATATATATATAGATAAAAAAGGGGGGGTGAAAAGGGAGAAAGATGCAGGAAAACAAACCTAATCTAAAGAGGTGATACACTAAAATAGGTTGACCTTCACACATCCACTCTCAGAACCAGACAAATACGTACATACTCTACACATTTGGCAAAAAGGACTAGGCTGCAAAAGACTGGCAGGGACACTTTCATGAAAACACAAGAGATAGAAAATCACTGATGTGCTATGGAATACACACTGTAAGTGACTCCTTTTGTTTTGGTCTTCTCAAATGTCAGTCTTCTCCTTTCAACTATAGAAATGGCACCTTGTCGATGATAGGTCTGTTGGTGTTGAACCTGTGAGAGCATCAAGAAACAATGACTGGACACAGACAAACACTCAAGGCATAATCTGAAACATCTATCTAAATGGAGGTAATAGACTGCATTTTATTTGATTCAAGTGAAATTTTGCCAGGGCTGTGCCTTTACAAGAGTGGAAGAACCGATTCTTCTCCAAAATGAGAAGTTACAATATATAGAAGAAAGGAGAAAGAAACTTGGTGCTTCTTTGACAAGTTGGCCTGTCGCGTCACATTGGAAAGAGGAAAACACTGTTGTGTTGTCATCATTCTAGAAGAAGCCTGTTGGAACCATGTTGTATAATTTCCAAATTTGACTTTGGAATTTGAGATTTAATTTGGAAGCATGGGTCACGCCTCTTTTCTGCCAACAACTAAAATTTGTCCCCTTTTTTAAATGTACGAACCATGCTACTTGTTGTTGTGCCATTTGGGGATTAACAGGCAATAAATCACCTTCTCCTACCACTTAGATTGCCTTGTCACTTCTGCACCTTGTCATTTCTCCTTGCTTGTCCTCTACGATTTGTCCCTTGTCTTTCTTGTCTCTTCTGGCTTAGTTGGCCCCCAGGGCAAACTTTCAGCAGGTCGCTGCATTTCTGGCTCTTGATAATGTCTTCTCAACTTGAAATGAAATAGCCATCTACTTCACTAAATTTTGACATCCACCTAGCCATCAAGCTTTGAAAACCAATGGATATACCGTTCTACTAATATTGATGGCCTCCGAGACGTCATCGGGTCCATCGCTGACTCAGCTGGGTCTAACGCCACGTGGCATCCGGGCACTAGTCAGGCACTTCTTTATGTCAGTCAGACACTTCTCTACTAATTTCCCGACACTCATCCCTTTGAAAAGTCTTTGAAGTGTCTGCCCAATTATTCCATGCAAAAGCTAAGTGCCCACCCTCTGAAAGGGCAATTTGACCATTTGACTGCCCTTCGGCGAAGGGCCTACCCTTGAACCAAAGCATTGAACCACAAAATTGGTTTAACGGTTCAAGGTTCAATCGAGCGCACTGATGAACAAAAAGGCATAAAATATGATGAACCATGCCAAGCCCGATGAACCATTTCATTGAACCGAATCCGTTGAACCAAGCCACTTGAAATTTTGACTTGAACCAAGCCCGTTGAACCAAAATTTGGTTCAATGGTTTGGTTCAACCATTGTTGAACTGAGATTTTAACCGAGCGGCCTTGAACTTGAAAATGGACTTGCAACCCAAAAATGACTGGCTTTAATCTGCAGGGGAAGAAGGTGACCACAATTTTGAATGTGGGCAAAAATTAGTCAACAGGTACCTTCATACCAAATGTAATGAAGGCAAGCCAAGAGGACCTGGGCCTATGGCAGCTGTATTTTGACGGTTCCAGAAGTAGGCAGGGAGCTGGTGGTGGAGCGATGTTAGTCTCCCCTTCAAAGGAGAGATACTTTTTAGCTTTCTATTTCCAATTTTCTTGCACAAGTAATGTTGCAGAATATGAGTCCCTTATCCATGGTCTAGAATGGGCAAGAAAAAGAGGAATTAAGGAGTTGCAAGTTTTGGGAGACAGTGAGTTGATTTTAAATTAGGTGAAAGGCTAGAATCTAACCAAGAATTCCTTGCTAAAGTCCTACAAGCATAGGGTCTAAGACTTGGTGGAAGATTTCCTCACTTTTAATATCGCCTCCATTCCCAGAGAGTAGAACAAACAAGTGGATAGGCTAGCAACAATTGGTGCTCAGTTCGATGTTTCTAGGGAGATAAGTTGAGACTATGGTTCACGCTACTTGAAGGTGGTAGTTCAACCCTCCATCCCTGATAATATTACAAACTATCAGGTTTTCAAAAATGACCAGCAAATAGCTTTCTTCCTACAGGAGGAAGCTGAGTTTGCAACATAGAACCAAGCGAAGCTGTAGTAGCAATACAAAAACAAAATTGTTTAATTGAAGAACAATAAGCTCCCGAAAGGTTTAGTCACTCTTGAGAGCATCTTCAATGGAGATGACCAATTGATAAATGACAAGGCATGCATCATAACTAAGGAGGAGAATTATGAAAGGGTTGAGATCTTCAAGGACAAGCTGCTTGCGCTTGGAAAAGTCTACACAGTTCAAGAAAGGCAAACTTTCATTTTGTTGTGTCAAGAGTTTGCTTATGTTTTTGCTTAGGATTATAGTGATTTTAAGGGCTTCAACCCAAGACTTGCTCAGCACACCATCAAATTATAAGAAGGCATCAGGCCAGTCACATAAAAGCAAAGACCCGTCAACCTGACGATTGAGCCTCTCATGCAGAGGGAATTGGCCAAATTGATTGAGTCTGAGATTATATTTCCAATCAAACATTCCTCTTGGCTAGCCAATCTTGTTCCTATTCAAAATAAGAATGGGGAGATCAGGCTATGTGTCAATTTCATAGACCTTAATAAAGTCTCTTTAAAAGACCATTACCCCCTCCCAAGCATGGAATGAATCCTTTAGAAGGTAATAGGCAGCAAACATTTCTCCCTCTTGGATGGTTATTTAGGGTATAATCAGATTCTGGTACAAGGCTGTGACCAACACAAAACAGCCTTCACTACTAAATGGGGAATGTTTGCCTACAAGAAGATACCATTTGGGTTGTCTAATGCTGGTGCTACCTTTTAGCGAGCCATGGACATGGCTTTTGGAGGCTTGATAAATAACAATGTGCTGGTATACCTCGACGATGTGATGGTGTTCTCCAAGGAAGTAGACCAACACATGAAACACCTCAGGCATATTTTTGAAAGGTGTAGAGAGTTTGGCATCTCTCTTAACCCAAAGAAATGTGTGTTTGATATTCATGAGGGGAAACTCCCTTGCCACATCGTTTCTAGGGAAGGCTTATCCATTGACCCTGAGAGAGTTCGTTCTATCTTGGAGATGTCCCTACCTAAGCACAAGAAAGGCCTATAGAGTTTCTTTGGCAGAATAAATTTTATTCAGAGATTCATTTTGAATTTCATAGAGATAGTCAAGCCACTGACCTCTATGCTGAGGAAAGGTGAGGAGTTCAAGTGGAAAACACAAAGGAAGGATAGCTTTGAAGCCATCAAACAGACCATAACTTGGGCTCCTACTTTGATCAGCCCTAACTTCAACAAAGACTTCAACCTCTACACTTTTAGTAATGAAGAAGTGATCTCTACCATGCTTACCCAAGCAAACGGTGATGACCTTGAGCAGCCACTTGCTTTTTTTAGCCAGGGACTAGAGGATTTTAAAGTCAAATACACGTATGTAGAGAAGCAAGTCCTGGCAGTAGTGCAGAGCCTAAATAAATTCAGGCATATGCTATCCAACAGTAGGATTCACCTCATGGTTCCACATCCTGGCGTCAAGGATTTCCTGACCAACTGAGACCTAAATGAGAAGAGAGTGGGATGGATTACCAAGGTGATGGAGTATGACGTAGACATCAAGATCACTAAGCTGGTGAGAGGAAGAGGCCTATGCAAATACCTTGTTATAGACTTCAAGCAGAAAGGGGAAGATAGCTTACTAATTCACGATGCAATTGCACTAGAAGAACTAGCTATCATAACGGATTAGACATCAGACCTGAGGCATTTTCTCCTCATTGACGAGTGTCTGCGAGGTCTTGATAAGACTGAAAGAAGGTACTTTAGGCTCCAGTCTCTCCCTTATGTTCTGGTTGATGGAGTATTGTTTAGGAAGGATCTCTCTGAGGTCCTTCTAAGATGCATTAACCCAAACCAGGCTGATAAAGTACTGTCTGAGTTCCATGATGGACCAATAGGCGGTCATTTCCCTGCTAGAGCTACTGCAGCAAGGATAATGAGAGCTGGCTATTTCTGGCCTACTCTTTTCAAGGACACCCATGCCTGGGTAAGAAAGTGCCAGAAGTGCACACTTTTTGATGGGAAACAATAGTTGGTTGCCATGCCTCTATAGCGCATTCAAGTTGAACAGCCATTCATGTAGTGGGGCCTGGATTTCATAGGGATGATCAATCTTCCCTCCAGTGCTGGACACAAGTGGGTCCTGACCGCCATGAACTATTTTACAAGGTGGGTGGAAGTTTTTTCTCTAAAGGAGGTAAATGAAAGTGCGGTCCTGTAGTTTTATGAGGACTTGGTGACAAGATTGGGGGTCTTGGCCACCATAATCTCAGATAATGCCTTGGATTTTTTAGGAACCAAAAAAAGTGAATGGGCACTGAGGTATGGTATATATCTCAGCACTTCATCCAATTATTACCCACAGGGGAATGGGTTAGCTAAGTCCACCAACAAAAATTTGATCAGGATCATCAAGAGGATCATGGAAGAAAATTAGAAGACTTGGCATGCCAAGTTGAAAATAGTTCTGTGGGCTGATCGAATCACTCCAAAGAGAGAAGGTGAAAATTCTCCATATATGCTCATATATGGAAGGGAAGCTAGGCTTCCCATCTCACTTGAATTGCTAGCATTGGACCTCACCTACCAGCTACAATTAGAAGAAGGAAATAGCATGGAGGTCAGGTTGTGCAAGCTGATGGAGCTCCAAGAGATCGGGGACCGGGCTATGGCTTCTATGACCAGTCGCCAACAGCAAACAAAGAGACACTTCGACAAGAAATCTTCATCAAAATATTTCTTTGAAAGAGACATTGTCTTGAAATGGGACGAAGACCGAGCTAAGCCTAAAAAGCATGCAAAATTTGATGCCCTATGGAGTGGCCCATACATAATCACTCAATGCAAGCAGCATATAATGCATTCCAACTCTCCAGGTTAGATGGTGAAGAATTGCATATCCCAGTTAATGGGATATATCTTAAGCATTGCCACTGACCCATTTTTTATCATGTATATATTTCCCTTGTGTTTCCTGCTTTCCCTAAGTGCTTTTTGTACATGTTAGTAGTTTTCATTAGTCTTGTGTGTGTTTTCATTTCCTTGGAGGTAAACCTGCATGACTGGTTCTAGTTTTATCAAAACTATTGCTAGTTTTTTAAGTTACCATCTGACTCTGGGCCCAATGGACTATAAGGCAACTGGTCTCTAAGCATAGCAGGCATGCTTCCCTTGGGGGTCACCAATTTGTTGACCAATTTTTTCCCAACAGGTGCTTGGTTCGAGCTTCAAGTTCTTCGGCCTTGGTTCAATTAGCTAAGTTTAATGCAATTTTCAATTGGCATAGTTCAAATGGTTCAGTGATCTGTGGTTCAACAAAAGTTCATCGCTCAATTTAAATGTCTCAATTCAATAGTGTTGAACCATTGAATTGTTGAACCAATTTTGGTTCAATGGCTTGGTTCAACGAGCTTGGTTCAAAGTGAGTGGTTCAATATTCAGTTCGATTGGTTCGGTGCACAATGGTTAAACCATTGAACTGTTAAACCAATTTTGGTTCAACACATTGGCTCAATGCCTAGTTAAATAGATCACTTGGTTCATCGGCCTAGTTCATCAGTTGACTCATTGGCAAGTTCATTGGCACACAATGGTTGAACCACTTGAACCATTGAACCATTTTTGGTTCAAGGGTATGCCAGATGGCCGAAGGGCAGCTCAAAGTTCAAATTCCCTTGCAGAGGGCAGGCACTTAAAGGAAAAGGCAGCGAAAGGAAGTCAAATTTTGTTTAAGTCCCGAATTCCTTCAGACCTTTTATCCAAAGGGATTCCTTCAGACAAAAAGTCTGAAGGAATTTGGGCCGCAGTTCAAAGCAAAGTCCACGAACAAAATGTCCTTAGGAAAATGTCCACAGACAAAAGTCCGCAGGAACCCAGGAATTAATCATGAAGGGCACTTTCAAAGGCTGAAGGTGCTAGGAAGGGACTTCAAGCAAAAAAGACCCACAGAGAGGGCTGAATAAGACAAAGCCTGTAGAGAAGCCAACGAAGGACCCGATGACATTTTACCGGGAATGGTGACGTCCCTAGGGCTGTCAAATTTAAGGAGGTAAATTAGCCGTTGGTTTTCAAAGCAATGGCGGCTGTGTGAACGTCAAATTGGCACAGTGAAATAGTCGTTTCATTTCAAATGAAAGAGTGCTAACCATGGAAAAGGCCCAAGAATGCAGCAACCTACCTGAAGATCACCCCTGAGGGCCAAAGGAGCCAGAAAGAGACAAAATAGGGAAAAGACAAGTGCCAAGCATGGAGCAAATAGGTTGTCCAAGTAGTGAAGGGGAGCATTGATACAAGAAGTGACTATAACAGGTGAAATAGTGGCTGCAATTGACCACTAGAAGATGCAAACAACCAACCGTGCCCCCTTTTTCTTCATTTCATATTTATGAGTAGACAAGCTACGTAGGTGCCTTCAAGAAGCAGCCTTGGTTAATGAGAAAGTAGCGTGGCCATGTCAAAAAATGCCTGAAGTCAAAGCCAAGGTCAATACAACATTTATTTTTAGGCAGCCTGCTCTTCCCAATGAAGGGATGCAAATGGGCCACTTGTAAAAAAGGGCACTAAAAGGCCTCCTTTCTTCTCCTATATATTGAGGACTTGTCATTTGAGAATTATCTTCCACATTTTGTAAGGTGTAGCCCTGGAAAAAATTTCACCTGAATCATAAACGCATTTTTTACCTCTATCTTGGATAGATATTTTTGTGTATGTCTTGAGTGTTAGTTTGTGTTTAGTCATTACTTCTTGATGCTTTCATAGGTCCAACACCAACATATCTATTGTTTACAAGGTGCCATTTTTGTAGCTAGTAAGGAGAGTTCTACTTGGAAGTAAAGAACAGAAGAAATTACTTGCAGTGTGCATCCCAGAACACCTGGGTCGATCTATGTTTCTGTATTTTCATTAAAGCCTCCCTACCAAGTTCTTACAGCCTGGTCCTTCTGCCAAGTGTGAAGTGTATGTATGCATTTGTCTGATTTTAGTGTGATGGTGAGAAGGTCATTTCATTTTGGTGCATGACCTCCTTAGAGTAGTATGTTTTCCTGTAATCTTCCTCCCTTTTCATCCCCCCATTATATACCTATATATGTATGTGTTAGCACTTACTGGAACGAACATGATGCATCAAAGGGAGCTAGCCCTTATCTAGAGACTCTCCCCTCTAACTTTTCCAGTCCCACAGGCGAGAGGGGTGTTTCCATAGTTGCGTGAAGAAGGCAGGAGCTCGGCCTCCTGCCCAGGGTGCAATCTTCTGCGTCAACATTACTACCAAATAATTTTGTGTAGTGTATCTCTAATAGTTGATCCAATGAAGCCATAAATATGATGGTAATGGTCAAATCTAAATAATTATATGACAAAAAGTTATCATTCTAGCATTGTTTAATGTTTAGTTAAAATATTTGTGTCTATATGTTTTATAAATATAGTGTTTTTAACTAATATATTTTCAATTCATAGATTCATATATTAATTTTTTAGGTGACTTCAAAACAAATATTTATTTATTCTAATAAATTTCAAATAGAGTGAAAATTTCAAATATATAGGTGTTCATATTCTAGAGATTCTATAAGAAATAAGGTATGTAATGCCACATTCGTAAATTTTGTTTTTTTGTAATGTGAGTATTTTACTATTAGGTGGGTATATTAGGTGGTCTATAGTGAGATGTTTAGTTTTTTTTTTTTTTTTAATGTTATCATGTTTGTGATTAGGTTTTAGTTTAAAATAACTATTATTTTGGGTCTTTAATATCATAATTAAAAAAATTATATAGTATGTTTTTTATAGTATATAGTGAAGGCAAATTATGTCAGTGTTATATATCGATGTCAATAAGTGTCAAAAGCTTCCTCTTTGTATCAGAAACATTATCAAGGGAACCTGATGTCCATTCTATGGGGATCCTATATTATTAAATATGGAATGCACTTGTTCTTCAAGAGATACCAAATGCTAACAATGGTGATAACTTTATTATAAAACTTATATTTAAAGAAGCCCACAATTTGAAGACAAAAAATATCTATCATAGATAAAACTCAACATGGATGGCTTCCCATATATTTTTTGAGTTTGTGAATATGGGAGTTTGTGGAAGTGGAATCCAAAAACTCAATAATTCAACTCAAGAGGTACATATTTATGAGGGTTACAAGATAGTTTGATGCAGTTCTACCTAGTCCAAGAATTATTTTCAAATAGAAGCTTCTAAATAATGTGTGGTTTCTTTCCATATGTTTGCATTAGGGGAATGTTATAAATATTTAGTTTGAACATATTATTAGAATAATATAATTTTGGTGTTATAAGTATGATTTGTCACAATAACTCATCCTAGATAGGTTTCAATAGTGTTTGTAGGTATTCTTGATAATGCCTTAACTCATTATTTTTAGGATAATACTAGGATATAAATATGTAACCTTGTCATATGAATAAAATATGAGATTTTATTATGTACAAACTATGACCAAATCTTAAGAATGTGTGTTGTCAATTATTGAAGATAGAATTTAGTATCTCCAAATGTCCCCCTTTAATTCTAGTAATGGAATTAATAGGGTAAAAATATAAAACACATCTCAATGTGTACATCACACTTTGCATTTTGGGAGATGGATCCAATATTCATATTTTATCCATGCAAATATGTAATGATAATGAATTATTCAATGTCCATATGTGAAACTTAAAATATGAAACTAAAAATAGAAAGAGTAAGAGTTAGTACATCTAGGTGTTGGTGAAATCCATGTTTCCTTTGCAACTTGTTAGATACGATGCTTCCTCATTCAATCATTATAAATTTGGGGTGATCATACCCCAAAATTGTGTAACTATGTAAGATACTAAGTTGGGAAGGAAACATGCCCAACCCTCATGAATGTGAATAAAAATACACAAATTGCTAACCCATAGGAAAAATATGTAGATAACCATGCAACCAGGTTCAACTCAAAAAGAAAACACTATGGATGTAAATGAGAAAATGATCAAGCAAGGTTTGCTAAAAATGAATTAACCACTACATATGGCTTATAGATTCAAATGTAATTTTTCATATATTTCGATCAAGTTTGATCCATGTAAAAACAAAAAAGTATGATCGCAAAGGAATGAACAATGTTCATGCCCCCATCATGTATGCAAGTTTTGATATGTGTGAAGTGGAATGACAATCATTTTCCATTTAACTATAAATATGATGTTTGTGTGTATGTGCATGAATTGGTATCATGCCTCATGAATCCATATTAATTATATAGAATTATTATGCATCTATATATTGAATTTGAGAAATTCCATCTCAAATGTATGTGAATGTGAAAAATATGAAATTTTGTTCCTATATATTTTTGTAAATATGCACCCAAGTGTGTATGAATCTATGTTTAAGTGTTTATAAAGTGAATGCATATGCATATCATATGCCCATGTACTCTATATCAATGTGCCAATATTTGTCATGTATTTTAAATAATTTGATATCTAAACCATTTATATCTCTAAAGTTCATGAAACTTGTACTCTAATTAGATTTTATACTCATGGATTATTGTCTCTAAGACAAGCCCAATGCAATGCCCCCCTTTGAGATGAGGGATGTATCTTATAAGTCTCTCATCTCAAAATAAGAATGAATTGTATCATATCATGTGTAAATATAACATCAAGTAATATCATTTGATCATGTGAAGATTATATCAGCATATTAATAAATGTATCAATCAAGGCATGTACGTAACATATAGAATGAAAGGCATGTAAATGTCATGTCTAGATAAATGTATCAATGAATCATGTAGCAGAAGTATATGTAAATAAAACTACATATTAATAATGCATGATATAGATCATGGGACCCATCAATGTCATTAAGCTCGGCAAACACAAGTGTTAGTTATCACACACATGCCAAAGGGCCACATACAAAGGACATAATATGTCATAATAATTAAGGAAAAATCCCACATGTAGGAGGATGAAAAAAATGTTGCAAACAAGGGAAATCAATGGATGTCACATCAATCAAGTCTAATGTTCACACACATTGTAAATTATCATGTAAAAGAGTAAAAACATCAATAGAGCATAAAACAAGGGATTTATCTATGCTTCCTCTATATCAATGTCATATCATATTAAAATGGCATATCATGTGTTACTATGTGATAATTGAGTAATTAAAAATATGTGAAAGTAATATAGGTGGATCAATATGGTACAAAGGTCATGGAAATATATAACCTATGATAGTGAAACCTATGGAACAAGATGTCCCCAGTGTAGACACTATGTAAAGGTAAAACCAACACTTGTATGTCCATGTGTAACCTATATGTCCTACATATAACTTAGATATCATGAAATGCATGTGTATGTAAATAATATGAAATATACCAAACATGCGATAAATAACATATGAAAAAAAATGTAAACTAGCCATCATGTCATGCTCGGGTCATAATTTTGGAAATTTTAATGTTTTTAAATTTTATTATTATTTGATTTTTTATTTTTTGAATATTTTACTTTTTGAAAAACTAACCAATGATGCACTCAATGGGAGTACCAGGAGAGGTGCATGGTCAAGTGGTGGAGTGATACTTTGTTTTGGATAGGATGTATCAACTAGGGTAGGATTATAATCTAATAGACATTCATATAGTGTATCATGTTTATCATGATCAATGCTCTTAGAATTCAAGGTATTTTGAATAGCTATAAAATGTTGAGGAATTTATGGTATCCATTTTTCAATAAAAGGGTGTATCCTACTTATGTTCTTTTTGGAACACGTTGAGTTATCTATGGTGATAACTAAGTATGTGTTATAGAAGATGGTGTCCTCTATGGTCCTTGAATGAATCTCTGATGTACTCTATGTGGAATAACTAGTTATATATGTGGATCTTGTATATGTATAACAATCGACTTTATATAATGATCCTAAATATGTGTATCAAAATATCATGGTGGTGGTGGGGGTGGAGGAGTAGATATCACAAACTAAAGGGGATAACCATATTTTACTCCTAAAATTGTAACCACTCTATTGTAGTATATGTATTTTAAGCATTGGTGTAATATGGATAGAACTGTACAAAGTATCCACATCCATGGGTTCCCTAACAACATTTTTAAGACTGCATGACTTTGTAATACTAGTAATAATGTAGTTAATATATTCAATCCTTCCTAAAGAGGTAATACTATCCATTCCAATGTATTATGTCTTTATCCATTGTATCCATCAACTGATTTTGTTATATCTTCCAAATGATCTCATGTATATCTAAGAGATTGGAGAAGTTTCATCATACAAACATTATCACTTGAGTTTTTATAAATCATAATATTGTATAAAGGTTGTTCCTCAATGTAGGTGCATATGAATAATGCATGAAAATATATATCATCATCAACTATCTCATTGTCATCAAATTTAATCAAGAGTTGCTGAGGTGGAATATTGTTGATTGTACCAATGATAGTATCTAGTGGATGATCATACGTTGTCAATGGAGGATGCGTGTTATATACATGATGTACATATAGAGTATCCTTAGTCTTTATTGAATCATTTTTAGAAAAAATATTGCTAAAAATCTTAAACTTTTTATTTTCATTATAGTGGTCAATTTTATTATATAGGGGTACCCAAATCGATAGTGTTATCACTAATGAGATCATGCATCTTGTGTTTTATCTTATAAAATTTGTTCATTCAATTACCCACAATATGATGATACTCACAAATGTATTTTCATAATAGTTCATTGGTCTAGGTCTACTTGGATCGAGCTTTTATTGAGGAAGGAGTGTGATAAGGCTACACTCAAGCAACTTTGCTAGTAGCACATGGGGAGGTGATGGTAATCATGAAAAATAACTCTTTTTTGGAGATTTAAATTGTAATTAGTTATTAGGTTATGATACTTCATTGTTTTTAATATTTTCCTCATTCTTTTTATCACTTATTTTGACCTTATAATTTAGTTTTCTTTGAAACTCCATTGTTGAATTAGTTATAGAATTTGATTTATACTTAATTTTATTCAAAGCAATTAGTTTGAATTCATTTTCCCTCACTATATGGGATAAAGTTCATCAAATGATTTGAATCTCTTTAGTATGATTGATTCATGGAGTGGTCCTAATAAATATCTTCAATTCTTTATCAGTCATAACATTGGTCATCTTGGCTAGCATGGGTTTGTATTGAAGCACATTGTCACTTATTCATTCATTAGATCCTTTCTTTATCTTAGGAATTTATGCATAGCATAACTTCTCATCAATTTTAATGGAAAAGTATGATGAGAATTAGTCAACCAAGGGGTTGAATACTCTTATGGATTGAAAAGGGAGATTATAAAACCATCTTAATTCATAGTCTTTAATACTCCTTGGAAATTAATTGGTCAATGGCTTATCATTGTATGCATAATCCAAGCAAGTTACATGGAATGATCTAAGATGTTACTCAAGATAACCTTTGTCTTCATACAGTGGGATCTTGGGGGATATGAATCTTTTAGGTAAAGGGTAGGTTACTATCTTGGGATCTAATGGGTTATGGAGCAAGGAAATTGACTCCATGGTATGGCTAGCTCTTGATGCACCATGATTTAGTTGTAATACATTGGTATAAAAATTTGTAACATCTTGCTCAAGGGAATGTGCACTAGGCTAGGTTATCAATGGACTATGACTAGACATGTTATATGGGGCAAAGGTTTCTATGTGTAAATGGGTATTAGAATCTGTTGAAAGTCTTGTGATGCCTCCAAATTTTGGGTGAATGTCACATAGGTCACATAAGGTGTGGGCATGGGAATGGTACTGGTATTAGTGGTTTGAATACCTGGTATGTAGGCTTGAGATAAATTTTTATGATCATTTCTTTATTTTATATATATATATATATATATATATATATAATCTAGCATCAATCTAGTGTGAATTCATAATAAGATATTAAATGAGTTGTTCATCTTCCAAGGCATTTTTTGGTCTATAGTAGTTGTGACATTAGTCTTAATAGTCATGATGATTTTGTTGATAGGTTGGATAGAATATGTTACTCGATCCATATTAGGAAGATAAAATGGAGTTATACAATCCCTTTGGTATCTAGTGGTAACAACAGGCATTTTGAATTGGATGTTATAATAATAGGGTTGAAGGGAGGCTTTATATTTTTCATTTGTAAGTTAAGCCTTATTAGTGAATTTGGACTTGATATTTGTTACCCATTTGTCTACATAATTGATCCAAATAAGATATACTATCCATGTAGAACAAAATGAAGAGAGTAATTTCATTAGTTGTGTTAACCAATAATATTCATTCAACAGGGTCATGATTAGTGTGTTTTATTATGGAAAAATTAGAAAACCTAAAGTTGAAATCTAACACCCTAGAAAGATAAAACCCTTAGGGAAGACCTAGGGTTTTGAACTATTAGATATGTATGGATTCACCAATATGATTTACCTTAATTTGAATTAATGGGTAAGATTAATCTAATTAAGATATAACTTTTAAATCTAATTTAGATTAATATATATGGCATTCAAGCATACATTTAAATGTAAATGAATGACAATTTATTCTTATGATTTGATAAAGGCATATGTTAAATATGTAAATTACTAAAGAGATCATGATACTTAGCTTTTTTGGTTGAATTTTTTATTGTGACAGTGTTCTATAACTTGAAATCAAAGATGAGCATGCCTCTAGTTTATTCGGTTTGGGAACTAATATTTTGCATGTGTTGGGTCAATTCTATAGGCTAGTGATATTGACATGTTAGTTGATATCGACCTGCATGGAAGTGCAGTACAATGACTATATGGTCATGTGTGAATGTATTTGCTTGCTTTGTGTATGCAATCCCAAACCCTAATGATGCATGTGGATCCAAAAATCATCCACCTTTTCCTTGAAACCCAATATGTGCTTTTGATGGCTCAAAACATGAAAAATGGAGAAGTGTAATGGGTTGAGTTGACCCTAATTACTTCCACTTTGTGATTTTCCACAACATGTGTATCCAATACTCCAAGGAGGGAAATTAAACCATATGTAGTTCTCTCACCTAGTGTAATTGTGCAATTATACTCCTTTGTTATGTGTATGCAATAAATTATTTATATTGATATTTCACAATGCATTTTTGAGTTGGATTTGTATTGATTTAGATTTCACTTTTGATTCCTTTAGACTTGGCTTATGACTACTCCTAGTGATAAGTTTACAAATTAAGAAGAATAGGGCAGATTTGATTAGTGTGTAATAGTGTATAGTGTATATTAGATAAGTGGCAAATCCCTTTTGAATGAGTCTTTGATTTGTTTATATATGGATCCAGTTTAATAATTCATCATGCCATTGAGATGCTAGACTTATACACTAACCCTAAATATGGGTTTGATTTTATAAAATATTCATTGTTGGGAGTGGGTTAGATCTAACTAGTAAGGGTGGATATCGACTAAAAATAATGACTAAAACTATTGGAACCAACTCATTTACATGTGGATTGCTTTAAGAGTTTGGAGATGCATAGGCATGATATTTAGTAGGTTTAAAATAGACATTGAGGTTCATGTAGGTGTATAACATCAAAACATAAGGGTTGCTCATAAGACAACATGCAAGTGTAAGAGGATGGAAAATTAGCTACTTGTTTAGGTGCTCAATCATGTGTGGTAAATGTGTGTCAAACTTTTAACTACAAAGTACTGAAGACCATATTTTAGTATCTACACAAAACACAGCTTGTTTTAATAAAATCATATAAAACATTGCTAGTTTTATTTATTTTTATATTGACAAACCATTTGATATAATTGATTGTAATAGCTTTGAGAAAAATGATTGTTATTTTCACTATGTCAAAGAATCCTTACATTGTGAGAGAGACATTCAATTGGATATTTCTTATCCATATGACCTATAATATATGTTACAATATTATCATGGTGAGGAATATGGTTTATGTAACCCTAGATTTAGTTTATTTTTTAAGGGAGATTAAATCAATTTCTGATCTTGGCAACAATTTAGGCGATAATTCGGGTGATGGTTCTACCCTAATTGATGACGAAAATTTTGGGAGCCATAACTTTTACACCATAGCAATGATTGACTCCCCATTTGAACTGTTGGAAAGCTAAGAATGAGGAGAATGTAGTGAGATGGCATTGAGCTTTGCTCGGTGGGTTTTGACCCCCAAAAACCCAATGGAAGTGTCCCAATTTTCAATTTTAGTAGTGCAGTCTAAAAATAGTAAGTTTTTAAAAATAGTAATTCCTCAAATTTTGTATTGTTGTAAATCATGAAAGTCAAACTACTTAATCTCCCTCGAGATTGGTGACCTTCCACATCCTCCTCCTACCTTCAAAATGTTTATAAATGAAGATGTAACCCAAAATGGAAATTAGACATCTCTTCCCAGAGATAAGCATATGGTTGTATTTGCAATCTTGAGTAATAAAACATCTCTTCTCAGAGAAATCATTGTTACTATGTTATTTTTGTGTTCTTGAAATATTTTTCAATAAAAACTTCTAAGTTTTGGATCAATTTCACTGCCTCTATTATATTATTAATTAAAAAATACTTTTTATTGCACACACAGATGTGTGTGTGTGTGTGTGTGTGTGTGTGTGTGTGTGTGTGTGTGTGTGTGTGTGTGTGTGTGTGTGAGAGAGAGAGAGAGAGAGTCCAATTGTAATCTCCAACTTTTGAATGTTAAAAAAATACTATGTGAATTTATATAATAAAATAATATAATATATATGTAATATGTATATTTATATAAAATTATAAATATTTATTTTTATTAATATTTATTGCATAATTTTTTATAACTATAAGAATTTTAATTATAAAAAAATATTTTCAAAAAATAAAGGTGTAAAATTGATGGTAAATATGTGGTTTTTCATTAAACTAGTCTCGCAAAAACCTTGCATTTTGAGGGTGGCGAGAAAAATTAGCATCATTAATTTTTGCGCAAAAATTGTCCAAACTCAACACAAAAGTGACATGAAAAAATGTTTAGTTGAGTTATTTTTGCATTGAATTTTCTTACATGAATTTCTCAATTTTTTGTGTGGAAAACATCAAAAACCCATGTTTTTTACAACAGAGTGACCCTACCTATGACACAAATTGAAAAAATATAAAAATGTTTTCACTTTTTTCTTCCTTGATTTGTATATTAACTTTGGATTTTCAATTGTTTGTCCTCCTTTTAAAACAACATCTCAATTTATTTTTCCCTTGGAAACTCTTGGTATCTATGAATTGAAACTAATTTTCCTTCATGTTTGAATATCACACATTGATGCAAGTTAAAAGAACTTTTTTTTAATTACCCAAGGTCTACCAATAACATGTTATATAATTCATTGATAGGCACCATATGAAACAAGATTTGAACTTTCTTTAGACCTACTTATATAGGATTATTGATACATCCAAGGCTATTAAGGAATGCATTGGTGTACGAATTCAAACTTGAACCATCATCTACCATAATTTCATTATTTTATTTTTTATTTATGAAATCTCTAATGAACAAGGGGCTATTGTATGAACTATCATTTAGAATGTCACTCTCATTAAATGCATTTTTGGTTTGAGGTTTTTATTTTTTTTTATTTCTTCAACTATATACCAATAAAGCTACAAGTTGGATAAGATTTATAGTTGAATGCTACATGATTGTAATTATAGTTTCTTTTAATAATTTTATTAACATTTATATTATTTTCTTGTTCTTGGCTATTATATGAAATAATATTTGTGAAAAAAATAAAATGTTGGTTTGGAGGAGCTATAGATCAATTGATATAATTATTTTCTCTAATTATAATTAAGCATTTTTCAATGTAATATTAGATCTTATGTTTCAATGCATTGTATCAATATGAATGAATTCCTTTAAAATCTATGATAGTCACAATATGAATTTGGATCGTAGTTATTAAGCAAAGGTCTTTAACAATCTAGCTCTCTTACTTGAGGTAAAGATATCAAAATGAATTGAACTTCTTTTGAAAAAATTATTGTGGGATCTCACTAATCCTATAAATCATCTTCTTTCTTTTTTTTTATTGAAATGACCTTCTAATATGGTTTTCCTATAGCATTAACTACATTCTTAGGGTCATCATTATTTGTTAGAAAACTAAAATCATTGCTTCTTAGGGTCATCATTATTTGTTGGAAAACTAAAATCATTGCTCTATTCTTAAAATTTGATTTATTTGAAAAAAATGGAACATTAGAGGAATAAGACACATTGAAAGCATGGTATTTTTTAAGGAATGTGAATTTTTTAGAAGTTATAATTATGTGCGAATATTTATAAATTTAAAACTATGGAACATAAGTATGGTATAAAAATAAAGGAAAAATATATAATTTACTACTAATACATGTATATTTTGGTGAATTTAACAACTATATAGATATTGTATAAGAAAATTCAGAGAATTTGTTTTCAAAAATTTGTTCATTAACAAATTTAAATTTTTAGAAAGTTTTCAAAAAATAGCCAATTGGTGATAAAATAACTCCTAAAAAATACCCTGATTGAAAGTATATTTAATACCACTAACATCTAAGAGCTTAATTTTAAAATCTCTCACAATAGGAAAATATTCGTCAAAAAATGGATAAGAATTGAAAAATATTGTCTTAATAATTGGAAGCAAGCTATCAACAAAAAGCTTTGAATCTCATTACCTAATAGCTCAGGTCATCTTTGTAGTCGTAGTTTTTAAACTAAACACATAATCACTAATGTGTTTGTTGGCTCTTTGTCTAGTTTGAGCTCATTTAGAAAACATGAGCTTCATGACAATGTTAATTTGAAAATGAGCCAATAAATAATTGGTAGGGATGATAAAGCATTGAACAAGTCCATATACAAGGGCATAGAACCAATCAAGATCATTTAATATTTTAGATGTCTAGAGAAGAGCTATGCCAAAAACTAATTATCATCATAGAAAAATCCAATTGTTATGAAGTATGAAATGATATAATATGATGTGGCAGGTCTTATTTCCCATTGAATAATTCATGTTTTAGAGTAACAAAACCATTTGAAAGATAATGAGAAAGGATTTCATAAGCAAAAAGATTTAAAATAATATTATCTAAAATGGTCCTTCTAAATTTTTTTAACCCTAGATAAATAGTTTTAATTTGATCTTGCTTACTATTAAAGGTATGCATCATGGTATCCATTTCAGGATGTGAATTAGAAGTAATAGGTAAAGTAGCATAAATTATATTGGCTATTAGAGGGGATAGGTATGCAATTATTGGTGGAAATGATAAAGGCGGTACCATTGGTTAGGTGGAATAAAAGAGTGATTGAGACTAGATTGGTTTTGATTAATTAAATGAGAGATTTGAAGGTTTGAGAAATTAAAGGATTTTGAAAATTAAAAGGGTTCAAGAGGGAATTTTGAAAATAAATTGGTGGATTTTGAAATTTGTGAGAAGAAACTAGAGGATTATCATAAACTTCAAAAGAAATTAGAGGTTTTTAAGAAATTGTAGAAACAATTAAAATATTTTGAGAAAATGGGAGAAAAATAGAGAATTTTAAGGAATTGGAGGAAAAAATAAAAGATTTTGAGGAATTAGAGGATTTTGAGTAAGATGATCAAGGATTCGCTAAACTAGACAATCAACATCTTTCAAATCAATAATTATTATTAGAATCTCTTTGACAGTTTTATATCAACTTCTTCTTAAATTGGGTATCATGAGGTTCTTTTAAGACTTCTTAAAATGTGCAAGGTTTACTATTATCAACATTACCATTAGCTTTGGCATTCAAAGCCTCATCTTGATCATTTACATTTACATCATTTGTCAAAGGAACTTTAATTTTAAACATATAGATCACACCTTTAAATTTTATTTATTTTTTCAAACTAGATTAGATCTATGAAGAAGTTTTTGAACAATATGGAGGTTTTTGCTAAGTATCACACTTCTTCTAATTGTAATTTTAGATCTATTCAATTTTTGTGTCAACAATTTCAAACATGAGCAAACACACCATAAAATCACATTGAGCTTTTAGAATTTTTCTGAAATTAGAATGACTTAAGGTTGAGATCTATCACATCAAGCATAAAATAAAGCTAAAAAATAGATCTAGAATTATGCAATAGAATTAACTCTGGGGAAAAGAGGCAAATGAGATTCAAAAAAAATGAGGTAGTTTCATGAATATATCTAGTAATTATAAGAGTTTTAAGATAGTGCAGGTTCACCAAAATGCAATGTAAATAAATAATTTACATTTAATTAAACATCACAATACATGTACAATGTAGTAATAATGCTTAATCAATAAATGGAACAATAATACAATAAATATGGATAGAAAGTGCACATCTTCATGTAGAATTATGTAAAATAATTTTTGCATATAGGTAAACCTAGAAACGGGAAACCAAAGCTATGACAATTGTCACCCAGAAGTTTAGAATTGATCAGAGAAGGTTGCCATGACCATACACTTACTCTGAATAAGTGGTTAGAGTGTATATCTTCAATCCTAGTAAAGTGTTTGAAATAAATGTCTAAAATTTTATGCTCTCTCCCTTAGTTCTGCTCTTCACTTCCCAACCCTCAATTTATGCAATGTAACTCGTGAGTACCTACAATAATTGAATATCCTATCTAGATAGTTAACGAAAATAAATTTGAGGCCTAAGTTAGAGTTTGGGTGACTAGTTCCACTAACTAGCCCTCTAACAAATCAAACCCCATGTAGTAGAACAATGAAATGGATGGGAATCTTAGATAACATAACATTGTTCATACACAAGAAGAATATATTTAGTTTTAGATGTCTAATTTATTGTCTTTGTATGTCTAAATAGATTACAATACTTGTTTATTTATAGGTAACTTTAATTTCAATTTTATAAATATTGGCGTGCGTGCCGACTTTCTATGATTGATGTTGGAAAAAGTGAAAAAAGATAGACATGTCTAATTAGTGAAAAAGAAACTAAAAAATAGACTTCCATAATTATACAATACGATCCAAACAAGACTACTAGAACCATATAATATAATTCAAACAAAGAAACCAAAAATATAAAATAATAAAAATGATATTATTTAAAATACATAAATATAAATAGGAACTTCTAAAAAACAACTACAATACTAATATTATTCAATTTAAACTAAATTAAATATATATAAATAAATATACAAAATTAATATTAAATAAAAACCATAAACAAATATACAAATAAAGATCATAAACTTATGTAAAAAATTTTGAAAAAAAAAAAAAAAATCATAAGCCTTATTTAGTATTCAAATGATATCTTCCTTCAATCCCATTGGCCATTCTTGGCCTCCAGTGAACATTAATATCCAAATTAAATTAAATGGGAATACTGCCTTCTCTCTGACTTCATTTAATTTCATTGATCAATAATGCAGACAAATTAAAAACCAGACGACAAGAAAGTGTGTTTTAGACACAATCAGCTATTATGATGTTCATCTACTTGTAATCATTCTTTTGCGTGTTTTTTGCTTTCTTCTGTGTCAGACTTACAAATTATTTTTTTTTTATTTTCATAAGCATCAGGTCATCAAGACACTAATCCTATCTATAGTAATCTGTTGCCTTCAGATATTTATAAACAGATTGATCCAGCATTAAATTTGGTAATGCTGGATTTTAGTGCAACGTATAGTTTTTGTTATTGCAATTCGCATGGAAGAGGAAATTGCAGTCCATTTAAACTTTACTCTGACTCTTCTTAATCTAAGCATTCCGGAAATTGTTTTACAGTCACTGCTGAGCTCAGACGAATTCATTAATGGTCAATTATTCATCCCGTTTGAAGGATCCGGCCATAATTGCCATCAAAATATTCTTTCAATCTACGCTTAGTCTTGATGATGTGTTTAACACAGTACTGGAAATGTTGGAACTTAAAATCTATACGTAATCTTATCCAAAAAAAATTATTATAATTACTCTATAAACTAAATTATCTGAATGAAAATTAATCTGTGGTGCCTTTCTTTAACGAGGAGTGTTTTTTTCATGCAAAAGAAGTAATCGATTTCACACTCGAATCTGACATTGGAAACCAAATCATTTTCCCATGACAAAGACAAAACATTTGAAAATGATATATGCTGATGAAAGAAAACATTCTTAGCGTTGGAATAAAGAATAGAAAACAACTGCTCTTAAAAAGAAAATGATATATGAGTTTTTTTATTTTTTTTTCATTACCGTACAGCCAATCCTGTTGTTTACATGGAGCAGGAATTGCAACCAATTCTGTTGTTTATATGGAGTGGGAAAGTACTGATGTCTATTGCATTTATTGAAACAGAAAATGTTTGATTCACAGATAAGGTTGTTCAAACTTTTTGGAAATCATGGAGAAATTGGAAGAGAGTCCATCTGCATCAGATGAGTGGTACAAACAATAAAACAAAGGAGAAAAATCAGCAGTTACAGCTGCTCTAAGACATAAATTAGCAGTACAGGAAAGGGACCCAATTATAAAGGATGCAATTACTGTAATCAGACTCCCACATGACTCCTCATGCTTTCAATAAATATGTCCCATTCGTGCAACAACTTGTTTAGGTAACCAGTGACCACCACAGATTGGTTTCAGCAGTGTGTGCAATATGAAAGCTACTTTTCAATGTGGAGATTGTGAAATCCCACGAGAATAAAAGGAGCCTACAAACCCAAATCAAGATTCCCATTAAAAATAAAGGCAGGCGAGGGGAGATGGAGACACCCATTTAAAATATGTCAGTTTTTGGAATCTCTCAATCTCATCCCTAAATTGTTTCTTTCTGCAATGATAGCAGCTGCATATCTTTGTCTTGTTCAAAAAAGAAAATGCCTTTGCCTAGTGCTGTGTTTGGCTTAAGTAGGGCACAGGATTCTCACAACGAGGATTGGTCGATGCCTCTCTCTCTCTCTCTCCTTCATCCACCCCACTGCTAAAAAAAAAGCCGACCGCCATTAGCCGTCCAAAGTTGCCATGCACCTCTATCAAATTCACATTTCTAAATCTGAATTGCAATATCCATACCATCCGTTCAAATTCATAAATCTCACCATTGCACATATTGTTGCACTTCATTGCACAAATTAAGTTGACACAGGCAATTGCATGGTTGGATATTAACAGCCTGCATTCCTTGATTGTGTAACAGGAGAGAAGGGGAATTCACCATCATCAACGGTACAAGTCTCTTCCCACATGTTTGGAGAAAGTTCGCATCATTGACGTGATGCAATCTTTCTCCATGAATAGAATTGCTACAATGTCATATTGCAAACCTCGAGATTATAACAGTTGCCATCACAGTACTCGAACAAAAAGTCTAAATCTGAAAACATAAACATTTGATTGGATATATGGAGCTTTCAGAGTCCAAAATCTTATTAAAATGACTTTTGGAATCACCTGTATCAAAGAAATGGAAATAGAATCCTTCCAAGGTCTAGGATGCCAGGTGCTTTGGTTGTAGTTTGCAAGATAACTTACAGTATATAAGACCCTTCGAATTCCCTAGAAGCACCTAACTGTACTTCAAAACCAGGCATACATATAATATATCTAAATTGTGGGCATTCAAAAGAAAGCAGGTGGGCTGTCAAAATTTTGTACAATGTTACAATCAAGCTACAATTTTTTTATCATTTGCAATCTATCCAAATCGTAGGGTATTGGGAGAGCAGTTGGGCCATCAAGGTACTAATTCCTCTGAATTCCCTTTCTCGTAGACGTTTTAAACTTGAAAAAATATAACGCGTCATTACAAGAAAGCAGTACGGTCGTCAACAATGACAGTCCTAGAAAAGCAGTTTTTTTTTTTTTTTTTTTCTGAAATAGCGAAGCATCAGGATGAAATTGTGTTTGTTCATATCACCATACAGTCAAACTACATTGTGTTCATCGTCAATCCAGTACTCACACCAATTCAGGTTCAAAAGCACAACCACATGCCATCAAAATGAGACAATTTTCATTGAGATTTTTGTTGTAAAACATTAAAGATACAAATTGCATGATCAGAAGAGTGACCACTGACAATGGAAGAGCAGATACCATGGCAGCTATAATGCAGCCGCATGCAGATAGATACCCCAACCTCCAACTACTGACTACGGTGATCAGTTTTCATAGATTCCCTTCGCTGCTAGCTAACTACTTCAATTAATTTACACATTGCATGTAATCCAAACTATGTTACATTAAACTAGATAAAACCTAAGCTTAAGTCTAACTCTAAGAGAAGATAGATAGGCGTGCTGGAGTGCATGCGAGGTATGCAAGGACGCTGGTTAGATAAAAATGAAAAGTGAAAAAAAAAAAATTGTCTCTGCACTTGAACTGAATTTAATGGTGTCTTTCAGTCCAGAATTGAGCAAGGGAAAGAGAGGAGAAAAATCTAGCTTATTGTGAGCTGCATTGTTCTCTGTTAGACTTGGCGAGCACATTAGACTTGTTATTATGCATCCAGACCTTAAGGACGTGTCTTTTGACGCCAACGTCTATGCAAAACTGCTGCACAGCGGCTTCGTCCTGCTTCTGTATCCTCCACCCAAGCTTCTCCGCAAATGCGCTCATTTTCTCCTTCTGCTCACTGGTAAACTTGGTCCTGAACCGCTTCTTCATCATGCTCATCGCCATTCCTCCGCCACCGCCACCGCCGCCGCCGCCGCCGCCGTACGTGTTCATGTAGCCTCCGGCACCACCGTCGTCGCTGTCGCCGCTCAGCGCCATGATCATCTGGTGCGGAGGGTAGCGCGAGGGCGCCGGAAGTGCTAAAGGCGGCGCTGTGCTTTGCAGCAGCGGCGCCATCGAGGGAGTCCCGGCTCCTCCTCCTCCGCCACCGCCGCCGCTCCTCCGCCTGGCGTCCTTGCGGGAATTGTAGCAATAATAACAAGGAGGCTCGCCCTCCACCTCCCTGCGGTGGAAATTGCGGTGGCAATTGCAGGCGGCGCATTTGAGCGCCTCCAGCGTGCCTTCCTCCCCGCTGGGCATGAAGTCCCCACAGCCATCTATCGCGTGCCCGCCAATGCTGGCCGCGTGGTTCTTCTGGCATTCGCGGTACCTCACGCTCTTCTTCACAGGCTGCACGTCGGCGGTTCGAGTCTCGTCAGACGACGTTCCCGCCCCCGTGCCTGCACTTCCGTTCTGGTGATGATCCGCGTTCACACCGGGTGGCTTCACCTTGGAAGACGACTCATGGATGTTGGGCGGGGCGCCGTAGCTGGTCACCAACATAGGCAGCGGCATGGCCCCCATGTCACCGTCGTGCTCCCCCAGTTCCATTTATATACTTAATTTATTACTATAACTTACAACCCCCCTTACAGCCTTGTTTCCACGATGCTCAACTCAACATAAATCCATCCCAGGGATCTTTTCTGCACTCTGATCTAGGCCAGTCCCAGTCTAGGCATTACAACAGCTCCCACTGAAACACCGCTTCGAATTGCGACCCGGTCGTTCACAATTTTCCTACAGTAACAGAGACAGGATTCGAACCCACAACTTAGCACTAAACCCGGATATATTAACAGAAAAGCCACTCGAATTTCAGGTGTTAAGACACCCCGGGGTTTTAGCGCTAAGAAATAAATAAATCAGACAAAAACAAAACCCCGCAGCACACAGCAGAAAACCCAAAAACAACTTAAAAAACAAAAAACGAAAAACCCTTTTCTTCACCTCACCCCCAGTCAGTCCCACCCTCACTCACTCACTCACTCACTTCTTTGTTCTACCCCGACATAACAACTACCCGGCTTGGATTTGCAAAACCATAATACCGAGTCCAACAGTGTTCAATCAATCAATCAAATATTAACGCAGTCGAGGAAAGGCGACCGGCGCTGACCGGTGGCAGTGCGCCCCACAACCCGTTACAACTTTTTTACCGCCCCTTCTGACACACCACACATGCTCCCACACCCTAGACGTCAACGTCTGCCTTCAAACGGTCCACTTCGCATAAATTACCCCTCCGTTACCGTCCGACTCTCGGAAAAACAAGACCCGCAAGCATGGGTTAAATTTCATTGACGGTCGTATTATTTGATGATCGTATTTTCTATTTTTTTAAATTATTTGATGATCGTATTTTCTATTTTTTTAAATTATTTGATGATCGTATAATCGTATTTCCTATTTATAGTATTATTCGATGGTCGTATAATCATCATAAAAAAACAAAACATAATTGACAGTTCGAAGGCTAAAGGCATAAACATGGGTCATGGTCATGTAGAGGGGAGGGGGGAGGAATTCCATATTTTTAGGTATTCCATAGACAATTGTGGAGATTTTGTACAATCAAATGGTCTCACTAAAAATAAAATCTTATATTATATGGTTTCACTTTTATATTTTATTTTATATTTTTAGGTATTGTATAGATAATTTTGGAGATTTTGTACAATCATATAATTTTATTAAAAATAATTTTTTATATTATATAGTTTCACAAAAAAATAAAATTTTATATTCTATCTTACGTTTTTTTTAAAATTGTTTGAAAAATAATTATTAATTAAACTATATCACATATAAATTTTCATTTGTCATTAAATTTTTCAAATTATTTTCTCTCAATTGATAATAGCATTTTTTTTTTTTTAAATCTCAATATAAAATTTTATATTGGATTGCTATAAAGTAACCCCCTCCGTATGACCCCTACCTACATAAGTTTAAAAAATAACTAAAATTATATAATGATTATCCCACACTAAGTATGCCCCAATTAGATTAGGATGTTGAAATGTGCAGAATCCAATCACTATTAGACTCTATACAAAGTTAGACACATGTTGGCAATATGAAGAATAGGTGCAAAGCCTCAAAGCACACCGTACTATATCAAATGGGCATCCTCATTGTGAGCATTGAGAGAAGCTTGAAGGTCCATGACCACATGTTGAATCTCCTTGATGATGGAGTCTCTATGATTACGGGGTTAAATTTGAAAGTCATATAAATGTTTTCCAGGTTTTTAACCATAAAATATAATTGAATTTTATAAATACCACATAAGATGAAAGGAGAAAATTTTAGTGGACCGTCAAAATTTCAAAGGACTATAGGTATATGTATTTAGTTTCTAATAAATATATGTATTTAGTCTTCAAATATTTCCTTCTTTAAAGATGAATTGTCCTAGCTACTGAAGGGAAATGTCAAATGGATATCCATTATAAAAAAATTACCTGACATGCACGGTCGACCATCAAATTTAATCCCTCACTATGATGGTGATGTTTCTCACGTTTTGGCATGGTCAACCATTGAAACTCAAGCTTTGTTTCCAAGTGACTCTTATAGGCTCCACACATTCATAAAATAGTGAACCCTGTGGAGAGTGCACTTTGTAGATGTCATGGGATAATTTACTATGTTTGCGCACATGTAAAAGCATTTGAAGAAAAGCTCACTAACAACCTTGCTTATGTGGAATGATTTGATTGCATTTGTATATCAATTCAAAGTAAAATAGTACTGTTAGAAAATTAATAGCCTTGCTTGGGCCTGGGATGCTTAAATCCCATTAGAAAATTTGGTACGACATTGAAAAAATGAGCTTCAAGTGTGATTTAGCCCATTTTTTGGCTCCATGTGCATAGTACATCAATTCATTGGATGCTTTTGTAGATATTTTTCAAGATACTTCCATAACTTTATTATTTGAAACTAAAGCTTTGTGTCAAAGAGACTCTTATAGGCTCTACACATGAAAAAATAGTGAAGCGTGTGGAGAGTGCTCTTTGTACAAGTCATGAGTTACTTTACTGAGTTTGCACACATGTAAAAGCATTTGAAGAAAAGCTCACTAAAAAGCTTGCTTATGTGGCATAATTTGATTGCATATGCATCAATTCAAAGTAAAATAGTATTGTAAAAAAAAATAAGAGCCTTGTTTGGGCTTAGGTTGCTTAAATCCCAATGGAAAATCTAGTACGACATTGAAAATTGAGCTTCAAGCACACTTTAGCCCACTTTTTTGCTCCATGCGCATAACACATCAATTCATTTGATGCCTTCATAGATATTTTTTAAGATACTTCCATAACTTTTGAAATGCTAAGAAGATTTTATTTATTATGTCATAATAATTTCAACATAACCTTTCAAATTGATAAGTCACTCATCTACAAAATCTAAGATGTACAACAATGATATTTTATATGTAAATGTTTAGATGTCCACAATTGTGTATTAATATTTCCATGAAAATTTTGGTGATAATGATGATTATGATAACCATTTATAGTATTGGGTTCGATTACTGATTTAGAGTGCTACCATTCACACAATATGGTTAAGATCATGCTTCATGGAAATAACCCTTTGAGGATGGCATATCGAGGAAGATGAGTTGTAAGATCAATCCATTAAAGCTACATAAATCCCCACAAGAAAATTTCCAATATTATTTCTACATATATTTTGAAACACTAAAGTAAATTGCATATTTTTGCCATGTTCAAAGTGGTAAGTATTAAAATGATAAGTCTCAATACAACAATTTATCCATTTAATTGTGTTTTAATGTCACCTTATAATTATCACACCAACAAGATGTAGATAAAAGCTACATGAAGGATGCTTATACAATAAACCACCCAAATAAAGTCTCTTATCAACCCACACTACTACTGTGACTTGGTTTCTCTCCCACTAGATTGAATTAGAACTACAAAAGCACAACATAAACACATTCTACTAAAATTAGAATCCTAACCCAATAGAATACTCAATGCCACCATCATCTCTATCATTATAGCTAGCTTTGACATGGTAGATAAGAAGACAATGAATGATAAATCTTGCATAGATAGAATTATTTAATTGTAATTATAGGTCATGAGAACACACCACTATTGTGG
Source organism: Torreya grandis (assembly GCA_037957365.1). Classification (NCBI taxonomy): domain Eukaryota; kingdom Viridiplantae; phylum Streptophyta; class Pinopsida; order Cupressales; family Taxaceae; genus Torreya; species Torreya grandis. The sequence continues at coordinate 756,062 of JARHVA010000239.1, read as the reverse complement.
GTGATGTGTCATTCGTAGAGAATTGGGTGATGTTATGTGAAAATCTCTCTCTCTCTCTCTCTCTCTCTCTCTCTCTCTCTCTCTCTCTCTCTCTCTCTCTATATATATATATATATATATATATATATATATATATATATATATATATATATATATATCTTGATTTCTTTGACATTTATTCCTTAAGGTATAATGTAATTATCTACTTCATATGTTTTTAAGTGCTTGGTGTATGTTCATGTGTCTAGCATGTTTGTAAGTGTATGACATATCTTCAACAACCTGATGTGTTGTATGTGTTTTACATAATTTTCACTGCTTCATATGCTTTTCTATGAGTTTGATATATATCCTATATGGTTTTACGCTTCCCCATTATGTTTGATATGCTGTTATCATTATTTCACCTTGTCTAATGTGGTTTATATCATACTTATAATGTGATGTTTATTCTTCATGTCATGCTACATTTTGATATATACATTTTCATGTGCCTTTAATGTGTTTGCAACATGCTAGATATGACTTCATTGTCTTATGTGCCTTCTGTGTTCTTAGCTCTAGTGTCTAAGGTGTAATATCCATGCTTAGTCATATATTTTACATGTCTTACATTATTATTATCTCATTCCAGTGTAATTTGGTGTGCTTTATGGAGCCATGATCCACATCATGCTCAATGTTTCTATCACTTGCCTAGGTTACCATGATCTATATCATGAATCAATTAGGGAAAAACTCTTATATGCATTCTTTACATTACTATATCTTACGTGGTGATTTGAAACTCTTATACACATTATTTATATTGGTATATCTTACGTGGTGATTCTAAACCTCTTATTATTATCTTATTCTAGTGTAGTTTGATGTACTTTATGGTGCTATGATCCACATCATGCTCAATATTTTTATCACTTTCCTAGGTTTCCATGTCATGAATCAATTGGAGGGAAACTCTTATACACATTATTTGCATTGTTATATCTTATGTGATCATTCTAAACTTCTTATATATGGGCCCCACATGGGGCATATTAATCTTGATCCTATATTGTTCATATCATAGTCTCATATGGTGTAACTCATTCATAATATACACATTTCCAAGATTATCTCCTTATATGTTATACAACAATGTTTTTAAATTTCACCTTACATGTGGCACATTTTACTCCTTTCTTTTTAGATATATGTGCTTCATAGGTTTATCCCAAATCTCAAAAGGGAAACATATATCCTACTCATTATATTCATCTTGACTCTAGCTACTCCTATAAGGGAAAAGATACCTAGAACGACATTTGCTTCTCTAAAAGGATGCATTCAAACTTAGTCACCCCTATAAAATTAGTGTACCTAAACACACCACCTATTCCCAAAAAAGGTATATATTAAGGGTATTATCTATTTATTTTATATGACTCAAATTTTTATTTTAAACTTTATTTTTGTCATTAAAAGTTGTACTCATAATTATGTTTAGGATTTACACATACTTGGAGACACTTGGATCTATATGGGTATATCAAGTATATTGCTTCTAGTTTTTCAAATTTCATCATATTATTATCAATTAGCACTTACCAATGTGTGTAAAGAAAAATAAATAATGTTCATGTAAATTCATAGATAATTTATATTTTTCTTTGAAGAGGGAAGTAAAGTATTTGGCATGCTAAAATTAATCTAAAATATCATTAATATATGGAAGAGGGTACCTATTCCTGATAGTTATTTTGTTAGGTGGTCTATAATAAATACACATTCTCCATGAACCATCTTTCTTAGGTACTAAAAGACAAACACATAATTGTCTTATGTGTCTTCTATATGTTTAGCTCTAGTATCTAAAGTGTTTGATATGTGCTTGGTCACATAGTTTACATGTCTTACATTATTATTCTCTTACTCTAATGTAATTTTTTGTGCATTATGGTGCCATGTTCCATATCATGCTCAATGTTTCTATCATTTGCCTATGTTTCCATGATATATATTATGAATCAATTGGGGGAAAACCCTTATATCATTCTTTACATTGTTATTTTTATGTGGTGATTCTAAAATGCTTACATATGGGGCCCACATTAGGCATATCACTCTTTATCCTAAATTGTTTATGTCGTAGACCCATATAATACAAATCATTCATAATATACATGTCTCCAAGGTTACATCTTTCTATGTTATATAACAATGATTTTAAACTTTACTTTACACATGGCTCGTTTAACTCCTTTCTTTTGAGATATATGTGCTTCATGGGTTCATCCCAAATTTCAAAAGGTATATCCCATGCATATATTCATCTAGACTCCAACTAATTCTATAAGGGGAGACACTTAGAATGACATTTTATCTTATAAAATGAGAGATTCAAAATTTAGTCATTCCTATAAATGGGGTGTACACAAATATGCCATCTATTCCCAAAAAGGGGATATAATAAGAGTATTGTTTAATTTTTTTTTATTACTCAAAATTTTATTTTTAAATTTATTTTTGTTACTAAAAATTATATTCATAATTACGTCCAATATTTACACATGTTTGGAGACACTTGGATCTACATGGGTAATATACCCACCCCAAAGTAAAATCAAGTCTATCACACCTAGGTTTTTGTATTTCACCATATTATTATCATTTGGCACTTACCCATGCATATTGTTTAACCCTACATTAGATTAGGAATCCTACTTGGGTAAATAGGGTTAAAAATATAGAAATGACAATGCACAAGGGTGATGATTATATCTACATCAAGACAATTGGGTGTTAAACTTAGATATAAATATATACTGAATTTATTAACTTGAGATAGGCTATAAATAGTAAGTACAAATATACTAGTTATATAAATGAAAAAAAGGTAATGTACTTAGCTTATTTTGATGTTATAATGTAGTTTTGGATATGGAACATACAGAAAGCAGACTGGAAGAAGATTATGAAACATTCATTAGATTATGGATTGAATGCATGTAGAACTGTATACACTAACGTCAGCCCTAGACAGTTACATCAATGCTACTGTTTGAACCTAATGTAAGTTTCGTGTATGGAATACTTGCTAGAAAAAGATGCAACTATCTAGATGCTTCTACGTTTGAATTCACCTTCACTCTGGTGCATTCAGATCTAGATCATGGACTGTTGCTCCTCATTAATTTATAACACCCTAGTTATTCATCTTCATAGTGACCTTGGGGGAAAATGGGTTAGTGGGCACACAGTGTTAAGATGACACCAAAGACCCCTTTGTTAATGAGCATTGCCTACATAGATAATACTCTAAAGAGGGCCTCAGACTGATGTAGTTCTCCTATATGTGTTGGCTTGTGTGTCAATCATGTAATATATGCAAAGTACAATAGTGACCCTAGCTTATAACTTGATAAATATAGCTCTTGGGATACTCTTTTATTACTTTAGACCTATGTATGTGATGTTCCTATGATTGACATGAGAATAAAAGAAAATAGGAAAGCTTTGCTTTATTGAGTGTTTAATTGAATGCTTGATTTAATGCTTTGATAAGTTGCCTTAGGTCTTTTCTAGGTTTCATAGGTGATAAATGAATAAGGGTTGATCTTATATTTATATCAATCCCTTTGGAAAAATAACTCGCATTAAATCACTAAGGCTAACCATTAGGATATATTTCATTTACAAATTAGATGTCTTTAAGGAACTAGACACTTGCATTGGAGAAGGATACCTACATTGATGCAAGTGTCTATCCCAGAAATTTGTGTTTAGGGAGTAGAAAATTAGGTACAAGCTCAAAACTTGCAGAGGTGGAAGATAAACATGTTTTAAGATTTATGGGAAAGATATAAGGTTTGGATCATCAACATAAGATTGGTCAGACCAAGAGATAGGTCAAGGGGCATAAGATAGAGTAGATGTGAGACTTTGCAAATTAGGAAAGGTCAAGAACTAAGAGGAACAACCAAGGTTTGAGTTTTCTAAATGTACACAACTAAAATGTTTTATAATCTATAAAATAGTGTTTACATTTCTGCCCCCCATCCCCCTTAATTTAGTAATGAAATTACTAGTTTAAAGGAAATGAATGTATACTTAGGTGTGTATAGCACACATTTCCTTTACTTGAGTCTAACATGAATGATTTATTGATGACTAGCCTACAACCAAGAGCATGTTACAGTATATAATCAGTGCATATAGTTTGGAATTGAAAGTATTTGAAAAGATTGAAATTGAAAGAATAAGGTTGAGGAGTACACCTATGTATTGATTTAACTACCTTGCCTATTGACAAGTTGATTTGAAAGATGCATCATTGTAAGGCTCTGAACTTGAGATTAGGACACACACACACACACACATGGAAAGTTCATATATCTAAGGAGATAAAGAGTGATAGAGAATGAAAGGTGCATGCCCCCAACCTTGGAGAAAAGGTGAGTTACCACTCGATAGTTGAGATTAGCTCAGCTGCAACCCAATCACACTTATAACCTAGTGATAATGAGTGAACAAAGCCAACTCATACGATCAAATTGGTAAGCTTGGATCATATAATCAAGTCCAACCTAAAAATGAACCAACTACTACAATAGATTAGATTAATATAGTCCATAAAAGTACATCTTGGGTATTAGTGCATAAAATTACATCTTAGTGGGTGATGATTGTACCTGAGAGTATTTTGAAATATGAAACTGATTTAGATTTTATAATATTATGTGCACATTGCATATCTTATGCACCTTAGATATGTCTCATGTTGAAACTATGTATAACAATAGTACAAATGTAGAGAATTATACCATAACTATGAATATGAATAATATAACTGTATATTTTGGCTAATTTGAAAACTATGTAAGTGTGGAGAACATGATTCCAAAGCATGCCCCCACTATAGATGGAGAAATCTAAAAACTAAAATAAGTACTAATGTGGATGACATGTTTCCAAAACATACCTCTACTGTATCTAGGTGTGTTAAATACTAAATAAGTGTGGAGAACATGCTTCCAAAACATACCCCTAATAAATCTAAAAACTGATATAATTACCAAATATTAAATAAGTGTGGAGAACATTTTTATAAAGCATGCCCCCACTAAATTTAAAAATTGATATTATGATCAAAAAATTTAACTCGAGAGAGGAGGTTAGATCAAGTGTTAGTTTTCATATAAAACAATGAAATAAACACACTAACAAGCATAACATCTCTATGCCTAGATCATAGGGAAAGCTTAGTGAATAAACATCAAATGATAAAGCTTAATTAAAATGCAGGAAGAAACAAGATCTCTTACCTTCCTTGAATGCTCCAAATGATGTGTTCATTTGGCCTGCTTGGCTTGTGCCCAACAAGTCTTTGGTAAATGGAGTTGTGTGGCTCTTTCTCTCCTTGGCACCATTAGATTATGGCTTGGTTTAGCTTATGCTTGATATAGTTTAGCTTGTGATTTTATCATTATAACACTATAGCTTTGAATTATGCACCAAATCCTTTATTTTAACTTTTCTATGCTCAAGATCCCCAAATGAAGAGGTCTAGACTTGTATATCTAGGTTTAGAAACTAACCTCAACCCAAGGTGAGTTAGAGTGTAGACAGAGTTTAGAATGGGTTCAAACCTAACCTAAGTGAGTCAATTAACCCCAATAGAGTTAAAAGGTGTCAAAACCTCATGATTAGAAATGATTAGGCATGTTGAGATTGTTAGGTTGTGGAGCTAAAAGCTTCACTGATGCAAACATGGAAGAGGTGCTAAGTGTCACAGTAACCGGCGTCGGTCAGGCCAATCGACATCGGTCAGGCCAACCAACATCGGTCAGGGGTAGACAGGAAGCTGCCGACATTGGTCATGGATCGGTCGACGTCGATCATCTCCAGACAGACAGGGACCGATGTCGATGGCCTATGCGGTTCCAGAACTGCTAGTTGATGAACAATTAGTTTAACGAACCAGTTGTTTGCATGTAAAGACTAATTTTAGTCTTGGAGCTGCGTTTCTAATTATTGTAATTAGAAGTCTAATTATTGTTTGCATGGGATCTATATAATAGACTCATGGGGCTATATTGTAATTAAGGACAAGGAAGAGATCCTTCCGATTGTAAGATCTAGGTTTGCAGGTGTGCAAAACCAGGTTGATCTGCAAGTTGTGCAAGATCAGGTAGAATATCTACATGATAAGTAAGATCATTTGATTTGTAGGTTGTTGCAAATTCAAGGGAGATCTACTTGGAGTACTTTGAGTACTTGTTTGACTGGCAGTATTGTTACTGACTGGTGGAGGTGAACAACAACTCTGTGTTTGAGTTGTTTGTTATGACCGTAGTTGAGAAAGAGAACTCTTGAAGGAGATTATTGTATGCCCTAGAGGTGTGGGAGCCCTAGAGGTGTGGGAAGAAGAGTGTGACTTATTTATTGTAATTCCTTCTGGAAGAGTATTAATACAATTGGGTATTGTCTCTCATATTCTGTGTTGTTTCTAATTTCTAGTTACTTGTTACTTCTGGTTAAATTTTGTGTTTAGTTGCTTATACAAAGGTAATCAAGTGTGCTCCTAATCTTGATAGCATAGCATGAATCCCTGTTACTGGTCCCTCTCAGATACCTGAGAATCCACTGAACTGCTTTTCAGTTCTTCTTTCTCAGATTGACCCCAAACTCGCTGACAACACCCACTGCTTGGGCAAACTCAGGTTGATCTGCAGGTTGTGCAAGATCAGGTTAGATCTACATGGTAAGTAAGATCATTTGATTTGCAGGTTGTTGCAAGTTCAAGGGAGATCTACTTGGAGTACTTTGAGTACTTGTGTACTGGCAGTATTGTTACTGACTGGTGGAGGTGAACAACAACTCTATGTTTGAGTTGTTTTTTGTGACCATAATTGAGAGAGAGAACTCTTGAGGGAGATTATTGTAAGCCCTTGAGGTGTGGGAAGAAGAGTGTGACTTTTTTATTGTAATTTCTTTCTGGATGAGTTGAATACAAGATTGTATTGTCTCTCAAATTCTGTGTTGTTTTTTATTTCTAGTTACTTGTTACTTCTGGTTAAATTTCATGTTTAGTTGCTTATACAAGGTAATCAATTGTGCTCCTAATCCTAACAAAGTGGTATCAGAGCTAGGGTTACAGGTTCACAGAGCCTGGTTCAGAGTAAGTTAGTGTTTGATTACAGGTCAATCTCAGGGGTTTCTGATTGAGTGGGAGTAAAGCAATGGCAGAAGAAAGTAAGTTAAGAATGGAGAAGTTTAACGGCAACAATTATCAATTATGGAGGATGTAGATAGAAGATTATATGTATCAGAAAGATCTATACTTACCATTGGGTGGGGTTGCAAGCAAGCCCACGGATATGAAAGATGAAGAATGGAAGGTTCTTGATCGAAAGGCTCTGGGATCTATAAGGTTGAGCCTGGCATCATCTGTGATTTTCAACTTATCACAGGCTAAGACAACGGTAGAGTTAATGGGATCTTTGGAAAATTTATATGAAAAACCCTCAGCTTCAAATAAGGTATTTCTTATGAAGCAATTATTTAATTTGCAAATGTTGGAAGGTGGATCTGTACACAGTCATCTTAGTGATTTCCATGGTTTGGTAAACCAGTTAGTTTCAGTCAATATTGTTTTTGATGATGAAATTAAGGCTCTCTTAATCTTATGCTCATTACCTGAAAGTTGGGATAGTTTGGTAATGACAGTTAACAATACTGCGTCTGCTTGAAATATCTTAAAAGTTGATGATGTTGTTAGTGTAATCTTGAATGAAGAAATTCGTAGGAAAAGCACAGGTGAATCATCAGGGAATGCTTTAAGTGTTGAAGTAGGGGAAGGCAAAGAAAGAACATCAAGTAAGGGAAATCAAGGTTAAAGATAGGCAGAAGATCTAGATCCAAGTATGGCAGAATAATCTGCTGGAAATGTGGAAAGCAAGGGCATGTAAAGAAAGATTGCTGGTTGGTTGAAGATCAACATGAAGGAAATGAAGAAGCAGTTGTTGCAGGTATTGTTGCATAGGATGCTCTTGTATGTTCCTTGGATAAAGTGAAATCTTGGGTTTTAGATTCTGGTGCTTCTTTCCATGCAACCCCAAATAGAGCATCTTTTCATGATTATGTCCAAGGGGACTTTGGAGAGATTTATTTAGGGGATGGTAAGCCTTGTCAAATGGTTGGCAAAGGGAAAGTGCAGCTAAAATTGCAGATGGACAACACATGGGTGTTGAAGGAGGTCATGCATGTCCCAGTCCTGAAGTGGTCCTTGATTTTTGTAGGAAAGTTGGGTGATGAGGGATGCACAGTAATTCTCACAGCAGACTCTTGGAAAGTTTCCAAGGGTGCACTTGTTTTATCAAGAGGTAAGAAAGTAGGTACTCTTTATCTATCTACTTGTATTACTGATTCTCCTTCTGATTTATCTACTTCAGCTGTAGATTCGAAGATGTGGCTTCATAGGCTTGGTCACATGAATAAGAAGGGGATGCATGTTCTTGAGTCAAAGGGTAAAAGTTCAGATCTGGATAGCATAGATCGAGATTTCTGTAAGCAATAGAAGAAAGTGAGGTTTCTTGAAACACATGCTACAAGAAAGGATCGGGTCTATTGCACAAAGAGGAAATCTGATGTTTTTGACAAGAACAAGAAAGCCTTGGTTTTCCAGGAAAAGATGATGGATAGAGATCAGCCACAGGGGCTAAATAATTCTGAGTAGGGCAGTTTGGATAGGGTTTTGATCCAAGATAAGCCCGCAGGTAAAAAGTCATCACTCATAGGAAAACACAGTTACTGACATCGGTCAGGTGGAACTGACATCGAACAGGCAGGTACCGATGTCGATCATGTGCAAACCAGAGTCGGTGGTGTCAGTCAGGTGGAGACTGACGTCGGTCAGGGAATCGACGTCAACAACCAGAAGGACAAGGAAGAGATCCTTCCAATTGTAAGATCTAGGTTTGTAGGTGTGCAAAACCAGGTTGATCTACACGTTGTGCAAGATCAGGTTAGATCTACATGATAAGTAAGATCATTTGATTTGTAAGTTGTTGCAAGTTCAAGGGAGATCTACTTGGAGTACTTTGAGTACTTGTGTACTGGCAGTATTGTTACTGACTGGTGGAGGTGAACAACAACTATGTGTTTGAGTTGTTTTTTGTGACCATAATTGAGAGAGAGAACTCTTGAGGGAGATTATTGTAAGCCCTAGAGGTGTGGGAAGAAGAGTGTGACTTCTTTATTGTAATTTCTTTCTGGATGAGTTGAATACAAGATTGTATTGTCTCTCATATTCTGTGTTGTTTCTGATTTCTAGTTACTTGTTACTTCTGGTTAAATTCCATGTTTAGTTGCTTATACAAGGTAATCAATTGTGCTCCTAATCTTGACAAAGATATTTTAGGATATTTGACAACTCACAAAAAGGTAATTATGAATTCCTAAGATATTCTTGATTTTTGAATTTCTTTTTTTAAAATTTCATTAATTTCTCATAGATAATTCAATTAGGCATTTAACTTGATTTAGCATTTTAATTGATTTTATTTAGGATTTTCAATATTTTTAAGATTTGATTTAATTCATGTGTGCATTTGCCCCATTTAATAGGTCTATAGGCCAAATTGTATGTTATGAAGCCAAATTTAAGACATTTAGTCATTCTCAGGCTTAATTTGCAAAGGTTGATAAGAATCAGTCTAAAGTCTGGTATGAAGTCATTGGTAGTCAATTTTAGGTGTCTATAGATATAAATAATTTTATGTGTCTACAGATATAAATACCAAATACTAAATAAGTGTGAAACATATACTTCCAAAACATGCCCCCATTGAATCTAAAAAATGTGTTATATGTGAAGAGCATGCCTCTATGACATGCCCCCACTGATTTACACCCCTTTGAAGTGATGAAAGAATAGAATCTAATAGCTACCTCACCTCAAAAGGATAAGACACCAGAATAATATGTGAATGGAACCATGTAGCATATAGAGGAACATGTCTAGGTAAATGTAGCATTAAAGCACATGGAATAATGTGATCATGTGAAGGCCTAATATGCATGATAAAGATCATGGCAATGTCTAGATAGTAATAGTACAAGCTCAATAAGAAAATCAAGCACACACACAAGAGCACTCAAAATATAGTCAAAAGACAATGGTCTAAAGAGATTGTGAATAAGGGGTATGTTTGAATGTTGCACAATTAAATGAACATGACTTAATCAAATATCTATAAAAACAAGGATGACATATTAAAATGTCCATACAATAGTCAATGACATGTTTAAATGTCAAAGAAAGCACACATAGGCATAAAGTTTGTAAATAAACAAGCATATTCAAATGCTCAAATAAATAAGATAATAGCAAGGCAAGACACTCAAGGAAGTGTATAAATAAAAACATAAGCAACCAACATAAACATATCATAGTAGCCTATAGATCAAAAGTGTTAATCAAAAAATGTCAAGTGCATAGCATATCAAGTACCCTGTATAAGATATTATCTTAGATAAAGGTATGTGTAAGTACATATATGAGCTCAAAACATGATAATATGGAGTGACTATAGAATGATGTAACCTAGAATTATCATGATCATAGAGGTGGATTCCCCTAATGTCTATAGGACATGAGTAGAGGAGAGGCCCAACATTTGAAATAAGAATAGATCAATTATTTGTGTATGTTTGTATCACACTCAATTAGAAATGTGACACACATGTATATGTAGAAGTAACTGATGTGCCATCCATTAATATGGAACTAACACATATATGTGAAAGATCCAATAAAACATGTTTTATGCTGAAAGCATTTTTTTATTTTTAAATGTTTTTTTTTTGATAGTTTTGTAATGTTTGAAGGGGTCTAATCAAGGAATTCCTCATCATCAAATAGTGTAGGACCACCTAGTTTTTTTTTTCGAGCTTTGTTTATATTTTTGCACTACCACCACTTCAATGTTTATGTTTAATGGTTTACTTGAAGCTAATGGTGCATGTAAATAATCATACCCATCATGCTATATTCAAATATTTGTATCCCTATTAAGAAAAATAACACACATGTTTGTGGTATCTAACTTATCATTCCACTTGATTAACCAATTTCATTTAAGCTTTAGTTTCAAATTTGGTTCATAGTCTAATATCCATATGGTGGAAGATTCCACCCTTAAGCTACATGCTATAGGTAATCGAATGTATCCTCGATATTTTGGTATTAATGGAGAGTATATTAGTTCATATGTAGTATGTTCCAATTGTGTGAGATATGTGGTGCCATAAGTTGTATCATACTTATTAATATCAAACTAGAGATGGTGGTAATATACCCCATCAATATTGGCAATAATAGTTTAATCTTCATACTTTGATCATTTTGAGAGATAATTCTTTTCTGAAAGATAAGAAAGATTTTGCCTTTTTCTCATGTCAGACACAATGTGGATGCATCCTTCATTCTTATATTTTTGAATTAGTTCCTTCAATGCTTGACATTGATTTTCATTAAGGTCGATTATTCGATGATATTTACAATATGGTACCTTGTTTTATGTAGGTAAAAGTCTACATTATTCACATGATGTACTTGTATTTGACCCTTATATAATAGACTCAATGTTTTTAACCAAGAGGGAAGTATAGAGTAACAAACATTTACATGCTCGTCTACTATTTTTTTTCCTTTATATGTATTTAGTTCTATATTTTCTACAAGTAGATTTAGTTTATATGTGTCAGGACTCATAGGTTCTAATAGGTTGCGTGACACATGATCAAGTGGATCAAATTTTAATTTTCACATTTTATCACTTGTCATATCATAAGTGGTATCATCATCACTATCATAGTAATTTGAAACATGTTCATCTTTTTGCTCAGTATTGACCAATAAAAGAAGCTCAAATAGTGGGTGTTATTATGGTTCTATTAGCTAATTTAGTAATGGTTCTTGCTCTCGATATGCATTGATGTGTACCTCAGTATTTAGTGCCTTACTGACATCAGGAGACAAAGGATCCATTATACTTGACTCACATTTTCATACGTGTAAATGTGGTCAATAGGAATGCATTGTTTAGGTGGTACCACTGTAGGAATGCCTTCAATTTTAGAATGTATCATTTTGTAAAATTTGAAAGGCTTGTCACCAACAGGCATGGATAATAAGGTCCCATCATGTATGAATTTTACACATCAGTGAAGTGTAGATGGGAAAACTTTCATTTAATGTATCTAAGGTCTAACCAAAAGTAAATTATAATGTAATAATTAAGACATGACCTGAAAAGTAGTTGAAAATATTTTTTGTCCTAATGTCACATCTAATGTTATTGGACCTACCAGAGGGCTATGTGAAATATCAAACACTTTTATACGCATAACCATTTTTTAAAAACAATTAGTGCTAAAACCCATGGTGGTTAGGAAGTTTATGCTACAAATAATTAGCCCTGACCATTATCAATGAGCACCCTTTTGATGCCTTTATTTCACATGGTCAATTGTATGAACAAAGGCAAATTTTTGTCATTAATATCCTTAGATGTTAAATCTATTAGATCAGAGGTAACGATTTTGGCATTTTTCTTAAAATCTTTCATGATATTCATAAAATAAGAAGGCTCAATACCACTTGGAACTTGTGTCTCATGTAATGCTTCGTATAGGATATCCTTATAAATATTAGATTGCATTAGGAGCTCAAGGATTGAAATTTTAGCATGTGTATTTCTCAATTGGTCAATAATGTCATATCCTTGGTATTATATTACAAACTTAGGTTTAAGAGGCACATATTGTATATTAACATGTGGCAGGTTGGGTTGAACAACCTTACCTCTTCGAGTAGTAACATCATAGACCATGGAATATAATATAAGCCATGGAAAAATAATGGGTGTAGAATGGTAGTTGTCATTCAAATAAGACTTAAGTAGAACAAATGGTTGAGAGCATGCACGTTGGCATCTAGATACTAGCTCTATAGCATTACAAAAAGAATTTTGAAGAGAGATCAAGTATTGTTTCTACTTTAAACCCCTCTCATTATTGGCATAGATTCGTTTAATATATTTGACAAGGCAACTAATGTAGAAAACCATAGCAACTATGACATATTGAAACCCAAAATGGATGATAGATGCATCCATGTTGCACATATTTTTATAGCACTCAAGGATCAATAATAGAAAAATAAAAAAACCCTAATTTTCCTAGCATTTGATGTTCAAAGATCAAGGTCACCAAATGTTTAAACCTTAAATTGAATTAGGAATCCTACTTAGGTTGATAGGGTTAAATAATATAGAAATGACAATGCAAAAAGATGATGATCAGAGCTACAACAAGCTAGGTGGGTGCTAAACTTAGATATAAACACATACTGAATTTATTAAACTAAGATAGACTAAAAATAATAAGTACAACTATGTTAGATATGAAAATGACAAAGAAGTAATGTACTTATTTTGTTCTGATGCTAATAGAATTTTTGGATCTAGAATAGGGAGAAAGCAGACTGGAAAAAGATTATAGAACGATCGTCAGAATATAGATTGTCTTTAGAGCCATGGACACCAACGTCAGCATTGGATGGTTGCATTGATGCTACTGTCTGAACCTTACATAAGTGTCCTATACAAAATACTTACTAAAAAAGGATATGACCCCCTATATGCTTCTAGGTTTAAATTTGCCTTCACTCTGGTACATTCAAATCTTGGTCATGGACTGTTGCTCATCATGAATTTGTAAAACCCTAGTTCTTCATCTTCATAGTGATCTTGGGAGAAAATGGGTTAGTGAGGTCACAATGTCAAGTTGACCCCAAAGACCCCTCTGTCAATGAGCGTTGCTTACATAATCAATACTTCAAAGAGGGCCTAAAATTGATGTAGGTCTTCATTATGTGTTGGCTTGTGTGTGAATCATGTAATATGTGCAAAACAAGTACAACAGTGACCTAGCTTGTAACTTAGCAAATATAGCTCTTAGGATGCTCCTTCAATACTTCAGACTTGTGTATGTGTTGTTCTTATGTCTGATATAAGAATAAAATAAAATAGGAAAGCTTTGTTCCATTGAGTGCTTGATTGAATTCTTTGATAAGTTACCTTAGGTCTTTTCTATGTTTCATAGGTGAGGAATGAATAGGGGTTGATCTTATATTTATATCAATCCATTTGGAGAAATAACTTGCATTAAAGTACTTAGATCGACCATTAAGATACGTTTCATTTGTAAATTAGATGACTTTAGGGCACTAGGCACTTGTGTTGGAGCAGGACATCTGCATCGATGTAGTTGTTTGTTCCGGACGCTAGTGTCTAGAGAGCGGGTAAGTTGGTATAGGCTCAAAACTTACAGAGGTGGAAGATAAGCAAGTTTTAAGCATTTTGGACAAGATAAGAGTCGGACATCAACATAAAATTGATCGTACTAAGAGATAGACCAAGGAGTACAAAATAAAGCAAATATAAAACTTTGAAAAATGAAAAAGATCCAAAACTGAAAAAACAACCAAAATCCAAATTTACCAAATATACAACACTGAAGTGTTATATAATCTATAAAATAAAATCTACACGTATATAGGAAAAAATATATATATTCTTACATGTTCATTTGTACCTTTCTCAAACGAATATATTTTAAGATACCTATAGTCGAACAAAAAGTTTAGCCGCGAAGTTAGAGAAGACTGCCGTATTAAAAAAAAAGCCGAAGTAAATGGGCGTCAATTTTAGACGGCATGAAAGTGACGAACAAATTAAGCCCTCAAGACTAACGTCACTATGCCCCGTTCCGTTCAGTCGGGCCTCCGACACCCGAGGTCGAATCCGGGCGAGAAAAGCTGTAACCCAGAGAATGTTCATTTTTGTCCGCCGTGAAGCGTCCGGCGGTGTGGGCCTAAAAACCACGCTGCCGGCAGGTGACGTCATGGACATCGGCGGGGCGGGGCAGAAAGACAGGTGCTGTTGGGCAACATGCCACGGTTCGCTTTCATCCGTTCCCCTCCCCATTCCACACGCAATTCAAGGGTACCTGCGGCCGCATTAATACTTGATTGCAAACGTGGACGTGGAATGATCTTAGTGGTGACCCGGTGGCCCGGCGTTGACAGTGACCGAGATGACCGGTCAGTCGGAGCACCCCCCGTGACCACTCTGCCTCCCCCTCGTGGAGCCATCAATTGAACGTGGGCCCCACGGACAATAACAGCGACAGCTCTGCGCGGGGCCCGCCAGCCCAGTTCCGGCCACCGGCAGTCCCTCCTTCGAAACCTGGGACTGCACTGCAACTGCCGGGAAAAAAACATGTGAACATTTGTGTTGGGGGGAGGCCGGCTTTGGGCCTTTGCGCCGTGGCGGTACTTTTTCTCTCTTTCTTTCTCCTCCGTTTGGCAGTGAAGAATCTGTATTATGAACGGACAATCCCTGGACGGGCGTGCACAAAGTACGGCCCCGGTAATATAGGCGTTCGCATGCGCGACTGCAGCGGTTGTCTCAACGTGGCTGTCACACTTTCACGAGCGTACACGTGTCGGGCTCTCTTCTTTTATTGACCACTTGATAATGGGTCATGATTTCTACTTGGATCTGCCTACTAATCGGATCGGCTTCTTTCAAGACGATCCCTCTTTAAGTTAGGAAGGTCACATGGGCGAACCCTTCGCTGCCTTAGCCTCCCTCCCTATGACTTTACATCGAGAGGTTCGAAAACATATATGAAATTGAAATTATATATTATATTCTATGATGTCGTTAAAAAGTATTATTTAGTGAAATAGTATTTTCACAGTTTATTGGTAAGATTAGATAATTTTTAGATAAAATTATGTTAAATTTTTTCGACCGATGTTTCGATTCACACTCCATGAACCATCACCAAAATGAGAATGAATTAATTCATGGAGTGTGAACCAAAATATCGACCTAAAAACTCTAACATAGTTTTATCCAGAAATTATCTAATGTTAAAAAGTTTCATCTTAATATATAATACTTGGAGAAGGTCATATTGATAAGAGATTTCAATGTGAGGACAAAAGAGAACCAAGCTCTCAATTTGAGGAAAAAAGGTGATGTGAAAAGTAATCCATTGTGGTTATAGGTGAAAGATGATTGGTAATAGCAAATGTCCTCACAAGATGCAAGTGAGGGTGTTACACACTATGGAGCATAATTAGTAAGGTTACGTAATTTCTTTGTCTTAAGTATTTGCAATGGCATAATTTATTTGTAAAAATTCAAAATGTGATGGATTATGTTAATTATTCATGGAGCTTTATGTTTAGATTGATAGAGATGTAAGTTGGGATTAAATATGACAAATTACTGTGAATTTAGTGCTTGATTGAACCAATCAATCAATAATACAATTGGGGTTAATAAACCCCCCTTAGGGCTTGAATAATGTAAAGTCATGCCTACTTGAAAATAAATGAGTAATTGGGTCAATTAGACCCGGAATTGAGGCTAATAGAGCCCTAGAAATATCAGATCTATTGAGTTAGTTGAGAGTTCAAAATGAGTTGGTTTACATAGATTTGAATTATTTTGATGTAAATTAAACAATGCGAAAATTTTCTTTTAGAATTTGACAAACCGAATTCCAAAATCAATAGGAGGGAAAAAAAAAACTAACATTTATAGAAAGAGGCAAAGGTCCCAAACTAAAATGCCCAATGATAAAACAAATGTAGAAAATAATATAATATAACATCCAAAACATAAATTGAGATGTTCAAAGTATAAAGTGACACATGAGAATAAATATGGACAAAAGTAAGAGAAAGCTAATAATGTAAGGGGTAAAAATTATTGAAAGGGATAAAGAGTGCAAACAAAAGTTCTTGGGTATAAATGAGTATAGATGGATAAGTCATCTCTTTATATAATACTTTTCAATCTTTTTGACCATGGTGGTTATTTCAAGAGTAAGCTTTATAATTTATTAAAATATTTATCAAATTTATATTAGATCTCGATTATTAATGATTACCAAATTTTTATTGGTCTTATTATTAATTCCAACAAATTAATATATATTGGGGCATGATTAGTTTTAATTACATACATAATTAAATTAATCAAGCCATTGAATGAAAAAAGTGTGCAATTAGGATAATCAATTTTTAGAAGACCAATTAAAATAAATTAGCATATATTGCGTCTTGATTATCCAAAATTGTATAAATGATTGAACTAATTGAGTAATTTTATTAACTAAGTGAGAAATTAGGCCTAATCAAGCCCCAAAATTCAATTTAAACCAAACATAACACATTGGCATTATTTCAGGTTCAATTGTGTGCATACTTGATCAAATCACGTAATTAGATCAATCAAGTGTGTAATTGAGGGTAATCAACCTCATAAAGACTAATTAAAACTAATTAGTATATAATTTAGCTCGTTTAACCCTAATTCACACATAATTGAACTAATTACTTAGTTCTATCGTCTGTACAATTTGGGCTAATTGAGCCCCACAAACCTAATTCAAATCAACTAACACACATTCAAAGTTTATTAGACCTAATTTCATGCCTAATTGAACCAACCAGAAAATTGGGTCAATCAAGTGTCCAATTAAGGTTAGTAAAATTTTGAAAGTATGATTTCAACCAATTGATGTACATCAAGGCTTGACTTGATTACCTCTAATTATGTACATGATTAAAATAAATGAGCAATTGGTTCAATCAAGGTCTTACTTAGGGCTAATTGAGCTACACAGGCCCAATTGAAATTTATTAGCACACATGGGGCTTAATTAAACCAAATTATGTGTCTAATTGAAGCAATTGAGTAACTAGATTAATTGGTATACAATTAATGCACATAAAGTACTCTAAGCCCATCTTCAACTAATTAACAAACATTAGGTTTCAATTATTCTAAATTACACATAATTTAGCCAATAAAAAAATTGGTTAAATCAAATGTACAATTGAAAAAATGCCCCATGAAACCAAATGAAACCAATAAACATATACTAACTAAAAAATTTTTTAGATTTAATATATACAAAGATATTTTATAAAAAAAATCTATACATAACTATTTTTTTTTGGTTTAATGAAAATTTTCCATTACTTAGATTTGACGATGTTTTACCCTTATGTAACTTTAATATGCATGCCTAATAGCCATGTAATGGATCAATTACATGCCTAATTTGGGCTAATATAATCCCACAAGTATTAAATCTAGTTGATTAGTTGAGAGTGAAAAAATTAGTTTTTCATTAAAATATTTTGATGTAATTTGAACTACGTGAAATTTTTATTATAAAATTTGATAAACTTAATGCCAAAATCAATAGAAGAAATGAAAAATCAATAAAAAATGATACTTAAAGAAAAGGGTTAAAATGCACTTAAATTGAAGAAGAAAATGAGGAAAAATGTTTATAACAATGTAATATAACATCAAGAAAGTTTTCTTAGGAAACTTAAATATTCATAGAATAAAGTGACATATGAGAACACACAATGATAATAATGAGAATAAATTGTTATTACTAAAATTATAGTCTCCTATTTTTAAAAAAATGTATAACATGTTGTTACCCGTTGTATTCCACTTTTAGCCATACCATCCTTTTGTGGTAGTGGCCATACCTCTTTTCTATGTTTGGTTAAGTAAATTTAGGGTTTTATTAAATGCTTGCTTGCTTTCACATCAATTTGGTGCATGGGTTGAATAAGTTCTTATCTTTTGGTCTCATAATATAATTTTGTTCAATTGGTTGGCTTTGCAGTATTAACTTGAAGTGATATTTAGAGGGGTCTTAGATCATTTGAAGGTAATCAACACAGTTGAACTGATTATAACATTTGTTGCATTCTTTCAAAAAATTCATATATGGGGTTAAAAGATGCTTATACATGTGAATAAAGGTCCTCCAAAGTATTGTTGTAAGCTAACACCTATTTTGAATCCACTTGTGAAGTAAAGAAGGTAAATATTAGTGAGTTATGGCTAGTGATCACATAACTATAGTAACCTAAATTTGGTCATGAATACTTGATCATGCCT
Source organism: Torreya grandis (assembly GCA_037957365.1). Lineage (NCBI taxonomy): Eukaryota > Viridiplantae > Streptophyta > Pinopsida > Cupressales > Taxaceae > Torreya > Torreya grandis. The sequence continues at coordinate 737,007 of JARHVA010000239.1, read as the reverse complement.
ATTTTATCCCCTTTTACCATTAATAGACATGTGTACTTAATTGAAATTTATTTCACCAATTTGACCTATCTTAAGCACAAGAGAAGACACTCTTTCACCATAAGGCCATCTATTGTCACCTATATAAGTGATATTACTATTGAAAACACCCATATGCATCTTTATGCTTAGACTTAGACCTAAAACTCAACACCTTTCCTGATAGAATAATAATGCCCAACATGATAGAAATTTTTTCCATTCTTGTCCCTATCTGTTGATCATGTCCTTTCATACAAACAATTAAAATTTCAAAAAGGAAAATATCCTTAGAGTCGGCCTTAAGATGCCTAAACTTTACAATGAGTATTTTTCTCTCTTAAACCACTATAAAAACACATTCAATTGATTCATTTCAAACATCTTAGCAAACTTATCAATTCTATTACAAGAGTTTACTTACACAAGTGCACATTAAATAAAATGTGATTATTCTTGCCAAATCAATTTCCAAAAACTTCAAGTAGTCATGAGCCAAGTCTGAATTCAGTCTTATGCAACCCTAGCTCAACATGATCAAGTATTCAAGCTAATTCTATATGTATTCATATAATCAAAGGAACATATTCACACAAAACACTTAGATGGGAGAACTACATTTAGGTTTGATCCCTATTTGAAGTATTGGTATGTAGGCAACACTCATAACAGTGGGGTGTTGAGGTCTAGTAAAACTCCAATCGATAACCCTTTTTTACTCCTTCACATTCATTTATCTCCGTGTGGCACAAAGTTAGGGTTTTCAACTTCAAAAAAGAATATACAACTCTCTGCAAAGTTATCAAAGATCAAATCAATGCAAGAGGACATAATTTCCACCATCACACCCCACTATTCCAAAAGTTATATTTTTCTACAAAAGGACAAATCCAACTGTTGACGCAGAAGATTGCACCCTTGGCAGGAGGCCGAGCTCCTACCTTCTTCACGCAACGATGGAACTCCCCTCTCGCCTGTGGGATTGGCGAAGCTGGAGGGGAGAGTCTCTAGGTAAGGGCTAGCTCCCTTTGATGCATTTGGTTTGTTCCAGTAAGTGCTAACATATATATATATATATATATATATATATATATATATATATATATATATATATATATAATGGGGGAAATGAAAAGGGAGAAAGATTGTAGGAAAACAAACTACTCTAAAGGAGGTGATGCACCAAAATGATCCGACCTTCTCACACTCACACTTAAAATCAGACAAACACATATATACACTTCAAACTGGCAGAAGGACCAAGCTGCAAGAAGCTTGGCAGGGAGGCTTTAATGGAAAATACAAAAAATAGAGATCCACCAAAGGTGCTGTGAAAGGCACATTGTAGAGTAATTTCTTATGTTTCTGCACTTCCAAATATAGCTCTCCTTGTCAGCTACAGAAATGGCACCTTATAGACACTAGGTATGTTGGTGTTGAACCTATGGAAGCATCAAGAAGTAATGACTAAACACAAACTAACACTCAGACATACACAGAGATATCTAACCAGGATAGAGGTAAAAATGCAATTATTGATTTAGGTAAAAATTTGCCAGGGCTACGCCTTACAAATTTGGAAGATCCTTTCTCCAATGACAAGTCTTCATTATATAGAGGAAGAAAAGGGGCCTTTGGTGCCCTTTTTGACAAGTGACCCATGCGACTTCCGAGCATTGGGATGAGGAAACCATCTGAATCTAACGTTGTGCTAGCTCCTATCAGGATTTGAATTTATGAGCCGCACCGTTTGACTGCTCTCCAATGTATTTTGAAGGAAACCAGTCACGTCGACCACTATTTGTGCCTCTTTGATGATCGCATGGTATGCACTGTGTCAACCACTAAAATAACTTCTTGAATCGACATCTTCCTGCATCACTTGGATCACTTCATCTACTTCTACATCATGGCCATTCTACTGTCAGGATTTGAATTTATGAGCTGCACCGTTTGACTGCTCTCCAATGCATTTTGAAGGAAACCAGTCACGTCAACCACTATTTGTGCCTCTTTGATGATCACATGGTATGCACTGTGTCAACCACTGAAATAACTTCTTGAATCGACACCTTCCTGCGTCACTTGGATCGCTTCATCTACTTCTACATCATGGCCATTCTGCTACCAGGATTTGAATTTATGAGCTACACCGTTTGCCTATTCTTTGTTCTCTGGGCTCTTTGTCCTTTTCTGCTCCTTCAGCCCTCAGGGGCAATCTTTTGGTGGGTCATTGCATTCCTTGGGCTCCTTCCATGATTTGGCACTAAGGTAGTTCAAAAACAATGACTACTTCACTATGTTAAATTTGACGTTCACGCAACCATCACCCAACGGCTAGTTTGTTTGCTTAAATTTGACAGCTTTCAGGACGTCATCGTCCTCGGCAAAAGTCATTGGGTCTTTTTTGTGGCTTTTCTACTTCACAGGCTTTTGTTTCAAGCTTTTTCCTGTGGACAAAAAGTTTGCAATAATTGGCCACTCTTTGTCTTTTTCTTCGAGCTTTTTACTTCCCCCTGCATTGGCAGCCCTTTTGAACATTATCTGCCCTCTGCAATGGCTTTCAAATCTTGAACTGCCCTTTGTAAGGGCTTTTGGACCCTCAGCTACCCTCCAGCTGTAGGGCACACCCTTGAACCAAGCCGTTAAACCAACCTGTTGAACCAAAATTGGTTCAACGATTCAATTGGTTCAACGGTTCAATCACTGCGTGTCGATGCCCATTGAACCTAGCCTTTGAATTGGAGGTGTTGAAATAAGTGATTAAACTTATTGGTTGAACCAAAAATGGTTCAATGCTGCACACTGAGCCCCTCTGAACTATTCATTGGATTTCCTTGTTGAACCATTCGCTTGAACCAATCCATTAAACCATTTGTTTGAACCGGTTCAATGGTTCAAAGCTGCGTGCCGAGCCCATTGAACTAAGCCTTTGAACTTTCCTTGTTCTCTTCTATCGTTGAACCTGCATATTGAACTGGAGGCATTGAACCAAGTGATTGAACCAAGTGATTGAACTAAGTGATTGAACCAGTTCAACAGTTTAATGCTACGTGCTAATGAACTCACTAAAGGACTGATAGATTGAAAATAAGTGATGAACCATTCGTTTGAACCTGTCGATGACCTGCCAAAGTGTTAAGCTAAAGTGCCAAGGCATTAAACCAATGCATTAAACCAACTCATTGAATCAGTTCAACGGTTCAATGGTTCAAGTGATTACTGAGCTAAGATCATTGAACTCTTTGTTAAACCAAGCGATGAACTTAAGGATTGAACCAAGGCCTGAAAATGAAGCAACGAACTTGAAATGATGAGCTAAGGCTTGAACCAAGGCCGATTGAACTAAACCATTGAACCAGTCTGTTGAACCAAACCATTGAACCAGTCCATTGAACCAAACCATTGAACCAAACCATTGAACTAGTCTGTTGAACCAAACCATTAAACCAGTTTGTTGAACCGATTCAACGATTTAACACTGTGCACCGAGCCAAATTCTTGAGCTAAACGCTGAACCTGAAGCTGCTTAAACTTTTTGTTGAACTTTTTTGATGAACTAAGTGTTGAAATTCACTGTTTGAACCAAAGCTGATTGAACTGAAGATTGAACCAAGGCTTGAACCAAACCATTGAACCAGTCTGTTGAACCAAAATTGTCGATTGAACTCTACATTGAACCAAAGCATTGAATCGAAGCATTGAACTGGTTCAATGGTTCAAAGATGCCAACTTTATTTGTGAATTTATTTAGACAAAAATCCAAAGAAGCTTTATAAAATCTTTCCCTTTTTGACTGGTTCCTCAACTGCTGAAAGAAAACTTGCAGAGTCCGTAGAAAACCAAGCTCTGTAGAGTCTGTAGAAATAAACCTGCAGAGTTTGTAGAAATCCAAAACCTAAAGAGCCTATAGAAATAGACTTGTAGAGTTTGTAGAAATCCAAAACCTATAGAGTCTATAGATTTAGACCTATAGAGTCCGTAGATTTAAACCTGCAGAGTCCATAGAAATGAACAGATTCATGCAAAATTGAAAAATGAAATGGCCTAGAACAGCAGGGATAAAAGGGGACCGATTTTGGATTGTTGGGCAAAAAATGGTCAATAAATTGGTGACTCCCAGGGGAAGCATGCCTGCTATGCTTAGAAGCTAGTTGCCTTAAAAATCCATTGGGCACAGTGTCAGATTGTAACTTAAAGATCAATAATAGCTCTAATAAATCTAGAACCAATCACACAGATTCACCTCAAAGGGAAAAGACAAAACACACACAAGGCTAAGAAAACTACTAACATGTGCAGAAAGCACTTAGGGAAAGTAGGAGAAAAACAAGGGAAAATATATACATGATGAAAAGAGACTCAGTGGTAGTGCTTCAGATGTATCCCATTAATTGGGATATACAGTTATTCACCTCCAACCTAGAGAGTTGGAATGCATTATGCTACTTGCACTGAGTGATTATGTATGGGCTACTCCATAGGGCATCAAACTTTACATGCTTTCTAGGCTTAGCTTGGTCTTCATCCCATTTCAAGACAATGTCTCCTTCAGAGAAACCTTTTGATGAAGATTTCTTGTCAAAGTGTCTCTTCACTTGCCACTGGCTGCCAGTCATGGAAGCCATAGCCTGGTCCCTTGCCTCTTGGAGTTCCATCAGCTCACATAATCTAACCTCAATGATAGTTCCTTCCTCTAATTGTAGCTAGCGAGTGAGATCTAAGACTGGCAACTTGAGTGAAATGGGGAGCCTAACTTCCCTTCCATAGATGAGTGTGTATGGTGAGTTGCCAATTGCCCTCTTCGGGGTGACCCTATCTACCCACAGGGCTATTTTCAGCTTGGCATGCCAGTCCTCTAATTTTCTTCCATGGTCCTCTTGATGATCTTGATCAAGTCTTGTTGGTGGACTCAACCAACCCATTCTCCTGTGGGTAATAATTGGATAAAGTGCTGAGATATATATCATGTTTTAGCACCCATTCACTTGTTTTGGTTCCCAAAAAAGCCAACGCATTATTTGAGATTATGGTTACTAGAACCTCAAACCTCACCACCAGGTCCTCATAAAACCCTAGGACTGCACTTTCATTTGCCTCCTTCAGAGCAACAACCTCCACCCATCTTGTGAAATAGTTCATGGTGGTCAGGACCCACTTGTGTCCAGCACTGGAGGGAGGATTAATCATCCCTATGAAGTCCAAGCCCCACTACATGAATGGATACTCCACCTAAATAGGTTGTAGGGGCATGGTAGCCAACCATTGCTTCCCATCAAAAAGTGCACATTTTTGGCACTTTCGTACCCAGGCATGGGTATCCCTGAAAAGAGTAGGCTAGAAATAGCCAGCTCTCATTATCCTTGCTGCAGTAGCCCTAGGAGCAAAATGATCACTTGATGGCCCATCATGGAACTCAGATAGCACCTTGTTAGCCTGATTTGAGTCTATGCATCTTAGAAGGACCCTTGAGAGATCCTTCCTAAACAATACTCCATCAACCAAGACATAAGGGAGAGATTGGAGCCTAAAGTACCTTCTTTTGGTCCTATCAAGACCCTGTAGGCACTCACCAGTGAGAAGAAAATGCTTCAAGTCTGATGTCCAATCCTTCATGATAGTTGGTTCTTCTGTCGTAGTTGCATCATGAATTAGTAAGCTGTCTTCCCTTTTTTGCTTGAAGTCCACAGCAAGGTGTTCGTACAGGCCTCTTCCCCTCACCAGCTTGGTGATCTTGATGTCTACGTCATACTCCATCACCTTGGTGATCCACCCCGCTCTTTTCTCATTTAGGTCTTGGTTGGTCAAGAAATCCTTGATGCCAGGATGTAGAACCATGAGGTGAATCTTGCTGTTGGACAACATATGCCTAAATTTCTTCAGGCTCCATACTACTGCTAGGACTTGCTTCTCTACATACGTGTATCTAACTTCAAAATCCTCTAACCCCTGGCTAAAAAATGCAAGTGGTTGCTCAAGGTCATCACCATTTGCTTGGGTAAGCATGGTGGAGATTACCTCTTCATTGCCAAAAGTGTAGAGGTTGAAGTCTTTATTAAAGTTAGGGCTGATCAAAGTAGGAGCCTGAGTTATGGCCTGCTTGATGGCTTCAAAGCCGTCCTTCCTTTGTGTTGTCCACTTGAACTCCTCACCCTTCCTCAGCATAGAGGTCAGTGGCTTGACTATCTCTGTGAAATATGGAATGAATCTCCAAATGAAATTTATCTTGCTAAAGAAGCTCTGCAGGCCTTTCTTGTGCTTAGGTAGGGACATCTCTAGGATAGAATGAACTCTCTCAGGGTTAATAGATAAGCCCTCCTTGGACACAATGTGGCCAAGGAGTTTCCCCTTGTGAACAACAAACACACATTTATATGGGTTAAGAGAGATGCCGAACTCCCTACACCTTTCAAAGATCTGCCTAAGGTGTTTCATGTGTTGGCTCACTTCCTTGGAGAATACCGTCACATCATCGAGGTATACCATCACATTATTGTTTATCAAGCCTTGAAAATACATATCCATGGCTCACTGGAAGGTAGCACCAGCATTAGACAGTCTGAATGGCATCTTCTTGTAGGCAAACATTCCCCATTTAGTAGTGAAGGTTGTTTTGTGTTGGTCACAACCTTGCACTAGAATTTGATTATATCCTGAATATCCATCCAAGAGGTAGAAATGCTCACTACCTGATACCTTTTGAAGTATCCACTCCATACTTGAGAGAGGGTAATTGTCTTTCAAAGAGAATTTATTAAGGTCTCTGAAATCAACACATAGCCTGATCTCCCCACTCTTCTTTCAGACAAGAACAAGATTGGCCAGCCAGGAGGAATGTTTGATTGGAAATATAATCTTGAACTCAATCAATTTAGCCAGTTTCTTCTACATGAGAGGCTTAATCATCGGGTTGACAGGTCTCTACTTTTGTGTGATTGGCTTGGTGCCTTCTTCTAATTTGATGGTGTGATGGGTGAGTCTTGCGTTGAAACCCTTCAAATCACTATAATCCCAAGTGAAAACATCAGCAAACTCTTGACACAACAAAATAAAAGTCTGCCTTTCTTAAACCGTGCAGACTTTTCCAAGTGCAAGCAACTTATCCTTGAAGATCTCAACCTTTTCGTAATTCTCCTCCTTAGTTGTGATGCATGCCTTATCGCTTCTCAATTGGTCATCTCCATTGAAGATACTCTCAAGAGTGACCAAACCTTTAGGGAGCTTATTGTTCTTCAATTAAATAATCTGGTTGCCGTATTGCTATTGTAACTTTGCCTAATTTTTTGTTGCGAACTCAGCTTCTTCCTACAGGAAGAATGCTATTTGCTGGTCGTCATTGAAGACCTACTAGTTTGTAATGTTGTCAGGGACAGAGGGCCGAACTACCACCTTCAAGTAGCATGAACTGCAGTCTCGACTTATCTCCCTAGAAACATTGAACTAAGCACCAACTGCTACTAACCTATCTGCTTGTTTGTTCTACTCTCTGGGAATGGAGGTGATATTAAAAGTGAGGAAATATTCCACCAAGTCCTAGACCCTATGATTGTAGGACTTTAGTAAAGAATTTTTTGTCAGATTTTGGCCTTTCACCTGATTTACAATCAGCTCACTGTCTCCCAAAACTTGTAACTCCTTGATCCCTCTTTTTCTTGCCCATTCCAGACCATGGATAAGGGACTCATATTCTGCAACATTGCTTGTGTAAGAAAATTGGAAATGGAAAGCCAAAAATTATCTCTCCTTTGAAGGGGAGACTAACATCGCTCCACCACCAGCTCCCAACCTACTTCTGGAACCATCAAAGTATAACTACCATAGACCTAGGTCCTCTTGGCTTGCCTTCATTATATTTGGTATGAAGGTACCCTCTTCATGTATGCAGTAAACCCCAAGGCCTGCCTCCTCTATGAACTTGTAAGGGTCATGCTCGAAGTTATCACTTCCCCACTCATCTAAGAGTAGGTCTGCAACTCCTTTGAGAGTAGAGGATAGAGATTGGTCTATTTGGGACTCTTCTTGGTTGATAATGGTGTAGCTGACATTCACTGCCTTGAGCGAATATGGTTCTAGATGGTCCTTATGGAGTGGCTTGGATTCAATCTTTACCTTGGTCCCATACTTGGTTCTAAAAACTAGATAGGACCAATTCGCTGCTAGATAGCCACCTATCTTGGATGTGAAGTCATTGGATAAGCAAATTGTGAAATAAGGAGGAACATCTGCCACTACTATATCATGGGGAATTGAAAAAGTCAGGAAAGCATGTAATGTCAAGCTTAAACCCTTCATTATCCCAACTATTTTTGTAGGTATCCCATCCAACTGTAGGACTCCCTTATTCATCTCTTCATATTTCAGTCCCATCTTGTCAGCTATGCACTTGGGCATTACTGAGGTACTAGCCCCACTATCAATGATGCAGTTATGCACCAAGAAATCTCCTATAACTAAAGACACATAGAAAGGGGGAATTTTCTCTTCTTTCTTGACCTGGCCTAAAGTGGAAGGTTGTCCATTCATCATCAAGACATTATTGGTGCTTGCTGGGATAGCTTGTCGATCCAGCTCATGCAATTCCCTTTGTAGCATGTCCTTTTGCCTTGGTAGAGACAATGAATCCCATAAGGAGATGTTCATATGTAGCTTCTTCATCTGGTCCACCACATTGACTTGAGGATTGCCTCCCTTCAAGCTTTCTTTGGGGCTAATTCCAACCTGAGGTGCAGGCTGAGGGGTTGAAGGTACAAACAATAGTCTAAAATTTGGGACCTTTTGATTTGAGTGTGATGGAGAAGGTGTTGCTACCATTTGGGTAGTAGCCTAGGCTTCTCCCATTGCTCTCCTCTTGAATCTTGTGTTGGTTGCAACACAGTCAACCTGACTATCTACAACACCCACATAATTGATTGCATAGAACTCACCTTCCAGGTGGTTCATAAGAGTAGAGTCAGGCTGACTCTAAATGTTGCTTGTGTTGGGTTGCATTGGAGCCTCGAAGACTTGGGGGTGAGTGACTGTCTAATTGTCTGCATTTGGGTAATAACCCATCATCTCATTTGTATAAACAGCCTATTCCTGACCATATCCCATGGTCAAATAACTTGGCTGTTCCTGTACTAAATTATTTTGAATGGGCACCATAACCTTAGATGATGAAGGGGGGCCTGGGTTGTAGCCTTGAAACAATCTGGTCTGAGTAAGCTAACCCTATCCTTGATTGTAGTTTTAGAAACGGGGTCTAGGGGCTTGACCATAATGCTAGTATCCTTGATTCGGTTTGTTGCTTTGAGCTTGTTGCCTTTTAAGAACTACAAGTTCGTTTAACATGCTTTGCAACAGACTCTTAACTTCATGAAGCTCATTGGATGGAGCAGCAACTAGTTTCTCTATGCTAGGTAGAGGGGCTAATGTGGGAGCAATGACCTGAATTGGAGGTAGCATTTATAGGAAAAGTGGCATATGGGGTCTAGGGGCTATTTTCCTAGCTTGTATAAGTAATTTTCAGCTACTATGGCTATGTCATAGGTAGCAGGTAGCACATGCCCTCTCATGGATTGTATCATAATAGAAATATCAATATTTAATGCTCTTAAATAATACAGGAAAGCATAACTAGCAGTCGGTCTTACCAGAATGGGGATACTATCCCATGTCTTCTGAAACTGCATGTTGAAATCTTGCATATATTTGTGTGGGGCTCTTTTCATGGTCGTTAGCTGCTCAACAAGCGAGAGGTGGTCACTCTTTTCTCCAAAATGGTATGTCAATTGAGTACCCAATTCATTCCAAGAATGGATTGAATTTATAGGCAAAGTCCTGTATCAGTCAAGAGCTTTGCCCTTGAGAGACAATGCCAACAATCTGATTGTGATATTTTCTTCCGTGACATTGTGTGAATATTGCAGAGGTTAGCAATGTTTCTAATATGCTCAATGACTATAATGGGTCCCTCTCCATCGAAAGAAGGCACATTTTTGAGGGATGCTCCTGGGATTGGGTCATAACATGGGAGATTCAAGGGACTCTGAACACGAAAAACTACAAAGGGTAATGCCATGGCTGGGATGGGATGTAACTACGGCCTTGCTGCATATGCATTCCTTACAATAGGTCTGGGAGGGTGGTTTACTGAATAAGGATGGGTCTTCTCAAACCTTAGTCTTTTTGTTGAGTTTAAAGGCAATTCAACAAATTTGAAAGGGATTACCTTAGAAGCAGACCGTGTGGTGACTTTAGGCATAGGAAGTCAGATTGGTCTTTGATTAGGAAATGAAGTTCTTACCAGTGGAGTCACCAAATGCTGTAAATAGTTAATTTGCTGTAATAGGACAAGCATCAATATTGAAACTGTACTGAGTTGTAAAAATGGGTCCCACCAGGCATGCCAAAACTATTGACACAGGAGATTGCACCCTTGGTAGGAGGCTGAGCTCCTACCTTCTTCATGCAACGATGGAAACTCCCCTCTCACCTGTGGGACTGACGAAGTTGGAGGGGAGAGTCTCTAGGTAAGGGCTAGCTCCCTTTGATGCATCTGGTTTGTTTTGGTAAGTGTTAACATATATATATATATATATATATATATATATATATATATATATATATATAATGGGGGGGAATGAAAAGGGAGAAAGATTGCAGGAAAACAAACTACTCTAAAGGAGGTGATGCACCAAAATGATTCAACCTTCTCACACTCACACTTAAAATCAAACAAACACATACATACACTTCAAACTGGTAGAAGGACCAGGCTACAAGAAGCTTGGCAGGGAGGCTTTAATGGAAAATACAAAAAATAGAGATCCACCAAAGGTGCTGTGAAAGGCACACTGTATAGTAATTTCTTCTATTTTTACACTTCCAAATACAACTCTCCTTATCAGCTACATAATTGACACCTTATAGACACCAGGTATGTTGGTGTTGAACCTATGGAAGCATCAATAAGCAATGACTAAACACAAAATAACACTCAGACATACACAGAGATATCTAACCAGGATAGAGGTAAAAATGCGTTTATTGATTCAGGTAAAAATTTGCTAGGGCTACGCCTTACAAATGTGGAAGATCCTTTCTCCAATGACAAGTCTTCATTATATAGAGGAAGAAAAGGGGGCCTTTGGCACCCTTTTTGACAAGTGACCCATGCACCTTCCGAGCATTGGGATGAGGAAACTATCTGAATCTAATGCTGTGTCGGCTCCTGTCAGGATTTGAATTTATGAGCTGCACTGTTTGACTGCTCTCCAATGCATTTTGAAGGAAACCAATCATGTTGACCACTGTTTGTGCCTCTTTGATGATCGCATAGTATGCATTGTGTCAACCACTAAAATAACTTCTTGAATCAACACCTTCCTGCGTCACTTGGATCGCTTCATCTACTTCTGCATCATGGCCATTCTACTGTCAGGATTTGAATTTATGAGATGCATTGTTTGACTGCTCTCCAATGCATTTTGAAGGAAACTAGTCACATCGACCACTATTTGTGCCTCTTTGATGATCACATGGTATGCACTGTGTTAAACACTAAAATAACTTCTTGAATCAACACCTTCCTGCATCACTTGGATCACTTCATCTACTTATGCGTCATGGCCATTCTGCTATCAAGATTTGAATTTATGAGCTATACCGTCTGTCTATTTTTTGTTCTTTGGGCTCTTTGTCCTTTTCTACTCCTTCAGCCCTCAGGGGTGATCTTCTAGTGGGTCGTTGCATTCCTTGGGCTCCTTCCATGATTTGGCACTAAGGTAGTTCAAAAATAATGGCTACTTCACTATGTTAAATTTGATGTTCACGCAGCCGTCACCCAACGGCTAGTTTGTCTACTTAAATTTGACAGCTTTCAGGACATCATCATCCTCAACAAAAGTCATCGAGTCTTTTCTATGGCTTTTCTGCTTCATGGGATTTTGTTTTAGGCTTTTTCCCATGGATAAAAAGTCTGTAGGAATTGGCCACTCTTTGTCCTTTTCTTTAGGCTTTTTACTTCCCCCTACGCTGACAGCCCTTTTGAACATTCTCTGTCCTCTGCAAGGGCTTTTAGATCTTGAACTACCCTCCGTAAGGGCTTTTGGACCCTCGGCTACCCTCTGGCTATAGGGCACACCCTTGAACCAACCCGTTGAACCAAAATTGGTTCAACGGTTCAATCGGTTCAACGGTTCAATCATTGCGCGCTGATGCCCGTTGAACCTAGCCTTTGAACTGGAGGTGTTGAACCAAGTGATTGAACTTATTGGTTGAACTAAAAATGGTTCAATGATGTGCACTGAGCCCCTCTAAAATGTTTGCTAGATCTCCTTGTTGAACCGTTTGCTTGAACCAATCCATTAGACCATTCGTTTGATCTGGTTCAATGGTTTAAAGCTGCATACTGAGCCCATTAAACTAAGCCTTTAAAATTTCCTTGTTCACTTCTACCGTTGAACCTGCACGTTGAACTAGAGATGTTGAACCAAGTGATTGAGCTGAGTGATTGAACCGGTTCAACGGTTCAATGTTGCACGCTGATGAACTCGTCGAAGGACTGATAGACTAAAAATAAGTGATGAACCATTTGTTTGAACTTGCCTATGAACCTGTCGAAGTGTTAAGCCGAAGTGCCAAGGCATTGAACCAACGCATTGAACTGATTCAACAGTTCAATGGTTTAATGGTTAAAGTGACTGCTGAGCCAATATCATTGAACTCTTTACTAAACCAAGCGATGAACTTAAATATTGAACCAAGGCCTAAAAATGAAGCGATAAACTTGAAATGATGAGTTAAGGCTTGAACCAAGGCTGATTGAACTAAACCATTGAACTAGTCTGTTGAACCAAACCATTAAACTAGTCTATTGAACCAAACCATTGAACCAGTCCATTGAACCAAACCATTGAACTAGTCCGTTGAACCAAACCATTAAACCAGTCCATTGAATTGGTTTAATGGTTCAACACTGTGCGCCAAGCCAAGTTCTTAAACTAAATTTTCTGATGAACTAAGTGCTGAACTTAGCTGTTTGAACTAAAGCTGATTGAACTGAAGATTAAACCAAAGGCTTGAACCAAACCATTAAACTAGTTCATTAAACCAAAATTGTAGATTGAACTCTGCGTTGAACCAAAGCATTGAACCAAAGCGTTGAACCAATTCAATGGTTCAAAGATGCCAAATTTATTTATGAATTTCTTCAAATGAAAATCTGAAGAAGCTTTGTAAAATCTTTCCCTTTTTGACTGGTTCCTCAACTGCCGAAAGAAAACCTGCAGAGTCCATAGAAAACCAAGCTCTACAGAGTCCGTAGAAATAGACCTGTAGAGTACATAAAAATCCAAAACCTACAGAGTCCATAGAAATAGACCTACAGAGTCTGTAGAAATACAAAACCTATAGAGTTCATAGATTTAGACCTGCAAAGTCTGTAGATTTAAACCTGTAGAGTTTGTAGAAATGAACAGATTCATGCAAAACTAAAAAATGAAATGGCCTAGAACAACAGGGACAGAAGGGGACTGATTTTGGCCTGTTGGGCAAAAAATGGTCAACACCAACTGACATGGATAGTCATGACTACCACTTCTATTATATTGGGAGTTTCAGTCCTTAAAGGCACTTGGGATCATCTTCTGGGAAGTTTTTGAGTTTATTACATTATTTTTATTGATGCATTCCTTTTTCTTGTGCAGTTGCCTAATGACTCAAGAAAGCTAAGTACATCTCTCTTTTGCATAGTTTACCCTTGTTCATTTATGTTTTGCTTTGTCTATTTTAATAATTTATTTGTTTTATTGTTTATGACTGTATTTATAGTACCTAGCATTAGTATATTTTGTTTATCTAATCTAATATTAATTCACCATAATTAATTCAAAAATAGATAAAACATTTGGTGAACCTGCATATTGATCGAACCTTGTCTAAATCCTATGTTTTCCTTAGGGTTCCAACCTTATAGGGTTTCAAAATTTATTTAGTCTATTTCATTTTTCTTATGGTCTTGATCAAAATCATCTAATTATAAGTAATAAAATGCAAACATCCCTCATAGAAACCTTTGATAAATCAAGCATAGCCTATTCACAAGAAGAATTAGATATTTCTAATGATATAAATCATAGGGAATCCCAACTGCCATTAGATCCTCATGGTTTTAATATTCGATTAGAAATGCTAACAATCAAAACTAGACATCAAATAATATCTATGACACCTTTTGTTGTTTCACCTAGACTCCAAGGTTTTAATAGTTATCACCTCACTCGTATTATTTGCCCAGGGCTTATATTGGGTATGACGGTCCATGTTGTTAATAATCAATGAGGTAGGCCACCACATCATATAGGTAGTAAACATGTTCCTCCTCAACCCCATCCTCCTCCTACATGATAAGCAAATCAATCCAAAGGATATGGTATTATTTCTCAATTATGGAATATTCTTGCCAAAATTTCAATTTTGGACTTACTCAAAAAATCTCTTTAGTCTATAAGTATATTCTATATGCCAAATTAGGGGACAATGTTATTCTTAGTGATAGACAACCCATTACCTTTACTTTGATCATTACCTATTTCAAAGATGCAAACACAAGGATCACTTTTGATAGAGATGAGTTGCCAAACCAAGTTATAATCACACAAAAATTACCATTATACATCCAAATATGAGCACAAAAAAAAGAATTAAAAGAGTAGTAATTGACAATGGATGTGGAATGAAAACTTGTAGTAATACTTTCTTACAATAATTGGGTATTAACATTGGTAGCCTTTAACAAATAAATCAAACTATCAAAGGCATAGATGGTTCAACACAACTAATTCTTGGTTTGTTCACTTTAAAAGTAACATTAGGCCCAAAAATGATACCTAATTTATTCCATGTTATATCTGGTCAATTATTTTATAATTTATTATTGGAAAGACCTTGGATACATATGATGGTAGTGGTACCATCTACATTGCACATATGTTTAAAATTTATGCACGAAGGATACTATTATGAGTTTCCCAATTATGATTCCCCTTTTTGATGTTGTATAGTTCAACTATATTAATCACAATTGGATGACCCCCACATTATTACTCATTCTCAAATTATCTCATGGGATCAAACATTCACATTTCAAATTGGTGAATTTAATAATATTAACAAGCACATAGATCAAGAGCAATCATGTATGAATAAACTCAAGAAATCAAAAATAGAAATGACAAAACCACTAAAAAAGCTCCCATAATTGGAAGAAAAACAAGTAAAATTTCCTAAATAATAAACTCAAGAACAAAGATTACAATAAAAAAACATTGAGAAAGATGTGGTACAAATTTAACAACTTGGGCCAAAAGAGTAACTAAATTACATTTTTTTTTAATAAAATAGTAAAAAAATATCAACAAGAGGTTATACTTGCTCTCCCTCTAGTGGTAAGTTCAAAAGTACAACATGGCCATGTATTTGGTTACTATAATAGTGATGAGGATGAGACCCATGCAGTTGATATGAAAAATGATCAAATCCTCAAATTAGACTTTAATCCTTTGGATGACTATTTATCTCATACCTTGTTTACACTTGTTGCTCTAATATTTTATCAAGACAATGTTATGTAAATTATTGTACATCCATTAAATTCAAAAGATAAACAACCTCTTGGTATGCCTATGTATTTTACTAATGCAAATTTCATCACTAAGAATTCCAATATGGTCTCACAAGTAAAGGGTCACATGTTACAACTTGATAAAATTGTAAATAACCAATTACAAAAGCAATAATCAGAGAAAACATAGGTACATATTGAACAACATAAATAACCACAAGGAGATACTCATTTGAAAAACAAGTCAATGAATAATATATTAAAAAATATATTCTTACTAAAATAATTTAGATGTCAAGAAAAATCTACCAAGATGAATAAAAATGAAGTCATTAACAAACATTCCCTGTATATTAAATATTTATTTCTCAACCTCCTTATTGATGGCAAGCAATGTACCAATATCAAAATTGCATCATTTTACCAAGCTAATATATGCAACATGACCCTTCTTCTATATCTTGGGTATGATCATCAACATTTAGGTAATATTGCAGAACCTCAATGCTATATTGGATCCATTGAGCTACCAGTTACACTTGAATAAAAAACATGTTCCATCATATTTCATGTTGATCTTGCACTAAATGACTGTAATGCAAAATCAGGTAGATCATGGATGAGAGCCATGGGGAGAATGTTGGGAAAGTATCATGATTATATCATATTTGATCATGAAAATGCCATGATTATAATTACATGAGATGACCAAACAACTAAACAAGGATAAATAAATAAAACAATGTCTCCAAATACTAGTGGAACAAATAATGACTACTCATCAAAGGTCATTCACTTACCACTCCTTATAGATTAGTCATCTTGAGATCATTGGATAGCTTGTGCATTATTTAGATACAAAATTATTCAAAAACATAAAAACTTGGTTGTACATAGTTTTTGACTATTGCATCTTATTCTTCTATTTGCTTAATTTTGTGATCAATTGATCCATGCTTCTATGCCCTTGGCTTGTAGTGAATTTTTGGCCTATTGTCCTTTATATTTTTCACTTCTAGGTTTGGAAAGTCTCAAAACAATGTTCAATTTTGCTAAACAATGAAATTAATCTATCTTCATGCATATTTTTTTTCATAATTTTGTCATTTCTCCTACATGACAAATTCAACCCAAATAAGGGAAAACTATCATCCGCTATAGTCCTACTAGTCGATATTGTCCTATATCTTTTTCTACTTAGAGCCTACATTTCAAGAACATAGATTTCTAATTTTGTCCATTTATAGATTATCGATGTGATTCTAGTATGAAATTTTCAATTTTTATGTAAAATATCTTGTTTTCAATCTCAATTACTCCATACATGTGATATCTTTCAACATAGGTAAAATTAAAAAAATTATAATGTGCATCTAGTTGCTTACATGTATTTCTCATTCCTCTACAAATTTATAACAATTCCAATTCACATTCCATAGGGGCAAAATTCTTTCTATGAGCCATTCAAATACTTGCTAGTGCAAATCTTCCATTGACACTTGCTGTGAACTATCCATATTAGTCTCCTTTATTATATTTTTGACACCTTCATTTCATTCCAGTATTTGTTATTTCTGATTTGCATATATATATATATATTATAAAAGGGGTGAAAATATTATTGATAATAAAAGAGCATTACAAGAAGAATAGGGGGTAAAAACCCCCAAAGGAGAGCAACAAAGGCAGAAAGACTAAGCCCACACCCAACTAAGCAATATTGTAAACCTCCCTATCGTCCTCTAGAATTCTTTCCAAATCAGAACGGAGCATCGGAGAGAGAGACTCCCAATCCCCCATATTTCTGCCATCTAAATGCTCAGATGCCCATTTGGCCAAACAATCCGCTGCCCTATTCCATTCCCACAGAATATGAACAAAGGTTACAATATCCATGTGCAAGCAAACCCACAAAATCTATTGTACAATTAGAGCCAGTTACCAATTAACATCCAACACTTTCCTCTTATCGAGTAGATTAATTAATACTTGAGAATCCGATTTGCATATGATTCTATGCCAACCCAAAGCTTGAGCCTTCTCAAGGGCATAAAGAATGGCCTGGCCTTCCATCATGTTAATGGTTTATAGCCCCTCAGGAACTGAAAAAAGAAAAATCACCTTACCTTTAGAATCCCTACCAATCCCTCTAGTACCCACGGGCCCAGGATTACCCCTAGAGGAACCATCCATATTGATCTTGAGAATCCCTCTAGGAGGGCACTTCCACTGACTAACTCTTTGAATCTTCTCCTTAACCTATTGACTTCTCCTAATGCAGGCTAAATTATATGTTAGGTGCTGGAATCCCAGTCGTGCCACCACCTCAGCATCCTACTTGGTTAATGGAAGGTAGATCGCGCTCTTGGCTTGGACTTTCTCCTGAATCATCCTCATGACTTTTTGCCAAACTTATTGTGCCATGATCCTCACACCCCAAAAGATCTACCTATTTATTTCAAGCCAAATCTGCCATAGCAAAAAAATGGGCCCCCCTACCCATGCATCCTGCAAGAAAGGCATCCTTGAGGGGGATTCTCCCATGCCATTCTAGAAGTTGACCATAGAAAGAGCATGAAAATAGGGGCTCTGCTAAACATCCCACTAGTAGTGCCAGAGTTGCAAGGCAAAGGAGCATCTAAAAAATAGGTGGGCAGAATCCTCCTCAGCCGCTCTGCACATAACACAAATAGAGGGGCCTTGGAAGCCTCTCTTCTAGAGGTTGTCCCAAGTCAAGCATCTATTCCAAGCCAAGATCCAAGCAAAACAATTGTATTTTGGCCATGAGAAATTATTCTAGACTTATCTCCACCATTGCACTTCTCCCCTACCCAATCTCTGAAAAAGTAAGGCCTGATAACCTGAGGCAACTGTATAGGCTCCCTTAGGATTGGGAGACCAAGCGAGCTTATCTTTCTCCTAAAGGGAGCTAAAATGATGCATGAAGAGGAGGTTCTATAGCTCCTAATTCTCCTCCTGTGACCCAGCAACTGACCAAGCCTTAGGATCTTTCCATCGTGCCACCTCCAACTATCTGCATGAAGTGTATGACTTGAAGTCACTCACCCGAGACCAGCCAACATCAAGGAATCTCTGACAGAGGTTCAACAAATTTGGTAACTGAGAAGTGATGGGAGGATAGCCATCCCAAGAGTCAATCCAAAAGAGAGCCTTGGATCCCTACTTACAAATCTAGAATAAACCTTCCTTAACGAGAGCAACCCCTTTTTTGAGAGTACCCCATATCGGCGAGCCTTTCCCAATAAGGGGATAGTGAGGAATATCCCACTGAATGATCCTGAGTTAATATTTTTGTGAGAGAATTTTGGCCCAAGCCTTGTCTTGTTCAGTGCACTAATGCTAATAAAGTTTAGCCACCAAAGCAACACCATTTAAATCTGTCTGCCTTAGGTCGAGCCCCCCTTGTTGTTTGGGGCTGCAGACAATCTCCCATATAACAAGGCTCCATTTAGAGGATGTCAGATTACCAGCCCATAAAAATTGCCTAGTAACTGAATCAAACTCCTTAACAATTCTCATCAGAGCAACCTGAAGCATACATCTATAAATGGGCAATGCCTGCACCATAGATTGGATAGGTTGAACTTGGCTAGCAAAAGATAACCACCTATGAGTCCAATGATTCACTTTCACCTAAAATTTCTCCAAAATATTTTGCCAGGACTCTTTGGAGATGCGGCCAGCAGAGATGGGGATACCCAAGTAAATCAAAGGGGGAGTCCCAATCTAAAAATGCATAGTCTTGGCAATCCACTACTGAATGGGACCCAGAGTGTTGAAGAAGAAGATGGACGACTTGTCTTCATTAACCTTTTATCCTGAGGCCATTAAGTAGACATCCAACACCTTGTGCAAATTAGTTGATTCACTCATTATGGCCATGCCCATTAGGGTAGTGTCATCAACAAACTACAGGTGTGACTGCACTAGTAGTTCACCTCCCCAACGCCATCCTTGGATATGAACAACCTCTCTATTCTTATTGATCAACCTCCCCAAACCTTCAGCGAGGAGAAGAAAGAGGTATGGAGATAGGGGATCTCCCTATCACAACCCCCTGGAGGCACCAAATAACTTTGTATGTTCTCCATTGATAAGCACCGAAAAGGAGATTGAGGAAATGCAGCTCATGACCCATTGAGTCCATTCATCCACAAAACCAAAAGCACTAAGAACTTTTCACAGGAAAGACCATCTGACCCTATCAAAGGCCTTGGCCATGTCCAACTTGATAAACATCACCTTATCTTTGGAGCTGGCCATGGAATGTATGGATTCAATAGCAATAACAATACCATCCAAAATTTGCCTACCTTCCACAAAGACACTCTACTCTTCAAAAATCACAGCACTCAGCCCTCTTTTAAGTCTATCTGTAATGATTTTTGATATAATTTTATAAACAACATTGCAAAGAGATATAGGGCGGAATTGACTTAACCTATCAGCTCCTTCACATTTAGGTATGAGGGAAAGATAGGTCGCATTTGTAGCCTTAAGCATTTGCTTGTTCCAATGAGATTCTTGGACAACAGCTATAAGATCAAGTTTGATAATGTCCCATAATTCTTGGTAGAATTTAACCAGGAAACCATCAGGGCCAATCACTTTTCCTTTTTTCATTTGGGTAATGGTCTCCTCAAGCTCTCCAAGTGTGATATACTTCATTAGATTCTCATTCATTTCTCACATCATCAGAGGTGGAATACAGAAGAGAACCTGAGCTTCTTTTGGTAATTACACATTCGCATCTTCCTAAAAAGAGTAGCTGACATTGCCAGAAAGGAGTTAAGCCGCTCACCTCTTTCATTGACCAAGACCGAAATAGAATTGCCATGTCTCCTAGCTTTAGATGAGTTATTTTTGTCCCCTTCCTGGAGCCATTCAACTCAAGTTTTCTACTTCCAAAAAATTTCCTCCCTTAGCTCACATTCCTCCAGGTCTTTCATGGCCTGAGCTTCATCTTGTAGTAGATCTTCAGTCAAACCTTCCTCCCTTATTATTCTCATGATGACATCAAGCTTGGACTGTGTAGCTTCTTTAGCATGAAAAATATTACCAAAACATTGGTGGTTCCACCTTTTGATCTTATACTTCACATAATACATCAATTTGGTAAAGGTATACATCACCGTACCATGGGCAGGCCTACCCCATCGCCACCAATTGGCCACACACTCGAATAGAGATTGATCCCATAGCCACATGAGATAGAATTTGAAGGAAGGAGAGTGTGGGTGATGCTTTGAAACACTGGTAAGCTCGATAGGCCAATGGTCAGATCCTCTCCAGTCCAAAATTTTAGACCCCATAGACCACATGCCTCTAATCCAGAAACTGGAAACCAAAAAATGATCCAGTCTCTCAGTGATGCATTGTTCCCCACACCTATGATTGTTCCATGTGAACTGCCCATTGTTGGGCCTCATGTCAACTAAATTCAAAACTTCAATATAATTGTGCATAAGCAAGGCAGAGGGGTCCAGCCTTGACGTGCCACCATGCTTTTCAGTCAAATCTAACATAGAGTTAAAATCACCTGCTATAATCCAAGGTTGGAAGGGGGCCAAGCTACAGACAAAATTGATGTGGCCCCATAAGGAGTGTTTACCCCGCCAGTTGATAGGGGCATAGATATTGGAGAGGAGAATAACTTCCCCCATCTCAAAACTAGAAGCAATCATAGTCATGGAAAACTTAGAAGACAACCAACCTATGAGACTGATATTCTGTGGGTTTCACATATAGGCTAGTCCCTTTGAGGATCCAATAGCACCAATGCATTGACAGTCTCCTTGCCTCCACAACTTAGGTGCTAATCTAAACATAACATCAACTGAAAGCTTAGTCTTCTACAAAAAAAGGACATCTGGTCTATGACTTCTAATCAGGTTATGAACATCATTTTGTCTAGGGATGTTATTCAAGCCCCTTACATTCCATGATAGTACAATCATTTCAGAGGGTTAAAAAAGTGTGCATCCAGAGTCTTTACAGACCTTGACTCCACCAAAGTCTCTCCCATTAGTTTCATCTTATCCAGATCCTTTTTTCTACCAGGCTTGCCAACTTTCTCCACCCCTCCCTTCATATTTTTGCATAAGTCCCAAATGAAGAGAAGATTTACTGCTTCTTGCTGCCCCTGTGTCCCCCATTTTCCCTGTGAGAGGCAGATTTCCATCATCTTTAGGAGGAACAATAGTGGAAGTCATTCCTTTTGAAATCATCATCTGCTGGTCCATATCCATGTGACAGTCTCTAGCATCCTGTGATTCAATTGAAAACCCTGTAGCATTAGTCTCTTGTGCTTGGCCCTCAATCCTCTGTCCAAAATCATCAACCATGGATTCAACACCTGTTGATTAAGGTCATCCAGTATTTCAAATCTATTAAATGAGTCATCTGCTTGTCTTTCCTTCAAGGATCATTTTTGGCCCCTATTTCTATAATGGCCTTTGACCGGCATAAATCCATCGGCTTCAAGCGCCTCCCCTAGAATTGGGCCTTTCTCTTTGTCTGTACTAGGAGGAATGCGTGTAGGCTGAGCTGGCAGAGGTTCCGTAAATTTTGATTTGGGACACCATCGATGCAAGTGGCTGTAAGCATGACAAAGATGATAGTGGAAAGGAAGAGTTATTTCTAATTTTCATATTACAAAAATACAAAAAAAACATATATTTAAAAAAATGCAAAAACATTCAAATATTATTAAAAATATAAAACTAGGATCCGAGCATGCTTAGTAATATACTTTAAATATTTGCAATATGTTTTCTATCTCATGATTAGTAGATAACATATTATTTATATATCACACATGCATTTCACATGTATCTATGAATTATTGTGCATGACATACAAGCATTTTCACATGTTAAGATATTGGAATCTCCTCTACTCGTTGGCCTTGTTAAGTTGGGGGTATCTTACTCATAGGTGATAATAGGTAGGTGTTATCCTTATATAACCCCTATATTTTTGGGCTTCAAATTTTATACACATGTCTTGATAATGTTTTCATCTTATATAGTATACATGAGCATGCTTCTTGATAGGATATGATTGCATGACATATGCATAGCTTAGACTACATTTGCTAATTCTATGCTCCATTGATGTTGATTGTACATAGTAGATTGTAACTTTGATTGTCTATTATGATTGTCCCTTGGTAATTATATGTGATTATTTTTTTGTTATGTCTCTATGAGGTCTTGTGTGTTATGTGCTACATTTTAACATGTCATTACTTTGGCCCTTAGCCCAATGTGTGGTGTGTGACATTTGAACATGCCCTTGCTTTGGACCCTATCCCTTTGTGTGTTTGATATTTGAATAGGTCCCTTTTTTGAAACATTTATCATGTCTATGCATGTTGTTTAGGACATTTTAACATGTCCATATAATTGGCCCTTGGCCCATTTTTGTCAAACTTTCTATCATTTGTGCTTATTGTGTGTCTACTTGTTAAGATTGATGAGTTTGATAAGTGTCATGATCCATATCATACACTCCTAACATACTAACACACTAACCTACTTATTTCATGAGCTTCCTTGACATTTTCTATAGGCCTTGCCTCTTACGTTTCATGCAAAATTCAAATCTTACTATACTAACACTTTTCCATATGCTACAATTTTCAATGCTGACATCTTATTTATTTCAAGTTAAACTTTATTTTTAAATGAATGATTTTTTAGGAGATAATTCCCTCACCTAAAAAGGGGGGAATTTAAATAGGCTTCTCATGCATGATATAAACCATTTTTAGAGAGAAAATTAAAATTTCAAAGTTTCAAGTTACAAATTTAGATATTTGCACATATTATGGGGGAATATTCCATTGCACATGCACTCTTATTTTAGTTTCAAGGAACAAATTCATACAATTTCAAATTTATAATAAACATTCACATACATAAATTCAAATTTGACAGTTACAATGGGGGCATAATAACATGTTTATGCCATTTTATGTATTTTTATGGATATGTAGGATCATGGGTGTACCCCATTATATTATGATCATATTTTAAAATACTAAGATATTCAAGGATTTTTTAATTGAATATACAATCCATTTATAGTGGTTGATTCAATTTAGTTGCATAGTGCATGACTTGGAGTTAAATGACCACTCCAACATTATGTGTGTGAATCCATTAGGATTCTTAGGGGTTACAAAAATGAATAGACACAATCAATTTTCAAAATTTTTTAATGAGAAAAATTTTCAATTAAAAAGAGTAAATGTAAGTTGGGGCTTGATTACCCCCAATTTTCTCTAATAGTTTGGATAAGGAACCATCTTCTCCAAGTGCTTCATGATAGGCACCAATTCTCCAATGCTTCAAGGAAACATAATCAATAATCAAAGTCATAAAAATCATCATGGTTGTCACAAATTCAAGTGTATTCATTCCAAAATCTCATTTAAATTTTTAAATTACTCAAATGAAAGCAATTTTCAATTTACAAAATTTCATTTCAAACTACAAATTGTCAAAGTTTAAGCTAATTTTCAAATGTCAAATTCTGGTTTTCAAATTTTATTTTTCAATGGAACAAAATAACTACTTCATGTGTTTTGTAAGGTTGGCCAAACATTATGGTGTATTTCATGATTAAAGTATGAAACTCAAAGACAAAATGTGTCTTACACATTAAAGCATGGCTTTCTTTTTAATATAATAATTTCATTTCTAGACTAGGGGGGGTCTAGTAACCTAATTTGGTCACAAATACTTGATCATGCTTATTATATCCCTTTTTACCATTAATGGACATGCACACTTAATTAACACTTATTTCACAAATTTGACCTATCTTAAGCATAATATAAGACCTTATTTAACCACAAGTCCATTTATTATCACCTAAAGAAGTGATATTACTACTGAAAACATCCATATGCATTCTTATGCTCTGACTCATACCCAAAACTTTGTGCCTTTATTGATAGGACCATAATGTCCAACATGTAAAGAATACCTATCATTCTTGTCCCTATTTTTCGATCCTATCCTTCTATACAAAGAATCAAAATTTCAAAAAGGAAAGTATCCTTAGGGTTGGCCTTAAGATGCCTAAACTTTCTAATGGGTCTTTTCCCTCTTGAACAACTATAAAAACACATTCAATTGATTCATTTCAAACATATTGTAAAGTTTATCAATTACATTACAAGAACTTATTTTCACAAGTGAACATTAAAAAAAGGTTCATATTCTTCCCAAATAAATTTCTAAACACTTCAAGTAGTCATGAGCCAAGTTTAAATTTAGTTTGATGTATCCCTAGCCAAGTATGATCAAGTATTCAAGCCAATTATAGATGAATTCATATAGTAAAAGGAGAACATTCACACAAATAACTTAGGTGGGATAACCACATAGAATTTTTATCCCTCTTCGTAGTATTATTATGTAGGCAGTGCTTAACACAATGGGGTGCTGAGGTTTAACACAACTCCAACTGCTAACCCACTTTTACCCATTCATATTCATTTATTTCCTTGTGGTACAAAGATAGGGTTTGAAACTTCAAAAAGGCATATACATGTCTCCATAAAATTTCCAAATATCAAATCAATGTAAGAGGACCTAATTTTCATTGTCACACATGATTGTTCTAGAAGTTCCAATTTTATGTGAAAGGACTAAACTGATTAAAATGGACATCAATCACTATCACTTATATCTTACTAGGTGTTCATGTCCTTGAGGGCATTCAAGATCATCTTTTGGGAAGTTTTTTGGGTTTACTACATTATTTTCATTATTGTATTCCTTTTTTTTGTGCAGTCACTCGATGACTCAAAAAACTAAGTATATATCTCTTTTGCATAATTTACCCTTGTTCATTTCTTTTTTCTTTATCTATTTCAATCATTTATATTTCGTATTTTGTTTAGGACTATAATTATAGTACCTTGCACTAGTAAATTCCATTTATCTAATTTAGAATTAATTCAACATAATTAATTTAAAATCAAATAAAAAAATAACATTATTTTAGAAATGATAAATATGTAAAAGCTCATTATGGGGTGCTTTAGAGATTGATTTAAATCTTTGCATAATTACTTTTGGTGTTAGTTGAACTTAATATTTAAGTTACAAGTCCCTTTATACCTTGTATTGATAGAACATCTTGAGCTTGGATCATTTGGTGAGTTATTTAAAATATATCTCATTTGCCATATTGGTTGAGACACTTTAAAAACACAAGTTTTGGAGACGTTTGTAATGAATGTATAGTGGAAACCATGCGTAGTTTACAAATATTTCATTGATGATCATGGTGAAAATGGATTATTGTGAGTAAATGATAGCCATTTTTATATTAATTATTTTATAGTGGATAAGGTGGTGGAAAAATTTATGCACTTATTGACATTAACACATTGTCTATGTTTTGGAGATGGCATTAAATGCCTTGGTCTTTGTGAAGCTTCATTGAAAAACTACCTAAAATTATTTTTGAGCCTTAGTTTTTCTTTCATTTGGAATTTTGGTTTTCTAAGGCAATGAATCTCTATTTTTTTTTGGTTTTAGACTCGACATTGGTCTTTAAATTGGAGGAAAGGTAAGTTTTTAGACCTTGTTTTCATTGTTTGTTTGTCATAGTCATTGCTCTAAAGCTATTATTATTATTATTATATAAAAGATGTTTTTAGACTATTATGGATGAATATTTTTGCTCATAGATTTTTAAATCTACACTATTGTTATAAAATTTTTAAGACATTATGGATGTTTTATTTCTTGTTTAGAGGATTTGGAGTCTATAGTGTTGTTTATAAAAATGACAAGAGATTACGAGTTCTTTTTCTTTCTTTCTTGTTGAGCAATGTTTTTGGTGATTGATATTTTAGATTTTATGAGATGAGAAATATTAAGCTTATTTTAAGTTGAGTAGAGTTGTTCGAGGTAAAGTGTTTAGATATTTATCTTTTCATTTAAAACCAAGTAGTTTTTGGTTTTAATGAAAATGATGGTCTCCAACCATATTTTAATCATACGAGTGGTTGTTTCAAGAAACTAGCTCTCTCTTACATATTTTTTATTGTTGTCTTTGTTTGTAATTTTCATTTAAATTCAAAGATAGAGAGAATATAAGACATCTTTCATATAAAAACATTTGCTTATACATAGAACTTAGTTTTTCATGTGGTTATATCTAGAAAGAAGTGCAGTATGAATAACAAGTTGAAGTGTGTTTTACCTTTTGTATATTAAGAAAACTACAAGGTGATTATTATTTTTCAACATCAAATTTTAATAAATAATGCCTTCTAAAAGAGATGTAGAGTTTTCAAGATTTATTTTTTATTATTATATGCCTTTTTCAAAGATTTTTAATTAAATTCTATATTAGGTGTTGTTGAGGAGACAATGAAATGTACAAATGTTGTGTTTCCTTCATGTTAATGGTTTTGATATGAAAGATTTAGTTTGTTTCTCAAAATTAATATCATTTGTTTCTTTAATTAAAGAGTAAGATTTTTTCATAAAATGTTCCCTTGGATGATTATTTGGAGTGGGGTGTTTAATTGTTTGAATTGATTTTTTTAGACACATTTTATGAGTTGGCACATGGTAAGCTATTGAAAAAACAAATTATGAAAATTTTAGGCTAAAAACAATGGTTGTGAAGTAGAAATATTATAGTTTCCTTATTTTAATTTTAAATAAACATCATAATTAAAGTATTTGAAATGGTTTTGATGTATCATAATGATGTCTCAATTGTATTGACTTTGGATATATATTAAAGAGTGTTTCACATTTTTAGACTTATAGTTGTCATTTTCGAGAAGGGTAGATATTATTTACCATGGGTTTATAAATTATTATTTTTTGATAAATTTTACATTATTTCAAGATAATAGTATACGAGGGTGACATAGATGCAAGGATTCTTATTTTTAAAACTTAGTAGGTGGATGGGGTCAGGTTAGACTATAACCTTCTAATTCTCACAAATCTCAAGGATCGACTAGGGGAAGACATTTTAGAGGTAAAAGGGTCATAACAATGTTCATCAAGGAAACAAACCCTATCAAGAGTCTCAGCTAGGGTTGAATGCTATAAGAAGACTTGAAATGGGTTCTTGGGTTTCACTACACTTTGATCCTCATGAACCTCATATTTTTAATATCATTAGTATAAATTATAGTAGTGTTTTTGATGCCCCTTTACATAATTAAATAGAACTAATGCTACTTTCAGACTTTCACATGCCAATAATTCATCTAGTTAGGGTCCTCTTGTCCAACTTTTGATGCACAATTCCAACTTATCCTTGTGTATTGAACTATTTTATTACCAATACTTCTCACACACTTTATTATATGGGTCAAGAGCCATATTTTTAAAATTTGAAGTGGGTGAAATCTATCTCTACCACCATTATAATCACATAGGTCAAAATTTCAAGGTAGAAATCAATGATGAGGCAAGGGTCATTATCCATGAAGAGTTAGTCAAGGATCCTTATAAATATGTTGAGTATGAGATGGATTAGAATAATGTGTTAATTAAACTTACATCTATTGATATAATGATGAGAAATGATAAAATTAGTGATAATAATATGGTTTTAGATTGATATAGCTTTGGTAATGTGTTTTATTGACTAATTCTATCTTTGGTTTGAAATATTTGCATAAAAACTTAAGTTTAGTACGATAATACCAGATAGTAATGCTATATATTTTAATTTTGGAGATAATTATTTTTTGAATTTGAATCCTATTTTTATGCAAATAAACATTATGAAATTATTCACATGTTGAAAATGAGGTTTTGTTGATGTCATATAGTCCTAAAAGAAAGTAATTTTTAGTTATAGATATGATATATCAATTTATGTTCATTATTTTTCCTTATGTTTTAGAAGTGATCATCAGTTTTCTCATTGACAAAGGGATTATTTGTTCTATTTTTTATTTTGTTGATATTATGTGAATATTTTTGTTTGGAAATGAAGTGAAATTGGGATGGATGTTGGTTAGGGTATGGGATCTAATTGGAAATGTTTTTTTTCTAGTCTTAATGTAGTAGTGCTATGTTTGAGATTAGTTTTCAAATTTTAATTATCTGCGAGATAAAGCTTCATTGTTAAATGGATAGAAAGTTTCATAGTGATTTTAATTGTTAAATTTTGGTGTGATTTCAAATATATTTATAGTTGTTCTTGATTATTTTTATTTGATATTATTTTAGAAGTGATGTTGGGAGTCGACTGTGGAAAAGTTGAGTTTGCTTTCTGAATTTAGAATATTGAGATATCTGAGGTTTGAATTTTACATTGAGTTATGGATGTTGCCAATAATAAAAAATAGAAATAATGTAAATTGATTATCCCTTTATTTACTTGGATATAGTGTAGTTTAGAGTGGCCCCCCACCCATGAAATTAATAAGTGCCTCTAATCTTATTATTAATTTTCCTAAGTATTTATTTTTGGCTCAACTTAAATATATCTAGTTATAAATTGGGTTTTAATATTTTGATTTAAAGTTAATTTATTTTCATAAAGTTCACTTAAGTAATATATAATTTATATAATTAACTTATAATCCATTTTAAGTTATGTTTCAATTATAACTAAATCTCCAAGGAGGCTTGAAGATATTTAAATGATTAGATGATTCATTTACAAGGTGTCAGGATCCTACTCCTCAATAAGAGTACATATGATTACCTTGTATAAGCAACTAAACACATAATTATACCAGAATTAACAAGTAACTAGAATTCACAAATGACACAGAATATGAGAGACAATACACAATCTTGTATTAATACTCATGCCAGAAGGAAATACAATGAAGATGCCATAATCTTCCACACCTCTCAGATGTACAGATCTCTTTCCCTCAAGAGTTCACTCTCCTACCAAAAACGGTCCCAACACACAACTCAAACACAGAGTTGTTGTTCACCTCCAACCAGTCAGTAATAACACTACCAGTACACAAGTACTCAAAGTACTTCAAGTAGATCTCCCATGAACTTGCAACAACCTGTAACTCAAATGATCTTACTTACCATGTAGAACTTCTCCCTGATCTTGCAACAACCTGCAGATCACCCTGTTCTTACAATTGGAAGGATCTACCTTGCCTTCCTCTATTGCTCTTATTACAATACATGCCAATGGGTTTATAAATAGATCCCATACTAAACGATAACTTAGACTTCTAATTTACAATAATTAGACACACAGCTCAAGACTTGAAATAGTCTTTAAATGTAAACAACTGGTTCAACAAACTAACTGTTCATGTAACGAATAGTTCTGGAACCACACAGGTGACCGACATTGGTCCCTATTTGACTAGAGGTGACCGACGTCGGCTGACTCTTGCCGATGTCAGTTTCCCTTTACACTGAAGATGACCGACATCAATTGAGCTGTCAATGCCAATATCTTTGGAGCTCAACAACCTCCTCCATGTCTACATCAATGAAGCTTTTAGCTCCACAACCTAACAATCTCCCACTTGGAGATAAATAGCTACAACTGTACCTATACCTGTACATCATCTAGTTTGTTTCTTAGCTTTGTATCCCTCTTCAAGATCACTCTTGAAGACCAACCACCACAAATCCTATGGTGCATCTCCTGTCATCCAAATCACCTGCCACATCTACATCTACAAACCCATGTAGAAAAGAACTTAACCCTGCATAGCATGTGCACCTGCTGCTGGTCCCTCTCAGATATCTGAGAATCCACTGAATTGCCCTCCAGTGATTCTTTCTCGGATTGGCTCCAAACTTGCTGATAACTCCCACTGATTGGGAAATCTTAGGTTTAATACACATGTACTCAACCTCATCATGTGAATCAGGACACTGTTCATAGAACTGTCCAACCATCAGCGTGCTAACCAGTTTCACACAATCATCTGGAGACAAAATCAACCTATGACCTTCCATGTCTCTAGAACACACTCATGCCAAAGAATCTTGCTACTCCCAGATTCCTCATGACACACCTCTGAACTAAATTTACCTTTAGTTCAACAACTCCCTGCATATGTGACCCTGCAACAAGCACAACATATAGTAACAAGATAATGTAGCTAATATTATCCAACTTGGTAAAGAAAACACAATGGTTAAACCTCCATTGTCCTGCAGCTAACACAAGACCATATACCCTGGCCTTCCGTCTCACGTGTCCATTATCGCTCTTCTTTATCCTGAAAATCCATTTGTCTCTTAGTGCTTTCTTCCAGATGGAAACTCTACCCAAAAAATCTCGTTTGGTTCTTCTCCAAGGAATCACATTCCTCATCCATGCCAAGCTCCCACTATTTCCTAGATTCTACCTACTCTGCTTCTTTAATAACTTCCTGGTTCTTAACCATTAGTGAGCAACAAGTAGTGTAAAGAAGGGAAATGATGAATTTGTGGCTTACTTACCCTTTCAGTCCTCCATATGGGTGTTTGAGACTCCTTGATAGCTTGCTATCCACCCAAAATCCATCTCAATGACTGATGCTGGTCACATCTTAGTCTGTACCTGACTGACATCAGTTCCATGAAACTGCCTCATTGCCGACGTCAGTTCCTCCCTGACCGACACCAGTGTTTACTTGTCTAGAGTCACCGACATCAGGCTGCACATAGCCGATGTCAGTCCCTGTCTAGATGCCAACGTCAGTTTTCTAACTGACATCAGTCTCTGTGTTTTACTTGTGAGCGATGACTTCTACCTGCGAGCTCCTTTTGGATCAAAACTTTGTCCAAATCAACCTTGCTCTGCTCAGAATTCTTTAGCCTCTTGTGCTGATCTCTATCCATCATCTTCTCCTTGAAAACCAAGGCTTTCCTATTCTTGTCATGAACATCAAATTTCTCAAGAAATGTCACTTTCTTATTTTGTTTATAGAAATCTCGATCCATGCTTTTCAAATCTGAAAGCATACCTTTTGACTCAAGAACATGCATCCCCTTATTATTCATGTGACCAAGCCTATTAAGCCACATCTTTGAATCTATAGCTGAAGTAGATAAACCAGAAGGAGAATCAGTAATACAAGTAGATAGATAAAGCGTAACTACTTTTTTACCTCTTGCTACAACAAGTGCACCCTTGGAAACTTTCTAAGAGTCCACTGTGAGAGTTACTGTGAAACCCTCATCACCCAACTTTCCAACAGAAATTAAATTCTACTTCAGGACTGGGATATGCATGACCTCTTTCAACACCCATGTGTTTCCCATCTATAATTTCAGCTTCACTTTCTCTTTGCCAACCATTTGACAAGGCTTACCATCCCCTAAATAAATTTCTCCAAAGTCTCCCTGGACATACTCATGAAAAAATTCCCTATTTGGGGATGCATGGAAAGAGGCACCAGAATCTAAAACTCAAGATTCTAATTTATCCAAGGAACATACCAGAGCATCCTGTGCAACAATACCTACAACATCTGCTTCTTCGGTTCCTTCTTGCTGATCTTCAACCAACCAACAATATTTCTTTACATGCCCTTTCTTTCCACAATTCTAGCAGATTTTCTTGCTGGGCCTGGATCTAGATCTCCTGCCTATCTTTGACCTTGATTTCCCTTGCTCGATCTTCTCTCTTTGCCTTCTCCTTCTTTCAATACTCAAAGCATTCCCTGATGATTCACCTGTGCTTTTCTTGCGAATTTATTCATTCAAGATTACACTAACAACATCATCCACTTTTAAGATATTTGAAGCAGACACAGTATTACTAACTGCCATTACCAAACTATCCCAACTTTCAGTTAATGAGCATAAGATTAAGAGAGCCTTAATTTCATCATAAAAAACAATATTGACTGAAACTAACTGATTTACTTATCCATGGAAATCACTAAGATGACTATGTACCGATCCACCTTCCTACATTTACAAATTAAATAATTGCTTCATAAGAAATACCTTATTTGAAGCTGAGGGTTTTTCATATAGATTTTCCAAAGATTCCATCAACTCTACCGTTGTCTTAGCCTGTGATAAGTTGGAAATCACAGATGATGCAAGGCTCAACCTTATAGATCCCAGAGCCTTTCAATCAAGAACCTCCCATTCTTCATCCTTCATATCTATGGGCTTGCATGCAACCCCACCCAATGGTAAGTACAAATCTTTCTGATACAGATAATCTTCTATCTGCATCCTCCATAATTGATAATTCTTGCCATTAAACTTCTCCATTCGTAGCTTACTTTCTTCTACCATTGCTATACTCCCACTCAAATAGAAACCCCTGTGAGTGACCTATAATCAACAAACACTAACTAGATTTGATACAACTTGTTAGTAACCCAACCAAGTGCCTCTAATCTTATTATTAATTTTCCTAAGTATTTATTTTTGGCTCAACTTAAATATATCTAGTTATAAATTGGGTTTTAATATTTTGACTTAAAGTTAATTTATTTTCATAATGTTCACTTAAGTAATATATAATTTATATAATTAACTTATAAATCCATTTTAAGTTATGTTTCAATTATAACTAAATCTCTAAGGAGGCTTGAAGATATTTAAAGGATTGGATGATTCATTTACAAGGGAGATCACATAGGTATAAAAGAGTCTATTATTTTTTCTTATCACATAAATTTCATAATATGAGAGAATGTAATACTAAGTTAGATTATGTTTTTAGGAATAAAAGTAATAATTTATATGATGGTCAAGTACTCAGTTTGAATGCACTTAGGTATAAATAGGTTATTTTGTTTGATCAATTTGATTACCTAATGGTTGCACAATTTGGTTATTGCAGGATGTCTACAGTCACATTTTTGATAATGGTTGTGGTACTTGATATCAAATAATTAACACTTCATGCAGAAAATACATGACAATTTCTTATCTCTCGTAAATTATAATAAATCTTTGCATTCTTTTTATTAATATCATATATTCTCTTGTGAACAATTGTATCTAGAAGTGACTTTAATATAATTTTTGATTCATATTCATTTGGTCTATACAACTACCATGTGTACTTTCCATATTTATGTTATGTACTTTAGTTTTATATGTAATCATAGTTGGTAATATGTAGTTAGTTTTAGTTTACTTCTTGCTTAGTTTAGTTCTTTTTTGTTATAGCTTTGATTTCATAATCTTTCTTGTGGTGGTTAATTTTTATTATTATTTTAATCTAGTGTTTGTTATTATTTTGTGTGATATCCAAGCATATATATGGAAGTAATTGATTGATATTACTCTTCATTAAGATGATTGATTATAACATAGATTAAATGAATTTAAATTATTGCTATGAATTATGAACACTTTTCAATAATGCTTATTACAGTTAATTTGCTAATAATGTATATTAGATTTGTAACCTTTGACTCCCAGTAATAAGTGATTTTTTAGTAGTTATTTTACTTAAGTGAGTTAATAATAAAGTAGATTAATACGATTTATTTTTTCTCACCATTCAAGATAATCTACTTAATAGTTGTTTTTGCTAGTGAATTAATAATAACACAAATTAATTTGATATATGTCTATTTAACTTATTTTTGAAACAAATTTTCAATAGTATCTCTCTTTTGTGGGTTAATTATAGCATAGATATTAATTTAAAAGATGTAGGTCTATTACGTTTATAGTTTTTTGTAAACACTTAGTTAAGCTTAACATTTTAAACAACCCTTCACACTTGAGTTGGTTCATTAGTTCTTAGGTCCAATCAAAATTAGGGTTGGTTCGATTATATTTTAAATTTCACATTAAGTGAATTATTTGATTGGTTGAGGGGTAAAGAATTTTACAAAGGGATAAAGAGTGAAAATTAGGGTTTTTAAAAATATAAATGAGTGGAAAAGGGTTTTTAAAGATGAAAAATGATATGTACATGTCCATGTATTACTTAGATGTCTTAACCAAATTTTAACCAACATGCATCGCTCAAACATGCATAAAATTATCAAAATTGACAAATGTAATAACTTATCCATGTGAACTATAAATGACCCGAAATGATATGGGATGCATAAAGCATGAAGAATGCACCATGTGATGGGTTTTTGGTATAATTTGATAATATTTATGCAAAAATTGACATAAGAATGGAATTAAAAGCAATAAGTAGATGAATATGGTCAAAATGTGCCCAAACTAAAGGGGATAAAGATTTTAAAATGTAGAAAATAATGTGATCTAACATCAAAAAAATTTATGTTAGAAGCTAAGATGTTATAAGTATGAAGCAACACATGATCTAATAAATAACATAAACAATGAGAAGAAGTTAATAGTATGAAGGACTAAAGAGTAAAAAAAAGGGGTAAAGAATGTTAAGATTGGGGTTTAGTTCTAGAATTTATTTCAAAGTAGTTAATAATGCAGGAACATCTCAGGCACAGACCAATCTTCCATCTCCAAGGATTTATAAGTCCACTTTTGTGAAGGTCCCAACATAAATATGTATGTTAAAAGCACATAAATGTTTTTGAGGTAGAATTTGGTGCACTCAAATAAAACACTTAGGTGTAGAAGAACATTAAAAAATACCATGTGAAACCATTAACATGCAAGACTTTTAGCACATGTATAATTACACATGTTTGAATACAAATCCACATAGATCTATGGTAGGCCTATGTAGACCCTAGGCCAATTAAATTAAGTACAAGTTAGTTTAGAAGCTATGAATTGTTTAAATAAATGTATTCATATATGTCTTGGTAGTTAGTTTAGATTTAGTTAACTTAATATTCAAAGGTACTTATGGAAATTAAAGTAGATATTCAAAAGAGGTATAGGCTTGGTATGCAAAATAGATAACAACATTGAAGAAGTTATGGATTCATGTAGGGGTAGAGAATAAAGCAACCTCAAGATACATGTCAATCAAGGAAAAAAAAATCATGGATTGAAACACCACTCAAGAAGCCTATAAAAGGACATAAAGGATCTCATTTATAAGGCTGCTTAAATTCTTATCATGAACCTTGGGGAGATTTTTTCAAATTACAGATAGAAAGGGAGCTTGAGAGAGAGAGAAGATAAGGCTTGTATCTTTAGAGTGTTGTATGGATATCTAAAAGACTACATTGTTGTAATTTTAAGCTTTCATGTTAAAGCATAAACCAAGCATAGATTTTAGTTGAT
Organism: Torreya grandis; assembly: GCA_037957365.1. Classification (NCBI taxonomy): domain Eukaryota; kingdom Viridiplantae; phylum Streptophyta; class Pinopsida; order Cupressales; family Taxaceae; genus Torreya; species Torreya grandis. The sequence goes on along the minus strand of JARHVA010000239.1, from coordinate 701,226 downwards.
GCATTTAAACTTATATATGTAATCTCTATTAGTTATTTATATAATCTAAATTAATGTTTCAATAGTGTATTGAGATTGAGTGAGAGGGAGTTCACTTAGGTTGCATGGTTTAATGAATCCATTCATTATGAACCCTAACCATAATTACATCATTTGGTATAAAAGTAGGTTAAAACTTACAAGTAGTGAGATTTGATTGAGTGGGAAGGAGTTGGTAGAGTGTCAAATGTGAGGTAGCTAATTGATTATTATTATCCACCATAAAGGAGGATAGAGAATAAAATGGGTGAAAGGGAATGGAAACAACTCATTAGGAGAAGGCTACCTACGTAGGTTTTTAAGTAGGCTCACTTGTAGTAATAGTATTTGTTTCCATAGAAGAAGAATGTCACCTAGGAGATTTTTATGTAGAGACACAGTTTCAACCAAAATTGATATAAGGTTAGATGAAGTCTTAGATATTTTACACATATTAAAAATGATCTTAGATGTTATTGAAGATGATATATTATGAGGCTTCACACAAAGGGATGATATAAGTAATGCTAAGGATGAAAAAAAAATAGGTGTTATAAAGGGTGAAGATGATGAGGCACACATAGACACAAGGGAGAGCATATTAATGAATGATATCTCAAAGATAAGACAAGGGAAAAATGTGGATGTACCATGTTTTTTCAGGATCTCTAAACCTGGAGCAACTTGTTAATTAGATCATGGATGTAGAAGAATATTTTGAGTTTGAAGATATAAGTGATTCACAACATGTGAAGGTAAAATATACCAATTTGAAGGATCACATGATGTTATGGTATAAATAAGTAAAAAATAAATGATGTAAGAGAGGTAAGGAGAAAATAACCAAATGGGATTGGATGGTTGTGAATATGAGGGATAAATTCTTATATGGAGACTACTAGATAGAACTATTCTCTTCAAAACTAGAGAAATAAGGACCTTAGTGTCAAGGAAAACATAAAAGAGTTATATAAAGTATTACCATTAAATAAATTCATAGTGAAGTCAACCAATATAAGGTCACAATATATTTGAATAGGTTAAAACTTTCCATCCAAGAAGAGTTAAATATGACTTAGATGAAGACAATGGAATAGGCTTATTAGTTTTTATTGAAGGTAAAGGATAAGTTATCAAATAGACATATAAAAACACATGAGGAAGAGGAAGGTTCACCTGAGGAGGATTAAGGGTAGGAAGGAACCTATAGAGACAAGGAGAGAGTGATGTCACATGAGTTCCATCCCATATGCAAAAATAAGTAGTGCATCGAGTTGAGAAAAAGAATATATGATCAAGTACATTTTACCCATATATATGACAAGGAGGATTTAGATGAGGAAGAGGATTCCCAAGAATGTGCCATCTATATATAAACACCATACATTAGGAATATGAGTTATCATAGGCTCAAAATGAGGGCAACAAACATAAATTATGTTAGGGCACACATTGGACACAAAAACATGGATTCAATTGGCTTAGTAGGACATTATAAATAAATAGAGTGTTGGGAAGATATAATTATGAAGAGAGTGTTGGTTAAGATTCTAAAGGTGGAAAATGAGACAATATAGATAAAAATACTTTTCCACATGGTATGCAAGTTAGAAGATAAATTTTCTAAGGTGATAATGGATAGTGGTAACAAAGAAAATTTGGTCTCACTCAAGATGGTGAAAAAACTAGGTTTGGGGAAGGTAGTGCACCTCAACCATTAAAAATTATCATGGCTATAAAAGGGCCATTATGTTCTAGTGAATGAACAATGCCTTGTGAAGTTCCAGATATGCACATACCATGGTAAGGTATAATGTGATGTGATTTTGATGGATGTGTGTCATGTAATTTTGGGAAGGCCTTTCTCAATATGATAAGAAGGATATGCATGATGGAAGAGAAAATATATATCACTTAAAAATAATGGTATAAATTTAACATGGTGTCCATTAAAGGACAATGAGGAAAGGGAGCATAACAATGTTTATGTGTGCATGTTGATGGTGTTAAACAAGGAGTTCCTCAACAAGTGGAAAAAAAGAAGGCATGTTATGAAATAATTCTAAGGCTGACACAAGAGGGTCACACATGAGTCAATAAATAAAAATAATAACTACCACATGAAGTGAAGGCATTATTAGAGGAGTTTTTAGACATCATTTTAGATAATTTATCATAAGGATTTTTTCTGACATGAAGCATCAAACATCACATAGATATTATTCCAATATAAAGTTTTCTCAAAAATGATGTGTACTTCATAATGAATCAAGAGAGTGAAGAGGTAAAAAGAAAAGTAAACAAGTTTTTGGAAAGGGGGATAATAAGGGAAAGTTTAATCCCATGTGTAGTACTTTTAGTATTGGCACTACATAAAGGAGGAAAATGGCACATGTACATATATTTAAATGCCATCAACAAGATCATGATAATGTACCAATTTATATTGCTACACATGGATGATTTGATAGATTACTTAAGTGGGGAAAAATATTTCTTTAAAATCAATTTGAAGAGTGGATATAATAAAATTAGAATCAAGGAAGGGGATGAATGTAATATATCCTTCAAGATGAATGAAGAAATATATGAGTGGAAAGTGATAGCATTTTGTTTGAAAAAATTTCCAAGTACATTCACGAGGTTTATTAAAGAAGTTTTGAAGAATTTTATGGGAAATTATGCCATTGTCTATCTGGATGATATTCTAGTGTTCAATAAGATGAAGGATGAACACATGACACATCTATGTAGTATGTTCCAAATGTTTTATAAGGATAAGTTGTTGATAAATGTGAATAAGTAAAACTTGATGAAGATGAAGTTAATATACTTGGGTTTTATGATATCCAAAAAAGTTATTAAGATGGATCCAAAGAGTGCATATGATAGTGGAGTGGCCATATTTGAGGAACACATTTGAGGTGTGAAGTTTTAATGGACTCCAAGATTTTATAGGAAGTTTATCAAGAAATACAACAAGATTTACATAAAAATAAGAAAAGGTTTTGAGAGGACATCGCAAGGCATTTAATTAGATTGTGAAATCTGAGTAAAACTTCTAAGATTTGAACAAGGTGAAAAAGCAACTAATGTTGGCATTGTGACACTTCAACAATGTGTTTTAAATAGATTGTGATTCAAGTGGTATAAAAATAGGAAAAATGTTAATATATAAAGGAATAACCATCACATATTTTAGCAAGAAGTTGAATGATTAAAATATAAAATACTTAGTCTATGACCAAAAGTTTTACACTATCATGCAGGTGATGAAGAAATGGAAGAACTATTTGTTTCCAAAGGAGTTTGTATTATGCATAGACCATCAAGTGATAAATTTAATCAATAGTAAATGGGATTTTAACTAAAAAAACATGAAGTGGGTATATTTTATGCAAAAATACCCATTTATGTTGAAACATATAAGTGATAAATCAAACAAGGTTTCAAACGTGTTGAGCATAAGAGCACTAATGTTGAGTGAGATATGAATGGAGGTAAGGGGTTTTGACACCATGAAAGAGATATATGCCAAATAAAAATAATTTAATGATGCATGGAGAGTATGCATATGTCTATCAAGTGTGGATATAACTCCATGGTTTAACCACTACATATAAGAAGGAATGTTGTTCAAAGGAACAAAATTGTGCATGCTCAGAGGGTTAATGCATGAAAACTTGATCAAGGATAAACATAGTGGATACATAGTATGACATAGTGGTTAAGATAAGACATTTTTGATATTGGCTAAATACTATTTTAGGTTAAATATTAGTGACAATTTGTGTGGATATGTGTAGAGATGTAAAGTTTTCTAGTTGGCAAAGGGGAAGAGTTAGAACATAGGGTTGTATCAACCTATGCCTATTATAGAGAAGCCATGGGGTGATATACGCCTATATTTTATGTTAGGATTGGCAAAAACATAGAGGGGAAATGATTCCATATTTATAGTGGTGGATAGATTTTTAAAAAATGGCACATTTTATCAGATGCAAGAATAAAAGTGATGCAATGAACATATTCAACTTGTTCTTTAGAGAGGTGGTGAGGCTATATGTTTTTTCATGCAGGATAGTGTTAGATTAGGATATGAAATTTGTGGGATATTTTTGTCATACATTATGGAAGAAACTAGGAACAAAGTTGAGTTTTAGCTCATCGTATCATTCACAAGTCAATAATAAAATTAAGGTAGTGAATATAATCCTTGGGAACTTGTTGTGATGTCTAATAGGAGGCAAGAGAAAATAATGGGATATGGTGGTCTCTTAAGTGGAGTTTTATATATAATAATTTAGTAAACTAGAGTATAGGAAAAACACCTTTTTAGGTGATGTATAGGAGTATTTTGAAAGGAGTTTTAGACTTACACAACATGACCAAGGCATAAGGGATAAGTGTGAAATTGTATGAATTTATAAAACATATGCATGAGTTACACAAAAAGATGAGGAGAATATTCAAATAGAGAAAATCAAAGTATAAGGAGCATGCTGATGAGAGGCACATAACTAAATAATTTGAGGTAGGGGATTTAGTTTTGGTAAATTTATGTAAATAAATATTTTTGAATGGTACATATTACAAGTTGAATATGAAGAAGATAGGGCCATGTAAAGGGTTGTGCAAGTTCTCAGTAAATGCATATGAGATAGATTTTCTAGAGTACACGGACATATCACCCATTTTCAATGTGGTAGATTTATATGAGTTACATAAAAGTGAATAAAAGGAAGAGGTGAATGAAATGGAAGCATGAGTATATGATTGGAAGGAACTAATACATGATAAAGATAAGGAGGAGATAAAGGACATTTGAAAACTTATGTGGTGAATAAGATGCACAATAAATAATACAAAGAATATTTGGTAAAGTAGAAGAATTAAATTATAGAATATTCCATAAGGTTGGACCTCACAGAGTTTGGTTTCTATGGACATAATATTGAATACTTCAAATTATGATTCAGAGTTCACTTTTTAGTTATTTGGGGTGTCTAATGTAGGAGCATCTTAGGCACAAATCAATCTTCTATCACCAAGATGTTTTTTAAAGGTCTTAACATAAAGTGGTAAGGCACAAACATAAAAATACTTTGGAGGTAGAATATATCACATATGAACAAAGGATAAATTCATTGCATAAGAGTTGGTCTATCAAAATGACATGAAAATTAAGTTTTGGCACATAGTTATGAAAATAATTCAAGTGTAGGCATATATCAAGAAACATTATTTTTCATGCACAAAGAACACATTCAAGTAGAAAAAATCTCTAAAAAATACCATGCAAAACCATTTGCATGTAATAATTTAGGTACATGAAAAAATTGTGCATCTTTTAATTCAAAGCCACATATACCTATGATAGACCTATGTAGACCCTATCCTAGTTACATGAAGTATAAGTCAATACAAAAGGTGGGAGTTGGTGAAATAAATTCATGTAGATACATCCTAGTAGATATTTGAGATATAAGCAGCATGATCTTTGTAGGTACATATGGAAATTAGAGTAGACATGTAAAATAGGTGAAATCTTGGCACATAGAACACAAAACAACATTGAATAAGTTGTCAATTCATGCATAGGCAGATAACAAAGGAACCTTGAGATACATGCCAATTAGGGATCAATTTTCATAAATCAAACTACCACTCTATAATCCTAAAAAAGGACATGAAGGATCTCATTTTGAAATCTAGTTGAAATCTTAGTGGGAACCTTGGGGAGATTATATCAAATTAAAATCATAAAAGGAGTTCAATATAGAAGATAATCCCTATATCCTTAGAATATTTCATGGATATAGAAGAGACTCCAATTTTGTAATTCAAAACTTACATGTTGAAGCTCAAACAAGGCATAGTATGTAAATGATACCTTTATAAATCTTTATGTAATATTGGTTAGTTATTATATAATATAAATTTATGTTTAAACTATGTATTGAGAGTGAGAAAGAGGGAGTTTGCTTAATCTATGTTATTTAAAACATCCCTTCATTGGGAACCCTAACCATATCTACATCAGTTAATTACGGTAATAATGGTTTATAGAAGTCTAGATACTACTAAGAGAAGACCAAATGAGTTCAAAATGATGCATGTACTCCTAAATTTTTTTAAAGTTTCCAAATATGGAAAATACAATAACTTATTCAAAGAAAGTATAAATGACCTTAATATCTAATATATGTAAATATTGACATGTGTACAACAATAATATCATGTCCTACTTTTTGGCATAAAAGCCCCATAAAAAATCTAATTTCCTTCCTATTAAAATTGATTTTAGTTGGTTTAAATTAATATAACACACATTTACATACAAATATACCTTGCATCCACGTTTTTATAAAAAAATAAATTCACTTTAGTATTTTTTAGGATTAAATTTTTATTACCATTTAAATATATGTTTTGTTTTATGGGACACATTATTATTATTTGACCTACAAGGAAATAAATATTAAATAAGGTGTAGCTCCAATAATCTTAATGTAACCACTAGGGTTTGGTAGGGGGATACATAGGGTACTTAAACAATCAACTAGCAGGCTAGAAGGCTCAAGGTTTCTATAGGCTACAAGAGATCTATAGTGGCTATTCAGTTTGACAGCTTGCACCAAGCTATAGATATACTTGTAAAATAGGTTGGGGATATCATGATCAAGCACATAAAGGGAACATGTATCTCTAGTGGTTATAACCACATTAAATCAAGTAGCTACGAATAGACAACTGATTACATCCAAACTGTGGAAATAACAATGCTAAATAGAGAGAGTTAATAAATAATGCATAAACTTAGACGCAAAGGCACTTTTAGGCCAAAATAAATATTTTTTAAGTAATAAATATGTTTTAAATCAAGGGTTCAAGAGCATTCATAATCTAATTTTTAGTTATCTCTTTACTTTCAACACTATTGTTATCTAACAATGCAATTTCTTAGTTTAGCAAGAGAGAGAGAATGTTTATGCAAGTTGTATAGATTGTTTTGAGTATGTAGGATCCTATTATGTAATGAGAAATGTTTCCAATACAATAATAACATATAATGGAAAATATTTCAAATAATTAATATATTCTTAATCACATGTAAATGCATAAACTTTAGAAACTGTCCTAAATAATGCCCTAAACAAGCTGAATCACTAAAATAAATCAAGCCCTAACATGTATACTATTGTAAACAAATAACGATTTAAATTTATAAAGAAAAGTGCCCTCATATAAAAATCAAAATAAGTGTGTAGAATTTCTACCAACTAATTATCCAAGCTAAGAAGCAAGAGAGGAAGAGGATCAGGCTATGTGTGAGCTGAGTCCAGACCAAGAGCCAAAAGATATGGAAGAGGTGAAGGAGAAGCTAACAATATATGAGACAACCAATGCAATAAACACAATAATAGGTGTAATGGATTATTTATGGAGAAAGGAGAAACCCAAAATATTTAGGAACACTATAGAGATCAATGTGAATCACCAAGATAAGCTTTAGAATAGTAGGGCATCCCTTGTCATAATGAAAGCTATTATGCCAAGAAAGAACCAAGAGAGATTTAATAAGGCAACCAAGATTTGAGTGTGATGATAAATTGGGAAGATTAGAGTAATAATGTAGGAGAGAGTGAAGAGAGAAGCTCAAATGAATGAAAAAAGGTAGATATCTCAACCATAATCTACCAAAGAACCAAAAACTAGTCATTTTTAGCCATTTGGGCCCAAACAGGGACCTTTTTCATGTATTTTACCTAGGTTTTGGCTTAGAACATGGATTTTTTGAAGGAAACATGCATCTTGGGCTGTGGGTTTCCTCCCTAAGGCATGTTTTAGGTCAAAAGGCCACCTAGGGTGGTCAACAAGTCTTCAAAAGGGCCTTGGGAGGTGCCTAAAGAGCCTGTCTGGCATGTAAAATGTTTAAGATGGATTGAAGATATGTAGAGAGTGAATGTATGATGAAATAAAGGTCAAAACAAGTGGTGAATGACTCCAAGATAGATAAATAGGGTCAGTAGTCTGCACCTTAATCGATGAGTAATCATAGGTAGGAGTAGGATCATGGGAAGTATGATTACATATGCCCTCGACATATAAGTAGTTGGTGTTTGAATGAATAATAAGTGTTGTGTAGTACCTAGAAACCACACAAAATAAAAACAAAGTAAGAACTAAAAATATAAAAGAGAACATTACCTGTACTTAGCAGATGAGGATGGCGACAAAAGAAGTCAATGATGTGATCCATGAGTGAGAGTGTAAATGCTACGTAATCCAAATATAACTCTAGATCTAGCTCTTGTGAAGAAGGGACACAAGTGATATCAAATAAACTCATACAATCTAGAATGACATTCACTAAGGCTTCAACCTGAGTGTTCTCCTTGTGAGGGATATGGGTGAACTAGACATCCTCGAGGAAGGAGAGAAAATCACACACTACCTAAAAGAGGGGGAGAAAATTAAAGCTAAGGATGACCCCAAAAATGATGAGTTGAGATACCACTAAGAGTGAGTCAAAGAATAAATGCACATAGCACGTGCCTAACTCACAAGCATCAATCAAGGTGCAAATGATTGTGTGATACTTGGTGGCATTATTTGTCTTATTGGTAAGGAAGAAACCAACTATAATAAGCTCATGGACCCATGGATCATTGATAAGCCTAGTCATATTCATAGGTCTTAGGTTACCCTAACTACCACCATTAGTGTAAATCACCACTAAGACATGTACCATGATGGGTGTTAAAGATGTAAGGCTAGCAATTGAAAAAAAGCAATCTCAAAGCAAGGTAGGACAGACAAGTTGCATGAGGGAAATAAATAATGATACCAAGTCACAACCAAGGTGGTTAACCAACACCATCCACAATAAGAGGTACTAATGGAAAGTGGGGGGAAGCTTGGAGAAGATGAAGACCAGTCAACAAAACTAGAGCAAGTCCCAAACCACTACAGTTAGCTAACAACCCTACCTACAACCATGATAAAAAGGAGAAAGGAGTTAGAATAGATCGACTGCAGAAAAGTAGAGAAATGACTAACTAAAATAAGCATGGTAAGTAAATTCTATCCTTAGGTGCCCATGAGATGGGGCATGGTCCTAGAAGGTTAATGGGGACCTAGTAGGGGTCTCGAGGACCAAAAAAAGGGTCTAAAGCTAGCCAAAGGAATCCTTGGATTAAAAACATAGGTCACTAATGTGCTCAAAATGTGCCAAAACCTCTAAGATAGAGGTTTTGTGGTTTATAATGCAAAAAAAGGGAAAACACCCAAAAAGGGCCCATAAAAAGCAAGAAAAAGGGATAAGAAGAGGAAAAAAGAGTAAAAAGTGAGTCATTTTCACTCTTGTTTTCACTCTGAGAGAGCCAAAGGAGAGCCCATGAGCCACTAAAGCCAAGAAGAGAAAACAAGGACATGGAAGCATGCCATAGATGTATAGGATGGTCTGGGTAAGTCCTTTGATCAAAATTTTTAATAAATTTTGATCATTTTTGGGGTTTGGTAGGACCTAAATCCATTTGAAATAATTTTGAATAATTCAGTGGATGAATTAGGCAGAATAATCAATCAAAATGATGGGGTTGGTGAGAGGAATAATCTAGGATAAACAACAACTCAAACTGTGCCCTAGAGAGAGAAATGGGGAGCCCTAGGGCTCCCCAGGGGGCCATGCCCTAGGTTGTGGCCTTGTTAGGAAAAGATGTGGCCTAAGGTAATTCTAAGATGTGGGAGCCATGGATTGGCCCATTTCTATGCCTTGGATTTGCCTAAAAATCCATGTCCTAGGGTAGAGAGGCCCCAGGGAGCCTGAAAGGGCTTGGGAAGGCTTGAAAGGGGCCAAAGCATAAAAGAGAGGGGGAAAACAAGCCAAGTAGATAAAAATAGTTATTTTTTTACTTGATTTGTCTCATTTCATGAATGGTACACTAATTCATTTTCCTATTTCTCAATCATGCAAACACGTAGAGGAGTTAACATACCATAGGAGGGAGAAGCTTCATAGGTGAGGGAACAACCAATATATATATATATATATATATATATATATATATATAGAGAGAGAGAGAGAGAGAGAGAGAGAGAGAGAGAGAGAGATTCCCATCATGGTTGGCTAAAGAGGCAAATGATTTACTTATGGAGACTAATAATGCCTATAGAGTGAAGGAATTTGGAGAATGGTACATGTTCCTTCATTTCATTCCTCTAAGGCCCTGGTGAATGCATTGGTGACCACATGGGTACTTGAGAGACATATATTATAATTGGGGCCCAAGCTAGAGGCCATCTTGAGAATTGAAGATGTTTACTAACTCTATGGGGTAGAGCTAATGGGGAGAGATATAGAGATACCACAAGTGCATGATACAACCACAACCAAAATCTACCTAGTGGGACCCAAATAAGAGCAAAATAACCATGGAGTACATATCACATAACTATCACCAGGGGTACCACCACTACAGATAGTGATAGTAAGAAATATGGTTAAGAGGCTCTACACTAGCTATCATATGAGAATACTACCACTATCTTGGATAGGATTTATCTAAAATGTAAAGGGAGGACAAAGATATGTGTGGGGATAGTATATCCTAGGTGGTCTATACTAGTAGTTGGATCACATCTAGTGCATAAGGGTCATATGACTAACATAACCCAACCTACTCATGTTCTGGGCTTACTAGAGGCTCCTATTAACATGATTGAGGACACCATAAGGAAATGATGCATACCTTACACTAGAGGAGGACACTGAATGGGTTATGCAGTTCATAGATAGGGCTACGCATGTGTAGACTACCTTAGATCTAGATGTAGTGGGTAGTTATGTCCATGATCCATATAAGATCATGGTATGGTTGGAGGATGTAAGGGTAGATATCCATGTGGGATAGGAGGAGTTATGAGGCTATACCATCATCCAGGGAGATAATTTTTGGTGGTGTAGGAGAGATAAGAACAACCTAGGCCAGTTGGGGTTGAGCATGATAGGCAACTGAGACAAAGTGAGGGGGAAATAATGGAGAGAGGCAACCACGATGAGGACCACCACTGCTAAGAGGAACATGACCTATCAAAGGACCATAGAGGCCATCAACATGACTAGGTAAGATAAGTGTATTTTCTAGATAGCACTTTATCTTTATATTCATCCTTTAGCTAGAGCCTTTATGTGACTAATATATGTGCTTTGTGTGTGTGTATACAGGAGACCAACCTAGCTAGACTAGACCCTAGGTAGACCTACTACTGAGGGAGCTATTCCTTGATGTGGAAACAACACTAATCATGGAGTGGGTGCCATATCTACTAGTAGAGGAAACGTCACATACTCACTTCTGGTAGGTGGGTGCATAATCCTTACTTGAGCTAGCGAGGGCATGACACTAAATAGCATAACTAGAGATAGAGTCAACACAAAATGAGGCAACCACATCATGACTCAAGATAGTGTTATCACAACATGAGACAACTACAACATGAGAGGGGGAATGACTAGTTAGAGCAAAGGTTGAGATGGATCAACTTTAGGTTGAGCTAGACTTAGAGCATACTATAGGAATGAAGGTGCCTAGAGATGGGGTAGACCAGTTGGCTATCCTAGAGTAAACTATGGATCGATTAATCATGAGGAAAATAAAAAGGTCTCCATCAGAAGTAGGAATTCCATATATAAAGCCCAATCATAGGCTGACTAGGATAATATCATATGTATAACCACATATGTGGTATTTTTGGGGACTACAAGCTAAGGCTCAGAGGAAGTCATGTGATGCACCTTAAGAAAAAAACATGTATTTTTTTATTATATATATATATATATATATATATACAACTATTTATCATTAGTAGCACATGTGTGTATATGATTTTATGTGTGATGCATATGCTTCATATGATATAGACTACTAGATACATGTGATTAGATAGTAGGTCTACTAATAAATAACCCACGTACACACATATATACAACCGACATAGAGGTTAGTGGTGCTAGAAGAGAGGAAGGGTTCACCTACTACCATGGGTGACTTTATTGGAGGGCCATGTGGGCCCTATACATGAAATTTCTTGAGGTGAAACCCATTGATTGGGTGCTATAGGGGATTACCTTCAAGGGTCGAGAGATGATAAGCTCCATTCTCTAAAGAGGCAATGATAACAAAGGGGACAAACCACTTGTGTGTGATTTTGCCATTTTTACAATGATTCTTATAAAAAATGAGGATTGCATCACCTACCTTGAATGGATGTGGGTACACCAATTTATCAAATTGGTGGCATTGATGGTGTTAATAAGCATAGTTGTGTTCAAGGGCATCAATATGTTGCTCATCTAGCTACTCAAGTTTAGTAAGGTGAGTAGTGAATTCTTCCTCATCAGAGAGGGATCCAAATGTCTTAACCTATAACAAAGGGATTAAGACCTCTAAGGGAAGAATAACCTTAGACCCATATAAAAGAGAGTATGGGGTTGCCTTGTGGTCATTTGAAAGCTATTCTGGTAGGCCCAAAGGGTAGGATAGAGTATGAGATGCTAATCCTACTTAGACTGGGAAATGGTATGGAGAATCATCTTCCTCAAAGTTTTATTTAAAGATTCAACTTGCCCATTTCCCTGGGGGTAATGGGTAGAGGAGAAGTGAAGCTTGGACCCAAAGCATTTAGTGAAATCATGCATCTCAAGGCTTTGGAAGCTTAGGCCATTATCAACCATAATCATAATAGGGACCCCAAACCTATAAATAAGCTGGTTTAGGAAAAACATGGTGATGGTCTTCCCACACATGTTGCTAAGAGGCATGGTCTTAACCTAATTTGTGAAATAGTTAGCAATAGTGATGAACCAACGATGGCTATTAGAAGAGGTGGGTTTAAACTCATCGATAAAGTCAAGATCTCAACCTGAAAAGGGCTAAGGGGATGAAATGAAATGTAAGAGGTCTATAGGGGTATTGATGTCATCCCTGATGACTTGACACATCTCACACTTTTTGGCATATTATATGGTGTCTTTAACAAGAGTGGGCTAGTAGTAGCCCATCTTGATAATATGTTGAGTGGTAGCTTACCCTCTTGGGTGGCCACCACAAACACTCACTGCATCAACACACCATCTAGACCCCTCTTGAACAAGATGCTACCTATGATAACTTAGTGAATGGAAAGCTTGTAGATTTAATATCATTCCTATGAAGGACCATAGATGGGATAATATTGAGTCTCAAGGTAATGAACAATGTCTCGATACCAATCACACTCAAAAGACCTCAATCTAATTCACTGAGTATACCATCTCATCAGGGAAGACATCATCAACCAATTCCATGATAGGATTGGGTAGTGGGCACTTATCAAGTTTCTTAGCTATAGCTAGACCCTTGGTGGACTTTTGGTTAATAATGTGGAGGTTAAACTCTTAAATAAGCATGATCTACCTCATAGTCCTATTAGTAAGGTGTGTCTTGCCAAGCAAGTATGTGAGTGGATAAAATTGGACAATCACATTGGTAGTTTTTCCCAACATGTAATGTCTCAACTTATTTGTAGCAAAGATGAGGGAGAGGCACTACCACTCAATAAGAGCATAGTTGAGCTCAAGGCCAACTAGCATGCGAGATATGTAGTAAATAAATCTCTCTTTACCAGTGTCATTATTTTGACACAACATGCTCCTAATGAAAATATTAGTGATAGAGGTGTATAAGATGAACTTGTGACCCTCAATGGGTGCTATAAGGATGGGAGGATTATGAATCATGTGATTTAATTCCTTAAAATCCATTTGGAATTTAGTAGACCATAAGAATGACATATTCTTGCATAGGAGACATGTGAGGGGTATGGATTTATGAACATACTCCTTAAAGAAATGTCTACAGAAGTTGAGCCTTATAAAAAAGTATTGTAGCTAAATGAGGTTATGTGGGGGAGACATCTCTAGAATCACCTTGACCATCTCAGGATCCACCTCAATGCCCCTTTTTGAAATGAGGAAGCCAAGAAGCTTTCCAATAGAAATGTCAAAAATGCACTTCTCAAGGTTGAGGCTGATGTGATACTCTCTAAGATGCTCAAAGATGATCTTGAGGTCTTGTACATGCTCATCCCACTTATGGGATTTATTGAGGAGATCATTAACATATCACTCAATAATATTCTAAATGAGGTTGTGAAAAACATGGGTCATGGTATGCTAATATGTAGCCCTAACAATCTTTAGACCGAAAGGTATGATGACATAATAGAAGGTACCTATGGGGTAGTAAATGTCATCTTATGCTAGTCTTTGAGTACAATCTAAATTTGGTTGTATCTCAAGAATCCATCTATTAAGGATATGATCTTAAAACTAGCTATGGAAGCAACAATCTAGTTGATCAAAGGAGTAGGAAAATTATCCTTTGGACAAGCCATATTGAGATCCTAAAAGTTGATGAAAATATGAACTAATCCATTCTTTTTAATAATAGGGATGATGTTAGAAACCCATTGGAGGTAGTCAATGGCTTAGATGAAACCAACTTAGATTAGCTTTTCAATCTCAACCTTGACTAGCTAGGAGACTTTAACCACCATTGGTCATTCATTTTGGTGAATGAGATGGGTGTCATATCCATAATGAGGTTATGAAAAATAATGTTGGGATCTATGCCCTTCATATTAGTATATTCCCAAGTGAATACATCTAAAAATTTGTGTAAGAAGGTAACCAAGACATCCCATTCCTCTGGGCAAAGCTAAAACTGATATTGATGATCTTGGGCCTTGATAAAGTATTAAGGTTGATATCTATAGATCCTTCAACATCCATAACATTGCCTTCCTTGAAAATATTAGGTGCAGGAGGGAGTGATTGATCTAACACCTTAGGTTCAACTTCTAAGACATTCACTATGAGAATGTTAGGGGTTGGGCCATCAGTGAGAGAAATATCAAAACCTAAGTGATCAAGGGGATAATGGTACTTATGATAAACTTGCATAAGATTGATGTATGCCTTTATCTCCTTGAATAGGTTGCATGCCATAACATGAATGAAATAACACTTGACATCAGACTCAACTACTCAAGTGATCTCAATGGGATATGCATTGACAAAGCCTATAATATGATGGGAAAAGCATGACATGAGGAGAAGCTCAACATTTGGGGAGACATCTTGAAAGATGTCTCAAATTAGAGAAGATCTAGCCTAACATCATAGAGTAGAAGAGGGAGTCAACCAATATGTGTTAGGCTCTGA
The DNA here is from genome assembly GCA_037957365.1 of Torreya grandis. Taxonomy (NCBI): domain Eukaryota; kingdom Viridiplantae; phylum Streptophyta; class Pinopsida; order Cupressales; family Taxaceae; genus Torreya; species Torreya grandis. Next base: position 685,940 of record JARHVA010000239.1, on the reverse strand, counting down.
AGGAATGAATGTTGATTGATACTCAGCCAGATCACAACGTTCATCTTTAAGAAAATGAGACTCAAAATCAAGGGGTGTGTGAGAATTCATAAAAACCCATGAGGAGATAGCCAAGGCCTTGCCTGATGGATTTATATTTACATAGATCAATGCCCAGGGATCTGGGTCAGCCTCCATGGTATGAACCTCAACTTCATGCACAAAATGAACCATGAAAAATGTGGTTGATATGATGGCCTACATGGCAACGGTCCACGGATGACTAAGAATCATGTTATAAGAAAGATCTAAGTCTAACACATAAAACTCAATCTTGACTATCTTGGGGCCAAACTTGACTCAAATCTTTATGTTCCCTATCAGTAAAACTATGTTGTTATTGAAACTAACATGGTTATGGAGATAATCGGAGAGCTTATTCTAACTGATCCTAAACTCATTGAACACATATAGGGGCATGATATTAAACACATCTCCTTCATTAATGATGCATTTATTAACACAAAAATCATCAATAAAGTTCTTAATAGAGAGAGGGAATTGATCCCTCTTTGCAAGAACCAAATCATTTGGAAAAGAGGTGGTGTCAAAAGATAGGATGGGCTGATGAGGGTGCTTGGATGTGTCAGAGTTAAATTTTTTTTTGACATCATCCTATAGTGGACCCTTGTGAGAGAGACCAATCTCACCAAAGATGAGGCCCCTTTGTTTAGGGCAAAGGCAAAGAAGGTCCCAAATGGATATCCTAGCTAAGAGGTCCTACAACTCCTCTATGATGGAGTAAGGATGTCATCTAGCCTAGGGAGGGATGTTACACCGAAATTCAAATCTATCTTTGGGATTACCTACCCCCATGGGATGGATAGGAGGCCCAACACCATTAGTCTCTATAATAGGGTCAGTGACTTGACCTAAGTGTGTGTTGACAAAACACTTATACCCAGTAGAGGCTATGTCAATAGTAGCAATGACCTTACTAATCTTGTGTTTGGATTTCCCTCTTGGGTTATCCTGGGAAGAGGAGTCAGAAGAGGTGGAAGAGTAAGAAGGGGAATGAAGGGATTTGGACTTTCATTTATTCTTCTTTTTCTTCTTCTTCTCCTTATCATGGTCAAGTAGAGACTCTTTGAATACATTCAGTTTATGGTTGGGTTTTGCAAGAGGATAACTCTGAGATAAAGGTGAGGCTTTTGCATTAAAATTTTAGGTGGTAAAATTAGCATCATCATGCCCCTTCATCTGATGGAAATTCAAAAACTTGGTGAGGTCATCAGGAAACACCATCCATTATTTTGCTATGCTTAATTCAGAATCCTTCTTTTCATATAGCTTCTTGCTCAAAGCATTCACCTCATAGCTATCCTTCTTGTCCTTCTTCTTAGAGGAGAATTAATGACACAATCACTAATCATAATATGATTATGATCATGTAAAGAGGATTAATTTTGGGTTGGTACAATATGTATGCTCGAACACATCTCAAAGACTTCAATCTTCAGACACTTATTAACATATTCATCATACAAGGTGGGTTCATGCTTTAAGACCTTAAGGTGAATCTCTTGTCTTAATGCTTGCATGAACATGTCATAAAGTTAATCATCCAAGAACCTTGTTTTGTATGTATAGACAACTAAATGCCACCTACATACAAACTCACCCTTGGCTTTCACTATATAGGTGAGTGATTGGATGTCAAGGTTGAAAGGTCTAGAGATATCAAAGTATTGGAGGAAGTCATCTAGAAGGAGCTAGAAACTAGAGAAAGAATTTGAAGGTAGATTATAAAAGCAAATAAGATCTTCAACTCATAGAGAATGAGAAAAGAGATTCAACATCATGCCATCATCCTATTCCCAATCCATACATGCCATAATAAATGTCATAATATATTCTATGTGATTAAAGTCTTGAGTCCTATTGAACTTAGGTAGTTCAAGGATAGGAGTAGGAAGGGGAATAAAATACACCTAAGGGGATAGAATATTCCTATGGAGATCCTCATAGGCACATTTTATATCAGGTTAGCGATGAGCTCTAGGAGGGGGCTTGTGATGGTGATAATGTTGCCTATAGTAAAAGACATCATCATAACCCTAATTGTAGAGAGGATGATGCTAAGGCAACTCCTACTATGGGAGATGATTGTTTTGAAAATCATCTCTACCATAGGGTGGGGAACGACCATGGGAAGGATACCTTTCCCCATATGATGGGATGATATGGCATACTCATGGAAATGGTCATGATGACCTAAGTCTCTATTATGCCAGTCATGTTCCATCAGATAAAGGTTAACTTGAGGGCACTGATGCTCAGAATAGGCATCCCATGGATCTCTAGTCCATAGGTGATGATAAAAATTACATGCTCATCTATGTAGACACCTAAAAATAGCCACCGATAACATCTAATCAAGCCTTTGACTAGTTTTCATCTAAAATGCACAATTTGGCCTAAAAACACTAAAACATGCAAAATGATGTGAAAATGATATATTCAAGTGTCAATTTTAGCCAAGGTATCCTTAAATGGGGCAATGTAATTTATGGGCCAACTAACTTTGATCAGATCATTTTGAGTGAATATGCTAAATTTTGCACCCACATGCTCTGAACTGCTCTTTCTTATCAAATATTTTCCACAAGACTTGTTCCTTTGTTATTTATTGTTAGAAACATCCTAAATGAGAATACACATCCAAAACATATAACAACACCTTCCAATTCCAATCCAGTCAAATTTAAGACCAATAATAAGGCATTCTAATCAATTTGGGTAATTTGTGCACAATGTGCTTAATCATGCTTAAGAGATAATCAACCCAAATCAAGGCCTAATTAATAATCCCATGGAAACTTGTTGAATACTTATTTTTAGAAATGAATATTATATATATACAACATAAAATGACCTCATTTCTTGGGAAGACATCTCTAGGCCATAAATGCCACAAATATAAGGATTCATGCCTTCCATGCCTCATCAATGCCTTCCATGATGCCCTCCATGCCTCTTAATTTCCCCTTCTTCCAATGTCATGATGAGGATAATTACAAACTTAATTCTAAAAATTTAATTAATCCTCAACCACACATCTCAATCCTGAGATGGATTGTTGAGGTTGATTTTAATCAAATCCAAAAATCTATAAATAAGAGGCCTCACAACATCATTTCTAAAAAAAAAGCTTAATTAGTGCAAAGTTATAATGCAAGATTGGTTCCAAAAACTTTAAGAAACTAGTGTTACCATGCCAAATTAATTCCAATCCAAGCCAAGCCACAAGCCAAAGGTGCCAAGGAGAGATGGAGGTAGCCAAGCTTCCATTGTCAAGACTTTCATGAGCACAAGCCAAGAAATCCACCACTACAAAGGCATTTTGAGCATCTAAGGAAGGTGAAGAAATTCTTGTGTTTGATTTCGTGCTTTTTAGTTGTGTTTATCATTTACTTTTGTTAACTAAGCTCTCCCTAGTGTCTAGGCTTAGAGATGTTATGCTACTAGTGTTTTTATTTCATTTTGTTTTCATTTTGGCACTAACACCATACTAATCATCCTCTCTTGAGTCAAATTCTTAGATTACATAATGGCATGCCCAGTGGGACCAGACACATCCTATACCTGAAAGATCTCCTTTTACAAGTATAAAATGTTTATTTGAGATTTTAAAACTCTTGCAAAATAATTTTATAACTTTATTTGCCATTTTTAGTTGCCACAATTTTTACACAGTAATCGACGTTGACAATAAATATTGAAATTGGTCATTGACTCAACCAATGTCAATCAACAGAACCGACATCGGCCAGATCTTGATAGTCAAGTAACCAACGTTGGTCACTATGTTTTTCCAAAAACATAGACTTGAGAGCTATGTTTTTAAAGTTTGTTATTTCAAACTCAAAAGATCTTCAAAGCTATAGGACATGCTAACAATTTTGCTATAGGACCAAGTGGGATATTTGCTCAAAACATGTTTAAAGCTTAAAATTTGATTAGGAGCTTTGTTTTAGTGTTTAACAAAGAATTTTTAGATGTTTTTGGTGAATGTTTTTCAAAGTTTACAACTAAGACCAAGGGGTCAAATGAACACCACCAAACATTTTATTTGGGTTTAAAATTAAACACACTTGTCAATTCTTGCTTACAATAGTTGTTTAGTTCGATTTTTGTTTGGAAAAAGAGGGGTGTTGCATGTATGATCTTCCATTTGTCCCCTATAGGGAACTTTTAGAATCAAAAGCACCATTCCTATTGCAATGTAGCCTAGTCCAAGGCTTAGAAAAAAGTCATCTAAAGCACTCCCAAAAAACTCATCAAAGTTTGGGTGATCTTGAAAATAACCCTAAAGTCTTTCTACTTTCATGATTTATTTATTTATGCATCTTGGCTTACAAGGGGGACTTCATCACCTCCTATAAGTTCTTTAGGGAAGCTTTGACCTGGGGTTTCACCTCCCAACATTGAATTTATTTGGCTCCTTTAGAGTTGCACATGGGATGTATATGCATTTGGACATCACACTACACTGAGCAAACAATAGGATGTAGTGGTTGTAAAACGGACCAAACCTTTTTACAACTAGCCAATACTATGGTCACCCAATTTCTATGCTTGTATTTTACATCATTTGACATGAAAGTCATTGTGCAATTGATTCCCATAAAATGTTTGAAACCTTGCTAGTTTATTAAACCCCATTTTTCCATACCCTTGCTAGGATTTGGACAATTATACTTAGTGTACTTTGGTCATTTTTGCTTGGCATGTTTTGAGACTAAAACTTGTTTGTTTATTCATAAGCCATGTCAAAATAATGCATATGAGTTGTGAAGGGTAGTGTTATGCTGCCCAAATCATGTCAAATTTTTTTGAGCCTTTGAGTCTTTTGAAACATGACATAGACCACATCATTCGAGTATGCTTATGTCGTTAGGCTACTCAATTTATTTCAAGACTTGTTTACCATTGTATCAAAACCATTTATTTCAAACCACTTTTTTTATACCATTTAGACCTTTGTCTTGTGCCATCATGTTATCCAATCTTGTCTAGATTTTTAAAGTCAAATCCTAGTTTTCAACATTGAGTTTTTAATTAGCCTTGTTAAGTTTTGGATCTAAACATTGATTGATTTTTGTTTAATCCTCAATTCATGGGGCTAATACACAGATCTTTCTCTTTTGGGTTGCATAACTTTAGTAAATCTATTACGCAAAATTGAAAACTATTGATGGTTTGTTTAAAACCTATTCTCATCATTATTTATGCCTTTATTTGGGAGAACATAGCATTTTTCAAAGAGACTTTTGTCTTATACCTTATGCCAACTAATCATGTTTATGTTTGATTCCATGTGCCGGGTCTATGTCAATGTTGTTTCCAAACTTGTTAGATTAAATCAAATCACATAAGCCTTTGTTTCAAGTCTAAATTTTGATGCCATTTGGCCAAAAGTCCTAGCACATGCATGTTTATTTGATCCTAGATTTTGACTTCATGTTTAGACAAAAAGACCTAGAAACTTAACTTTTCCATTTCCTAGTGTAGACCTTGTTTGGAACACTTTGACTTAGACCTTTGACATGCCAATTTTTATTTAGACACTTGACCTTTTGTGTATATGAAATTTGACATTAGACGTTTTATGTTAAGTTTTTTTATGTCAAGTCTTAGCACAAATAATTTAGAGATATGACTCCACTTTTAGACCATATTGGAGATACAGCTCCACCCATTCGACTAAGTTAGACCAAGTTTGAACCATTTTTCCTTTAGACATAGTTTTTTAGAGTTTGTAGTACTATAAGTCTTTTTGTTTTTCAGATATTTCATCATTTATATAAATATGTCTTGCTACACTTATGGTGGAGTCACTTAAAATTTGACTTATGATAAAATGGCCACACAAAATGAATTTTATGGCTTTTATCAAGACCCCAATGATGCTAATATGGTTTGTGAGATAGATTTATATTCACCTCATATTAATCATTCATGGGAAAAAAGTCATGAAATAACTTATGATCCAACTCAAGACCTTGATTGGTATGAAGAGGCTTGTGGAGATGATGTTAAATACCCAATTACAGATAATGTTGTTTGGGATATAAATCTACACCCTCTTTTCAATAATTAGTATATGAAACACAACTAAGAACTAGCTTATGATCCAAATCATGATTAGGATGATTTGGTTTATGAGGAAGACTTGGATGCTTTTGCTTGTGTAAGCAATCAAGTTTCACAATGTCCTTTTGTTATCTAATCATCAATTACCCCTAACCCTCTTTTGGATTATACGAGCTATCAGGCTCCATAATATCCAAGGAATACCATTACCATTCCTAGACCTAGTCTTTTGGCTTATGTAAGTAGCCAAGCTCCACAAAACCCCTTCATCATTTCAAGATCTAATCCTTTGGCTTGTGTGAGTAATCATTCTCCACACCACCCTATCATTACCATCTTAGGAATTTTTCCTTTGGCTCATGTGAGAAATCATGCTCCCCAAGGCCCTACCATTATCCAACTACAAGTCATTCCTCATCTAGTACCAATCCCATCCAAACCTCAACCTATCTAATCAATTAAAGACCAAGATGTGTTCAAAACTAGTATTTTCCATCTCATTAAAAACCAAGGCCAAGAGAACCAACCAATCTGAGGTGTTTCTATTGAATCAATCATTTACGATAAGTCAATCTATGATAAATTGCCTATTGATCCTATACTAGTTGTTGAGGAGTCTCACTCTGACAAGCCAGTCTTTTTGGAGTCACTTCCTAATGATTATAACCACCTTTGGGTAAATAATTACCTTGACCATGTGCATATTTTTTAGGAGACTCTTATTGACAAGCTAGTCTCTGAGGAGTTATCTCTTGACCTATTTCCCATCCTAGAGAGGACTCACTTTGACAAACCATTTTTTGTGGAGCCCATTATGCCATTATAGGTCATTATTTATCCAAAACCAAACATTCAATAAGACATCATTATAATAGACTTCCCATCAGATGAAGAATTAAAATTGGAGTTAGGTTCTATTCTTGAACTGACATCAGATTTAACAATATAATCAAAATCAACATCAATCTTAAAATCAAATTCAGAGTCCTTGAGTTAGAATTAGATTCAAAAGAAGAATATGTTCATGGTTGTTACAACATTGGTTATGCATACTTTATAGATCAATTTGAATATATTTGTGATCCTTCTATGGTTTTTGAGGATGAGTACTTCAGCTTCAACACAAGCCATCCTAGTATCTTCTATGAGGATTATGTAGCCTCTTCCCATTCCATTACCATTCCATAGGCCATACCATCAACCAAGATGGGCATATTATTGACATTCCATCTTCCATAAGTGTCAATTGGGACTGATAGAATCACACTTTGTTAAACTGCATCTATGGTGACATAGTAATTAAAGAAGAGCAAAGAGGCCAAGACAATATTCATGTAGTAGAAGAAAAGTCTCTTAGTGAAACCTTCTCGAAGGTGCTATAGGAAAATCAAGATAAATTCATTGGTGAAAACCTCTTTGAGGCAAAAATAGCTTAGCATAAAAATTCTTCACTACTTGATGAAGATAAAATAAAAATAGCTTCTAATCTATATCCTAATCAGATGGTAGCTACTATCAAGATCAAACAACAAAAAATATAGTGGTCTTATTGAGAAAACAAGTCTTTGGCCCCACCACAACCAAAATTATGTCGAATATAGCATCAACAACATTACGCATGATTGAAAGTCCTGATCTTCATTTATTTCCCCACCATTATGTATTCCATTATCATTTACCATTCCATTTCACAATCAAATCTACCATCCATTGTTTGTCCTTGTTTACCATCCATGACTACATTTTCCTTTGTAGAGGGATACAAAGATACCTTATCTCAACACTTGAAGGAATCAAAATTAACAACCAAGGAAGAATACAAAAACATTCTCAATAACTGGATCTGCATCAATTTTTTGATAGAGCAACTATTTCAATGAGGTGTGGGCTAGAAATTAACATGATCAAGTATTCTATTTGTATCATTTGTTGATTAAGATGTGCATCTCCATCTTAACAAGAACAAAAGAATCAAAAACCACACCCAGGCCAAAAACATGTACCATGTCATTACCATTGTTACATATCCATTTTCCATTATTATAGATTCTTTCCATTTACCCCATCACTTGGGGACAACCCTCTTACCATTTTATCTAATCTATTAAATACCATCATTATCCTTAGCAATGCCATTCCATCCTATTATTCAATTCCTATCTAGACCAAAGCCTATTTTTAGTCATCCTACCCAATCCTATTTTGAAATTGGTTTATTTGGTTCTTATCGTACCTTTTTGTGGGGGGATTTCAATCAAGTTTTAATAATCAATCTAATCCATGTTTATAATGACAATCTATGAAATTAGTGTGACAGTTGATTTGGCAAGATATCTTTCATCCTATCCACATTTGTTTATGTGAGCTTGATTATAACTACCTATGGGCAAATCAGTGTTTCACCAGTCTTGCTACTTATTATAACCACCTATAGGCAAATTAGGGGAAACAATTGTTTATCATGCATTGCTGCATCACTTTTCCATCACTATTTTCATTTGACTGGCCATTTTCTAGATTTAAAAACTTATTGAGACCTAGTTGGTTTTTCCTCACCTTTTATGTGGATGGAATTACTATGACTTAAGGTCATTTTAGCACTATGAAGGTCATGCTCAAATCATGTTGAGGTCACCTTAGTCCCCCTATCCACATGCTCTCACCATTTTGTGAGAAACCTAAGCCAAATATTCACACTATTTTGCGAGTAGGTATCTTTTCATTCTCTAACGAGTTAAGATACCTCAAAATGCCAAAAATATTCATAACATTTCAAAAATTCAAAAATATTTATCCTATCTAAGCCTAGTTATTTATCCTCGATCCACCTTACTAGGGCATTATCATTTTTAGGAGACTTTTTTTTGCTTTTGTTTTTAGGCTTTCTATTTGTTTTTTTATCTTAGGTTCTTTGTTTTTTGGTTGTTTGTTTTGTTTGTTTATTTGTTTATTCACTTGCCTATTTATTTGCTTTCAGCACTGTTGCCTTGACTCAGTCTATATGTGTTCATTGGGTGATTATTCAAGCACATTATTCTTGAGTCCATCCATATTCATACGTCAACATTATCATCATATTTTTTTATCAGTGGTGCATTATTTTCAAGTGTTTATTGGATCAGGAGTCAGTCTTTATGCATATTTTGGCCAAGTGTTTATGGTGTTCAACCATGAAGCCTACCATCACATATTACAATAAAAATCAACTTCACAAAGGTCTATAATCAATGGAGCCATAGAAGTTTCTCCTTGGCACCTTAACAAATCCTCCCACCCACCTTGATAAATATAACTCATTTGACCATTCTAGTTGTATCTTTGTTAATCAAGATGAACATCTCCTCATTGGTAGGTACAACTAAATCATTCACACTGATCAATCTTATTCTTCTATTTATCCATTTCATTACTTTGCACCCACTCATCTTAAATATGTATTCTAGGTTATATCTTTGAGTTATGATTGCTAATCAGCCCTACCTAGGGCACAATCATCGTTAGCCAATCTAGGTCCTCTTAATGAATATAACCACCTATGGGCAAAACATTATTTTGACTTTTATTCTTGATTATAACTGCCTTTGGGCAAATCAACCTCCTTTTTACGTCAATGCATGAAAGCATTTTCTCATTTGGATTAATCTCAACCATGGGTTAATTCCACCTTTCTTTTTTTTTCTTTTCAAGGGACCATCCATCAATAAATGTGATGGCCACTCCCTCGAGGGGGCATCATCATAGGCTTCCCAAAACCATTTGGAGCTTTGTTCTTTAACCATCATCATCTTTTTTGCATACAGGACATTTTTCATTCTTTGATAAGACATTGCTTTGCCTATGATTTGTAACATCTTCCCAAATAGGGGAAAACTATAGACACCTAAAACTAGCCATCGATAACCTCCAATTAGGTTTTTGGCTAGTTTCCATCTAAAATGCATAATTTGACATAAAAACACTAAAACACACAAAATGATGTGAAAATGATATATTAAAGTACTAATTTTGGCCAGGGTATCCCTAAATAGGGTAATGTAATTTATGGGCCAGCTGACTTTAATTAAATCATTTCGAGTCAAAATGCCAAATTTTGCACCCACATGCTTTGAACTACTCTTTCTTATCAAATCTTTTGCACAAGACTCATGCCTTTGTTATTTATTTTTGGAAACATCCTAAATGGGAATATGCATCCAACACATCTAACAACACTTTCCAATTCCAATTCAATCAAATTTAGGACCAATAATAAGGCATTCTGATCAATTTGGGTAATTTGTGCATTAATGTGCTTAATCATATGATGCCCTCCATGCCTCTTAATTTCCCCTTATTCCAATGTCATGATGAGGATAATTAAAAACTTAATTCTAAAAATTTAATTAATCCTCAACCACACATCTCAATCTTGAGATGAACGGTTGAGGTTGATTCTAATCAAATCTAAAAATCTATAAATATGAGGCCTCACAACATCATTTCTAAAAAAAAAGCTTAATTAGTGCAAAGTTATAATGCATGATTGGTTACAAAAGCTTCAAGAAACTAGTGTTACCATGAAAAATTGATTCCAAGCCAAGCCAAGCCACAAGCCAAAGGTGCTAAGGAGAGATGGAGGTATCCAAGCTTCCATTGTCAAGAACTTCATGAGCACAAGCTGAGTAAGCCACCACTACAAAGGCATTTAGAGTATCCAAGGAAGGTGAATGAATTATTGTGTTTGATTCCTTACTTTTTAGTTTTGTTTAGCATTTGATTTTATTAACTAAGCTCTCCCTAGTGTCTAGGCCTAGAGATGTTATGCTATTAGTGTGTTTATTTCATTTTATTTTCATTTTGGAACTAAAACCATAATAACTATCCTCTCTTGAGTCAAATTCCTAGATCACAATCTAAAACTCTAAAAGAAGGGTTATGAGGGTGGGAGGACTCCTTATGATGGAGATATATCATTGAGTTAGAATAATCATGACCCATAACATGGACATGAGGGGGTTCTTGCTAGAGATTATCTTGCTAATAAAGAGGTAAGGAACTCATGCAAGAACTAGTCGAGGAACTCAAAATTGAATGGGTGTGAGATCTATCTACAAAATAAGCATGACACCAAACCATAGGGGGAGAAGGATGCACTTCATTCACCTAAAGTCATATATGATAATCATTCATGATTATAAGCATCTTTTCAGGTCTCAGTCATGCAAGAAGATACTCATCACCTTGAATGGGTGAATGAGACATGGCATGAGGCTAAGAAGAAACATCCTCATATGAATGAAGAGTGAATTGTTGAAAAGGAGACTAAGTCCATTGGTTATATGCCTACCAATATTATTTCTTTTAGAATGTAAGAGGGTTTAGATTACCATGCTAGATTAAGGGAACCTCTTGGATATTACATTGTCTATGGTGTTCCATTATAGCTGTAACTTGCTCATGAGTGAGCTCAGGGATAAGGCCCTAAATTCAATAGGATTGGAATCCCAACGGTGGGAGGCCATCCATGGATGCAATGAAATAAGAGAAACATGGGAGATAATAGAAAAGGCAAACTAATAGAGAACCAAAATGGAGAATGATACAAAACCAAAGTAGGAAAAAATAACCAAGGCAAGAGCCAAAACACAACTGAAAGCAAATATTAAAAACTAATGGAGGGGAGTTTGATAAGAGAGCTTTAAATAGGATAAAACTAGTGTGAGACCATATGTGAGGCCACATCAAATGTGCCAAAATATATCTCTAAGAATATTAATGGATCCACTAGTGTTTGGTAGGGGGATACACAAGGTACTTAAACAAACAACTAGAAGGCTAGAAGGCTCAAGGCTTCTATATGTTACAAGAGATCTATAGTATCTATCCAATTTTATATCTTAAAACAAGATATAGATAGAATTATAAACTAGTGGTACAGAATGTAGCTCCAAGAATATAAATGGAACCACTAGTGTTTGGTAGAAGGATACACAAGGTACTTAAACAAACAACTAGCAGGCTAGAAGGCTCAAGGCTTCTATAGGCTACATGAGATCTATAGTGGCTATCTGATTTAATGGATTTCACCAAGCTATAGATAGACTTGTAAAACACATTAGGGATAACACAATAAATCATATAAAGGATTCAGGTATCTCTAGTGGGTATAACCATAGTAAAGTAAGTAGCTAAGACTAGACACCTAATTGCATACAAATTATGGAAATAATAATGCTCAATAGAGAGAGCTAACAAATAATGCATAAAATTAGAAGAAAAGACACTTTCAAGCCAAATAAAAGACATTTTAAGTAATAAAGATGTTTTCAAGCAAGGGTTTAAGAGTATACCTAATCTAAGTTTGAGATATCTCTTTACTTTCAACACTATTATTCTCTAAAAATGAAATTTTCTAGTTTAACAAGAGAGAGATAATTTTTATGCAAGTTGTATAGATTGTTTTGAGAATGTAAGATCCTACTATGTAATGAGAAACATTTCCAATTCAAGCATAACATATAATGGAAGATATTTCAAGCAAAGAATATATTCTTAACCACATACAAATATATAAAATTCAAAAACTATCCTAGATAATGCCCTAAACAAGCTAAATCACTAAAACAAATCAAAACTTAACATGTATACTACTACAAACAAGCAAGGATTTCACTTTCCAAAGAAAAGTTCCCTCATATCAAACTTAAAATAAGTGTTTAGACTTTCTACCAACCTATTATCCAAGCTAGGAATCAAGAGAGGAAGAGGATTAGGCTATGTGTGAGATGAGTCCAGACCAAGAGATAAAAGTTGTGGAAGAGGTGAAGGAGAAGCTAGCAATATATGAGAGAGCCAATGCAAGGAGTAAAATAATAGGTGCAATGGATTATTGAGGGATCAAGGATCAAACCACAAGCTTGAATAACATTGTAGAGATCAAAGTGAATCACCAAGATAAGCTACATAATAGTAGGGCATCCCCTGTCATAATGAAAGATATTGTGTCAAGCAAGAACGAAGAGACATTTAAGAAAGCAGCCAAGATTTGAGTGTGATGATAAAGTGGGAAGATTATAGAAATAATGTAGGAGATAGTTAAGAGAGAGGCTCAAATGAATGAGAAAAAGGCATATATCTCAACCCTAATCCACCAAAGAACCAAAAACTAGCTATTTTTAGCCATTTGGGCCCAAACAAAGACCTTTTTCATTGTTCTACCTAGGATATGGCCTAGTTCATGGATTTTGTGAAGGAAACATGTGGCATAGGCTATAGGTTTCCTTCCTAAGCTATGGCTTGGGTGAAAAGGGAACCTAGGGTGGTCAATAAGTCTTTGAAAGGGCTTGAGAAGGTGCCTAAAGAGCCTATCTAGTGCATAAAAGGTCTGAAATGGATTGAGGATGTGTAAGGAATGAAAGTATGATGCAGTAAAGGTTGAAATGAGTGGTGATTATATCTAATTAGGATAACTAAAGTTGGTAGTCTACATGTGAGCTGATGTGTAATCATAAGGAGGAGTAGGATCATGTGAAGTACAATTACATAAGGATAAATGTCCACCATAATAAAAACAAGACTCATATTCATGTAAAATCCTCGTGACTCATGAGAATCGATAAATATTTAAATCAACCCTTGAAAAATACCTAAAGTAATTAGGGAATAGAGTATCATGTATGTCTAGTTGCCTAATAAGTAACAATATGTTGATACCCATAATTCACAAAGCACTAAGAAAAATCAAAATATCTATACCTAAGAGGGGAAATATATGTATCTTTTTGAAAGAACTATGGAATGATGAAGAGTTAAAGGCAATCAAAATAACTTTAAGGAAACTTGTAATGGATAAATAAAATAATAAGGCTTATGAAAAATTGATAAATTGTAAAAATAAAATTTATATGAGCACAAGGAAGAAAGAACTAATTTCTCATGGAAAATACAATCCTAAATGATTTTGGAGAGAACTAAAATAAAATATAAAAGAAAAAATAATAATATTACAATACCCAATGTTTAGAATATGGAAATTAATCTATGAACAAGATCATGATAAATACATCCTTGCAATAATCAAAACAACCACAATATAGAGAAAATATATCTGATAAACTAAAACAAGAGAAGTAATAGAAATAAAATCTGCAAAATAAAAAAAGGCATACATAATATTACACATAATTTCACTTAGAAAACACTTTTAGGTAAAAAAAACCCAACACATTAACTTCTTCTCAATTTTATTAACTCAACTATTTTCAATACAATAATATAATTCTAAGTTCTGATTTTACCCTAATCCATGTTTATCTATATATAAGCACCAATAAGAAACCATCAAAGTGGTAGTATAATACCATGGATACCAAAACCATGGGATATATAAAACATGGAATAAAACCACCCAAATATAAGCTAAAATAAGTAGGAATACTTTCCACTCTTTGAATAGGTGATTGGGTAGGAATACATTCTAGTTATACAATCTAGTAGAGTGTCAAACATGGAAAATATACAAGACATTTCTAACAACTGAGTTACTCTATACATGTGACATTACTTAATTTTTAAAGATTCTAGTAGGAGGTAAGGCAGAAGATACATATGTGTTGCAAGAATATTATATAAAATGGGGTGTGAAATTTCTTACACTGTATATTAAAAATAATTCAAATGTGTCATTCATAAAGGCTTGTTGGTAGATTGGATGACCAATGTCATTATTACTCTCAATATTATCTAAGATATCAATAACTTGTAAAGGTATCTTAATATCATGATTAATAATATTCTTGGAAAAATTCATGGGACATGGTATAGAGTGTAGTTATTAGTTGGGAAGAAAAATAAGGGAAAAAAGAGAAAGGATGGTTAGGTTTTAGATTGAATAACTCCACCATCAACCACTTCATCACTCTTAAGGACTTGATTGAAAAAGTATGGGATAAAAAAAGAGAAAAAGGTTTTTCTTTTTTCTTTTTAGACTTAAAAAGATCATTTGACATGGCGCTTAGAATATGAACTTGGAGTAGGATGGAGAACTTATATTTAAAAATGAGTATAGAATAACAGGATCTCGAAAAGGAGAAAGATAATGTTGATTATTACAAGGAAAAGTCCTTAGAAGGGCTGAAGGTAGGGTTCTCAGAATGAAGGACTTGGTCATCTCTGTTTGGCAAGAAACCTACTGGAAAATCTCTTTTCCCGCTGGTGACTGCTAAGTCTTGCTGGGAGAAAGGTGAGTTTCAAGTTTTTATTCCAGATCCTTTAGTTAATTTTTATGTGTCCTCCATGGATTTCACCCTAGTGGACAAATTTTTAGGAGCAAGACCAAATCTAGAATCTCTTAGAAAAATGGTTAAAAAGAACTAGGTTATTTGAGGAGAGGTAGATATTGCACCAATGTCAAATGGTTTCTTCTCATTTATCTTCAACTATAAGGAAGACATGAATACAGTTCTTTGTGGAGGACCGTGGTCTTTTGGTAAATGCTCTCTCACTATTAAAAAATGGGAGCCTAACATGGATCTCTCAGATTCTTTTTTCTTAACCACTCCCATTTAGGCTAGACTTCCTGGTCTCCCTTTAGAATTTTGGCATGAGGACATTTTTAAAGGTATTGCCAGTTCTTTTGGTGAACTTGTGGCATTGGATAATGCTACGGCTTCTAGAACCAAACTTCAAAGTGCCAGACTTTATGTTAAAGTGGCAGACCTGAATCATCTCTCAGAAAAGGTGGAACTAATATCCAAGCTTGGTAAAAAAACTCAAGATTTTTTTTTTGAAGATTTGCCCAATTCTTTCTATGCTTGTAAGAAACATGGGCATCTGGTTAAAAATTGTCCCTCCAAAAGTAAAAATCATCCTAGTAGTGTTTCGGATGGGAAAAAGACCAAGGTCCAGCAAAAGAAAGTATGTAAACCCAAAGAAGTCATTGCCAAGAACAAAAGAATAATGAAGATTCTAAAGTTCCACATGCTGAGGTGGATAAAGAGCCTTCTTTTGAAGATTCTAATGCTTCACATGCTGAGGCAGATAAAGAGCCTTCTTTTGAGAAAGTTAACTCTGAGAAAGAAGGACATGGTTTGCAATCAGATACCATAATACTTGAACAAAGAATAGATGATTTGATATATCAATCAAAACAAATTGTGATCTATCAAAGGATAGAAGATCGATGGAGAGATGTAGACGACAAAATTGTGCTAGAGGAAGGTGAATTCTTGGCTGAAGCTGGAAATAAATCAGAGGAGGGAGATCTTTTTTCTTAGTCCAGGGATATCCAGGTGTTATCTCAGGCTGATAATGACTTTCCTGTGGATGAGCCTCCTCCCCTAGAAGTTGTGAAAGATAATGGAGAAAACTCAAAGCATAAACTAAACCAAAGAAAAAGGGCTGAAAAAAGGATCAATATTAAGGGGGTAGAAACAAGAAGCAGTAAAATAGATCAGCAAACTAAGGCGAAACCTCTTGCTTCTATTCTAAATAAATCTGGAAAAGAGCTGAATAGCATTCTAAGGTGAAACCAGATGTTGGTTCCCTGGACAAACCTGGAAGAAGATCCACTAAGAAAACCAGAGAGTTAGAAAGTATGCAAAATATTGCTGATGGTAGGCAGGCAACTATTTTGGATTTTACCCCTAAAAAATAGATATGAAAATCATTACTTGGAATATTAGGGGGCTGAATAGTATTCATAAATTGGATATTGATGTTGTCCCTGTAAAACCTGATTTTGATGCTGCTCTTCAGTAGGTTTCAGGACTGCTATTCCTGGTGGTTATTAATGCTTTATCTTTTTTTATTCTATTAAAGGGTTTTGGGGTCCCTTCAAAACCTATTTTTACCATAATCTAAAACATTGCATAGTCTTTATGATCAAGTCTGAACCAAAATCAAAATAGGTAAAGAAACGTCAAAATGATTTAGAAGTGACATTGGTGTCAAAAAAGGATGTCTACTATCACCACTTTTTTTGGGATATACATTGATAAGCTATAGGAGTGGATAAAAAAAATTGGTAGATGGGGGTGTCTTCCTAGCTATCTATGTGGCAAAGCTACTCCTATATGCAAATGATCTTATCTTATTTTAAAAAACAACACATAGTTTGAGAGAACACTTGAGGTCCCAAGATATTTTTTGTCAATAGGTTGGGATGCAAGTGGATAATATAAAAACAAAGTCATGATTTTTTCATTACAAAGGAAAAAAAGAAAATTAATTTCCTTTTTGAAGGAAACCCTTTGGAAGTGATGAAAGAATACAAGTACCTAAGGCATGATTTCAATAATTATTTTAGTTTGGATACTTTCATGACAAAATACATATAAGGAGGTTGGAAGGATTTATACTCAATAAAAAATAGATGAAAAAATCATAATTATGGGATTAAAAAACTAATAGGACTTTGATTGGGTTGATTATGATGTCAGTGGTGCTCTAAAAATGAAGTTTGGGGAAAAAATGTGTCAAATATGAAAGGGATAAATATAGAGATAATTCAAAAAATATATAATAAAAACCTAACAATGTAAACATTGGTTCCATATGATATTTTATTACTTAAAATAAATAATATCATGTTAGAAGCATCATATATATTTTAAATGCTAAGATATTTAAATAAGATGAAAAATAAGGAGACTCATTGAGCCAATAATGGTAGTGGATAAAGAGTTAAGAAACATGAAAAACACATGGATGAAACAAAAAAAATGGATGAGTGAATGGGGCATTAGCATGTAAGAGTGCATAAACACCAACGAGGATATAAAAATGTATAAGAGAGAAAATCTCAAGACCTAACCATGTGGACAAATCAAGTTGGGTGGAAGAAAGAATATCATGTCAATAATTTAATCCCACATGAGATCATAGTGAAAAGGCCTACAAAGGACCATAAACCAAGTACAAGACAAAAATATTGATGGCTTAGCTTAGGACTAGCTCATATAATCTTATGTGTGAAATCAACAGGTGGACAACACCTAAAGAAGAGTGAAAAAACACATGTCTATTTTGTACCATGGGGATGATGGAGATAGAATGATACTACATCATGGAGTGTATATATTATAGTGATATTTGAATCAAATATGACAACTTGAAATTAGATAATTTGACTAATTTGTTTGAAGAGGTGAGGCTAGATAAAATAATCTTTATTTTTAAAATTGAGTTCATAGTATAAGATCTAACATCAATAGGGGAATGGAAATTTCACAAAACTAAAGGGACAACCCTTATTTCAATAAATTATTTTTGTATGAATCACACTTCTTATAGTTTTAGTCTCATAGATTTCTTGGTCTTATAAACATTGTTAAAATCATTCACTCATTCACATGGTGGTTTTAAGTTTTTATGTTGATCATGTTTCTGCCTAAAATTTAATATGTTTTTTAATTGTAAGAATAAATTTGTGTATGATTAATTGTTAAGCATAATTCATGTTCACAAGATAATAATGGGTTATTCTAAACCACTGTTCATGAGATATAGGTTAAACTTGAATTATAATACATATTTATCTCTCTCTCTCTCTCTCTCTCTCTCTCTCTCTCTCTCTCTCTCTCTCTCTCTCTCTCTCTCTCTCTCTCTCTCTCTCTCTCTCTCTCTCTCTCTCTCTCTCTCTCTCTCTCTCTCTCACACACACACACACACACACACACACACACACACACACACACACACACACATTTAAATAATTAGGATTTAAATAAATAAATAATATATTTGGATTGAAACTCATGTTATTTTAAGGTTTAAACATGAAAGGAAATGAATGGTTCATATATAAGTTTTGTATGGTTATGTATATTTCACATCAAAATGCAATATGTCTATCCATAAACATTTAAATAAGTCTAAAAATATGTAAAAGAGTAAAATTAGACTTAATTACTATTTCAATTCCTAAGTAATAAATGATTAGGATAGGGTTTATAAAAATATCTTTATTAATCTAGAAATAGTCATCATAGTCTAACAACAAAATTTGGGGTTTTGTGGCAAGATAGTGAGAACCTTGATAACTTGTTATGATTTGAGCACCTGACAAGAATCATACTCTCCACATTCTTGGAACCTAAACTATGGAATCCACATTTATATAAAATTATATATATGAATAAAAATATTTAACAGCATTCTTCATTTATTGGGTTTAAAAAACCCTACTCAATATTTTGAAATTTTATGCCAATCACTAGGAAGTTGATTTTATTCTTCACACCCTAATAGAGAAGCTGTATTTACAAAAATAAGGAAAATGAATTTTTTTTGGGCATGTGATTATGGAAATAGGGGTTTTAATCACTTGGAACATTTTAGGTCCCATAATGGCACAAAATATCAAAGGCAACACACTAAGTAAAATATAATTTAACCAAGCAGTCTAGTGTAATGTAAGTGTGTCACTAGCATGATCTTCAATGATACAATGAATGATTTATGAATGCTATATTTCTTATAAAATAATAAATAAAATATGATTTCAATAGATAATATATTCTCTTTTATATTTCCTTTAGTTTCTTGGATTCCTTCTCTATATGCTTTCATTGATGTCCTAAATGCACTAATATAGCTATGTATTTATAGATGTATTGAATTCAAATCAAAACCCTGTTAGTATAAAAAATGACATAAAAAAGGTGAAAAACTAACAAGACTTGACCATTAATCCCCAAGAGAACCTAAAGGTTGAAAATTACCCAAAAACCCATAAACATATAATATACATGTTTTGGAAAAGCACCAAAAATAGAGGAAAATAAAAGGGGAGGAGAGATAAAAAAGAGGGGCACACAATATAAAATGACCAAACATGTGCCAATAAATCCTAATTGGAATAAAAATCTAAAAATATATAGGCACCCTATAATAATGTAATCTTATGACCAATAAATGCCTGGGGCCCATTTTAGGTATCTACATAATACATGAATTTGATATGTGTGCATGTGTATGTGCAAGTGCGCATGTGCATACTTATCAAAGTAAAAAAAAAACATAATATGGATATAATATTTAATGTCTCTCTAATCTCATTTAATAAACACCATTACACCTATAAATATTTAAAAGATACTTACATGTGAATAAATATCCATAATCTACTAAAGTCTACAAATAAAAAAAGTTAAAACAATACCCCTATTTTTTTTAAAGACATGATGATGTCATTATGAACTCACACACATCTAAATTTGTGATATATCCTACATACATATATTCATGGGCATGATATTCTTGTTATATTCTTGCCTTAAGTGTTTACTCCATGTTTAAATACATAGTTGCCTTGTTTGCTTTGGGTGGGATATGTTTTTATTTTTGTTTTATCTACATTCATCATGTTTGGCATGTCATCCTTACCCTCTATGTTCTTGGTGTGGATTTAATACTTAAAGTTTTTGTTTCATGGATGGTCAAATATATGACATGTTAGTTATTCTACATTTTTTTCGTTAGGTATTTTATATGTTTTATGGTGCCATGATTTATATCATTCACAATGATTTTATTACTTACCTATTATGTCATGATTTATATCATGGATCTATATAGGGTAGTAACTTATATGTGTGATTTAAATTATTATATATTATACTAATGATACCACATTTATTATATACTATTATAACATTGGGCATATATTATTGATCTTACACTACTTCCATCTTATCTTCACATGAGGCACACTTCACTTGTGCTATATTTATTATTATTTTTGCCTATGTGGGGCTTGTCAATCATGAAATTATATTTATTACAAAATAATTACATATGTGGACACTTATTTTTCACATATACACTTCCAACATGACATCTTGGTATGTTAAATATCATTGGTTTAATATCTTATCTTACTTGTGATTGTTTAACCTTAAAAATCTCGATTGGGGTTATCTAGGGTTAAAGGGGATAGAGATAACTTAAGGTACAAGGGTGATAAATTATCTTTATATCAAGACAATTGGATGATAAAATAAGATATAACATATGATGAATTCATTAAATTGACATAGGTTAAAACTAGTAAGTACAACTATGCTATATATAAAAATGATAAAGAAGTAATGTATGTAGCTAGTTCTGATGGTAACATAGTTCTAGATTTGGAACATGCATGAAGTAGACTGGAATAATATTATTGAATAGTCACCAAATTTTGATTTGAGTGATTTTAGATATGTGGACACTAACATCAACCTTGGATGGTTATGTTGAAGCTACTATCTGAACCTAACACAGGTGTCCTAAATGGAATACTTGATAGAAAAGGATGCAACCACTTGGATGCTTCAAGGTTTATCTTCACCTTCATGTTAATGCATTAATATATAGGTCATGGAATATCATTCCTCATGATATTTCAAAAACCTACTTCTCCATCTTCATAGTGACCCTGGGGAAAAATGGGTTAGTGGGTACACAGTGTCAAATTGACCCCAAAGACATCTCTATCAATAAGCATTGCCTACATAGCCAATAATCTAAAGAGGGCCTAAGACTAATATAGTTCTCCCCTATATGTTGGATTATGTGTAAATCATGTAATATTTGGAAAGTAATTAAAATAATGACCTATCTTATAACTTGGCAAATATAGCTCTTGGGCTACTCCTTCAGTACTTTAGACCTATGTATATGTTATCTCTATGAATGAAATGAAAATAAGAGGAAATAAGGAAGCTGTGATTTATCAAATTCTTGATTTAATGCTTTGATAAGTTTCTTTTATTTATGGGTTTATACTAAGTATTTCCCAGGTGAAGAATGAATGAGCACTGATTGTGAACATATACCACTCCTATCATGAAATAACTCACATTATGACACTTATGCTAACCATTAGGATATGTTTCATTGAAAATTAGATGAATTTAGGGTACTGGGTAGTTACATCAGAGTAAGATACATATGTCAATGTAGGTCTCTATCCAAAACACTAGTGTTCAAGGAATAAGAAAATTTTAGAGGCTTAGAACTTATAGGGATATAAGATATGCATGTTTTAAGCATTCTGGGCAAGATAGAAGGTCTAGGTCATCAATATAAGACTCCTTGGGCCAAAAGATAGGCTAAGGGGCACAAAATAGAGTAGATGCAATACTTCTAAAGGTAGGAAAGGTTTATAATTCAGAGGAACAACCAAGATCTAAGTTTGCAAGTGTACAAGGTTAAGGTGATATATAATCCATAAATATCATCTACAATGATGTGCATAATTATTTTATTTTAAGAAATGTACTTCATAGGTTCATCTAAAATAATAAAATGGGATGCATACATTTCACTCATTATATTCATCTAGAATCCATGAATTCAACATAATTTTCACTCCTATAAAGGGGTGCATTCATATTTCATGTAATCTTAGGTGTATGAAGGATGCAACACCTATTCCCACCATGGGATATATTCAAATAATTACTTACCCTTATTTTTTATAATACTCAATAATATTTTAGTTTGATTTTTTGTAACTAAAAATGTTCCTCAGAAA
This sequence comes from Torreya grandis, assembly GCA_037957365.1. Lineage (NCBI taxonomy): Eukaryota > Viridiplantae > Streptophyta > Pinopsida > Cupressales > Taxaceae > Torreya > Torreya grandis. Next base: position 663,307 of record JARHVA010000239.1, on the reverse strand, counting down.
TGTATGCAAGACTTTGCACAAGTTCAGAGGCATGTGCTCACATAGGATATCTTCACATATTTAGTGCAACCAGTTATATCATTTTTAGTTTTTATTACTACATTTCAACACATTTTTAGTATTGATAGTAATATATGCTTAAATTTTCTAAAAATATTTATAGGTACATTGGACCTTGATTTAGGAGCTCTAGGAAAAAAAAACAAAGTATCCACACCAAGCCTATTTGACTTTAATATGTATGCACACAAACATCAAAGTGGGACATTATGGAAACACCTAAAAATGGTCCCTATGTATTCATTAGTAGTATAAGGGCCTGATAAATAGAAAATGATTAAAATATATACTAACCCTAACCACAAGTCACAAAACACATTATTTTCATTATTGTTTTTAGGTTCATCTACCCTATTAGTTGTTTGGATAAGAAGTGTGATTTCCCATTGATTCACATGAAGTTTTAGAAAAATAAGCAAGGTTTTTAGAGCCTAAAATATCATGAACACACTCATAAAAAAATTGTATATGCATGTCACTTCATATAACTATAAATAAATTTTAGTGGTTTTGGGGAGTGATATAAGAACATTAATGGAAGGAGAGAGAAAATGATAAAGGATAGTTGGTTTTTGGTTGTTAAGGTAGTAAGGGGTATTTTTTTTATTGAAGAGTGCCTATATATTAATCAAAAAAGATATGCTACAACACTAATCATCTAAAAAAAGAAGGTGGAAGAGTCACACCCCATGAGCATAAGCACACTAAGGGCAAAGACACCTCAGGAAAAGTCTAAAAAATGGTCAAAAAATGACCACACTTATAAAAATAAACATCAAATCAACATATAGACAACAAATTAGAGAGAGCAAGGAACATATAATGATAAAGAGAATAATTAAGCAACTTCAACAAACATGGAAATTGGGGGAGGTAATGGAGATGGTAGGTCCTGAGGCTTACCACCCCATCCTCCCAGGTTAAGAGGATCCTTGTCCATAGGTAAGGGATTCAAACTAGTGTTTTAATAAGTCTCTAATGTCTCATCTTGATTTATTTTAGGTGAGATTGCTAGATCTAGGCATATAAATTTTCCTTAGGGGAGGACCTTAGCCCCTGATGTCAATATCATGAGATGAGGGAGGATATCCGTAGCCCCTACCATCACCTATAAATATAGAAGAGCCACTTAGACCACCATAATGAGGAAAATACTAATGAGGTAGTGACCAATGAGGATAATGACTCATGTGTCTAGTTCTAAAATGCTACCAATGTGGCCCATGCCCTCATCCTTGGGGAGGTGTAGGATATCATGGGGGCTCAAGAGGTTCATAGCTAACCATGCATGTGGCATTTGCCCATGGTCGAGTAGTCATTAAAGGGTGTTGAGTGCTAGGTGGACCTTATCTATTTGACTTTGAATCTAAAGAGTAACATTAGATATAATAGTAATTTTGTTAGTAACAAAAAAACTATGTTTTAACTCTTCATCATTAAAGCAAGCATAATTTATAGCTTTCCAGATTTAAAATAAAATATCAGCATGAAAGATATGTAGAAATATGTTATATTTTTTAGGAAATAAATTTGAGTCCCCCAAGAGAGCCATCTTCCATGTGAATAATTTAGGTTGAAAAGGCTGAAAAAGGGAATGAATCCACTACCACATAGATTGTGTGTGATAAAAAATCTAAAAAAGGTGCTTAATAATCTTTGGTTGTCAAAAATATAGGAAAATTGGGTTAGACATGCCAATATGCTTGATCTAATCACCCATAGGTAGGCTCTGATAAAGGAGACACCATAAAAAATGAGCCTTTTTGGGCTCAATAATAGCAAACCACACAATGCTAAAGCATCGGGTCCAAACCCCATGTCTATAATGGAGATTTCATCTAAGGTTGAGCATTTCATTAGGAATATGATGAGGGGATATTAAAATATACCCCAAATAAATAGAATACCAGGTAAAGGGGGTGGCTGTAGGGTAGTGCCAATCCTTCTACCAAGGAACTAGAGAGTTGACCCCTATTTTATGCAAATACTCATTAGGTATGAAACTTTGAATTTCTATAGTAGCCTCTACATTTGAATTATTTAAATGAAATTTACTATGAGGTTGTTTCCAAGTGAGCCAGGTCCTATTCTCCTTGTAAAAGAGATCATTGATAACCTTGAAAAGCCTTAACCCTTTAACCCAAGGGATTAAGGCATAAGGAACATTATTAAAATTTAAACAAGGTAACCACCAGAGAGATTAGGAGTTAATGGAGAGGCCATTCTTGAAACCCTCACCTACCTAATTAAGGTGAGGCTTAATCTTTTCCCAAATTTTCTATAGGCTTTAACAAAGGTACCCTTCATTTTAATAGGCACTGGGGTTATGAGCAGAGAGTGAAGTCCTAGGCCTTTCCAAGCCTTTCTACCACATGGGAGTCCCTGAGAGATATAATGGTGTACAATAATATTATAGGATTCATCCCTATTAAGACCTATAATAATCCATTTGACACCAAGGGAAAGTCCATAAAATTTTAATAACTAGGAGATCCAATCCCATAACTTCCTTGGGTTGGCAACATATGTTTTAAGAATCTCTGTGGAAACCCTTATGACCCTTAGAGTTAGCCCATAGAAAATCACTTAGAATTTTTTATAATTTGTTGTAAGCAGTATTAGAAGGGGCCCACCAAGAGGAATAATACACATGAGTAGCTGCCAAGACTTTAAAGCAAATTTGAAATGTTCCAAAAAGAGATAGAGGCTTGGTGATCCAAAAAGATTTTTTTTAACTCTTTACACCACATAAGACCATAAATCAGAGGGAGATGCCCAAAAATCAAAAGGGATGCCAATAAACTTAAACTACACCCCTATAAGAAGCCACTACCATTGATATCCATCCAGCCAAGGAGGTTTGGGGACCAAAGATTGATGGTAACATTAAATCTTCCTCCATTGAATAGATAAGCCTAAAGCCAAAAAAAAAAAAATGGAGACACTCCATGGAATTCCTAACAAAATCTTCTTCCTATTGAAGAGTGAGAAAGGAATTATCCACAAAGTGGTCATTTAAAAGTTTTCTATCAGATTGAGGGAGGGATATTCTTTTCACCAAACCCCTAACAGTGTAATTAGATAAGAGGTAGATAAATCCTTATACTAATAGAACAAATAAATAAGGGGTTAAATGACACCCTTGTCATATATAATGATGGATTTCAAATTAAGAATATTGGGTATCTTTGATAGTGATACAATCCCCAACATCCTAAAAGAGCATGTTAATAGTCTAAATAAATTTGGAACCAAAACCAAGGGCCTTCAACATGGCTAGAATGAAGGGCCACTCAATATGATCATAGGATTTCTCAAAATAAATCTAGATAAATATACCCTTTTGATTAGGAATATAAGCCCATTCCATACCTTCCCAAATCGCAATGACATTATCCAGAATGAATCTATTCTAAATGAAACTAGTTTGCTCACTCTTTATAATTAAATGGAGAATGTGTTTGACTCTGAGGGCTTAATATTTAGAAATAATCTTATAGGAGACATTGACCAAAGTAATAGGCTTCTAGTTGGTGATAATTTCAAGATCACCAACCTTGGGAATAAACTTTATGTTACCTTTTTTATAAGGGATCCCAAGGATTTGGTTAGAACATCTTCAGAATCAACTCGATGAAGATCAAGTCTAATAGTATCTCAAAGGGTTTGGTATAAATCACATGATAAACCATCAATTCATAGATCTTTGTCAATTTACATCTATGTAATAGCCTCATGGAGGTCACTAAAATATAAGGACCTATCATAGTCTACTCTTTAAAAATTGGAAACTTTGTAGGACACCACTTGGAGGCATTACTGGAGAGCTACCTCTCATTATAGATAAGAAGCTTATGCTAAGAAAACACTATGGTAATGATTAAAAAAATATTGTATAATGTTAGGATGTTTGGTAAGCTGATTATTTCCTTCCTTGAAAACTTTGATTTTATCAACAACTCTCCTAAAGTAGAGAAGGGCAAAAAAGTCCTTATAAACTTTGTCTCAAATTTTCAACCAGTGCATATGAGCTCATAGTTGAGATCATTGGGCCTTATGAGTCTCCTAAATTTTGAGCTTATATCTCCAATTTTACACTTGAGTTTAGAGGTGAAAATTGAAAGGTGACTGCTCTATTTCCTATAAAACCCAAATATATTCATAGTTTATATCATTATGTAGACATTATCTAAAAGAGGCTTCTTATTTTCCATAGATCTATGGAAAGGTAAAAGCACTAGAACAAGCATCTATCCACCACTAAATCTATTTAATAACTCCCTTTGATCTAAGAATTAGGCTCTAAATTCAAACAATATTCCCCACTATTATTTTATGCTTGAGGTGAGTAGTATTGAGATAAAATTGAGTGGAGGCAGACTTAACTTGAGGTGTGGTCCACTCAATATTAAAGCAAATAGGGTGATGATCTAATAAAAAATTATTGGGGATGAATAATACTAGCCTATCATGGACCAAGAAAAATAATAAAATATCTTTCTCAACTAACAAGGCTCGATCAAATCACTGAATCACCTTATCTTCTCCCTATTGAAAGTTAGACTAGGTGAACCAGGGGGAGTCTAATTTTTTTCTTCAATGATGATTAGGATCAAACACCCTAAGTTTGTTATGCATATAAAACTAGGATTCATTATCAATAGCATGCCACCACATTATAAGTCATCATTATTTATTATAATCTAATTCTACCATGTTGAATCACCATAGAGGATCTAATGCACAACTAGAAGTGAGTCGGCCAACCACCTCCATAGGGTGGCCTGTTCCACATCATCATTATAGGCATACAATTTAACCAACAAAATGATATAGTTATTAAAGTAAAAAGGGTCCACACCACCCAATTTTTGGGGTTTGATCCTCAAGAAATAATATTCTGAGAAAACTAGAGAGCTAAAAAAGTGATGGCCCCACCATGCCCAACTTCATGTCCAGTAGCCTGACATATGAATCTAGGAAAAATTATTCATGTTTCATTTTGTAGTAAGAATACAAAAATATTAACCTCTTATAAACAAATAATTTTCATGCTGCTAAAGAGTTGACAACTATTCCTGATCGTATACTTATGTAGTAGATCAGTAAGGCCTCAAAACATTCTAAGAGCAAACAATAATTAGGCATTATCGAGGTGCATGTGATTCTCCTCCATGAGATATTCTAACATACCAAATTGATTAAACATGAGTTTTTTGGGTAATAAATCATTGATTATAAATGGTTTTCACTTATGTACCATGTATTCTACCTCCTCTAGAGATGGAGAAGGGTTATGAGAGCATCGAGACACTATTTTATGGTCCAAGGTGACCAAACTTTGTTATTCCTCTAGAACCCTCACCCTAGGAGAGGGTTGTGATGGTGGCACTAAGGGTGGAATATCAACTAGAGAGGCCACTACTTGTAAAGTATACATAAGTGGAGTAGAATATTTATTAGGTAAAACATATTTTCTAGTAGAAGTTGAGGTATGGTTATTTACAATAGGTCTACAATAAGAAGCTTATGGTCTGCTACCACCTTTGGAAGAGTTGTTATTTTTTTGTTGGTGATGGTAGTCCAACCATCATTATTTCCATTTTGTGGTTTGAATTTATATCCACCCTTTTCTTGAGGATTAGGGGTGCATGCACCATCAAAGGACATTCTCAGATCATATATTCCAAATACTGGTACCAAAATCAAGTATTCAAGATATTGATATACAAAATATGTTAAGAAAAATGGTTAGTGCTAATTTATGTATCAATAGAATCTTTCAAATATTAAGATAAATCCACTTCAACACAAACCCTATTTTAGATATGATCCATAAATAACTTGGTCTTCTCATTGTATATGAAGTACCCTATGGGTTTATGACCTGGTCAATAACACCCCATAAAGAGATAGGCAAACTAGGAAATTCAAACCAAATGGGGATTTTCAACTTTGCTTGCTTTGAGACTTGACAATTTTGAGTCCAATGAGAAAAGATAACTAGAGTATTGTGAATAAACCAATGACCATGGTTAACAATGTATTTTTAGTGCTTTGGGTTTGAAAAGTGAAATAAAAAAAGCCTTTGGTAAGGTTTTGGAGTCCTTTCAGTTTCAAATCATGGCCTTGCTAATGGTTGTGAACCCATTGCTTTAGAATGCTCTTAGGGGGAAATTGACCAAAAAAGTAAGAAATCGAAGTAAAATTTTAAAATAAATGAGAGGCTTTGTCAAATTTAGGCATACCTAAAATAACATCAGGTAATAGAGAGTCAAAATCATTAGCATTACATCATGGAAGACTTTTGGGACAAATTTCTTTACCTGATTCAAGGACATGGTTACACTCACTCACTCTAAATTTATCTGCATCTATAGATGTAGAGATGGAGGTAGTGGTAATTTAAAATAGGGTACCCCTATCACCTAGAGGGCAAATTACCGATCAAAATCAATAATAAATGTAAATAGAAATAATATCCTACCTAGATCCATGGTGATCAGTAGTGTGGCAGATGTGTCTAAAGTCTCATCAATGTAGAGATACAAAAAATTAATATTAAGGGGTCTTTAAATACCCTGTAGGAATATTTATAATGTGTGAAGTCTTTTTAGTATGTCACTACCACTCATATGAGGAGTTAACATGAATGTAGGAGTTTATTTGTATGTTAATATAATAAGGTGATAGTATGCATGTAAGAGTGGATGTATGGGAGTAGTAGGAGGAGAGATAAGTGTAATAATTAAAATAATAAGGATAGACGAGTTAAAAAAAAGATGAAATTTGGAATAAATCTTCCCATATTGTAAATATTCCAAATATGAATCTGATAGATGTTTTGGAGTCAATGAATAAATAAAGATTGTGGGAAGAATTTATGTTTTTTTTCCAGGGAACCCTTGGTATGTAGTAACTCTTTTGACATATTTTTAATATCAAAATGATTCAATTATTTATTTAAAGTGGACTTTGTACGTATTTTTTTATGTATATAGATATCATTTGTAAAATAGTTCAAGAATAAGAAAGTCTGTGTTGATATAACAAGGAGTAGTATTTATGAAGAATGTTTGAGTGAAATTTGAACCATTGGAACTTTAAACCTCTTAGAATGTTTGTTATGAATGTTTATTACTCAATTTTGGTATCCAAGTCATTCATTTTAAGTGCAATACTTAAAGTACCTAATACTCAATCCAAATAAAGAACCCTATTGTTGTTATCCCAATCAAGAATAAAGAAAATAGAGATATTTTGAAGGATCAAGCAAAGTGTTTGGAAGATGAGAAGCTGATGTGGAATATTTAAATGGATATAATCAATATTATTGTTGATAAAAATACAATCAAGACCAAATAATGGTCAAAAATTTCATTATAAGCACATATTATCCTATAAGTATATTTAGAACTTTGTCAAATTATTAAAGAGTGCTTTGTAAGTTGATGGAAGCTTGAAATAGTCTTAAAGAAAGATTAGAGAGGTAGGACAAACCTTAAACTTGTCTTAGGTATAATAAAAATTGTTTCATAAATAACTTAACCTCTTTAGTAAACCCTCAGTCTTGAGAAGCCTTACACTTAAACTCAAAACTCTGTCTATCTAGTCATTGTGGTCATTTGGAGTTTTTTTAAGGTCAATAAAATCTTAGAGATGGTTAAGTACCTTGGGAAATACCTTATCCATGCTTGATAAGAGTTTTAAATTACTTTGAATTCAAATAAACCCCTTTTAACCCCCCTTGGCCTTGCATAAGCCTTCATAACCAACATCTAGGGTTTTGAAACCAAAATTGGAATAACTAATGATTTCACCCTTAGAAATTCAAAAAATTTGTAGTCTAACTTTGATTATTTTACCCTAATTTATTTCTCTATTGTTAGACCTGTACAATACATCATGGTATGGTATTTATCCTATAACAAGAGACTAGGCCTAAAAATCTTTAAAGAGACCTAATTGAAGAAGAGATAGAGGGTATTGGAAGATATATCTTGTGAATTGGATGATGAAATTTCTTATTAATTTGAATGAATGAAATGGGTATCTAAAAATGATTTTAGTCCCAAAAATTCCTATGGATTGTCCCATATTAGGAACTTTGAATGTTTCAAGGGATACAAGGAAATACTAAGAGGATATAAACAAAAGGTGCCTATGGGGGGTTTAAGAGTGAAAAAATGATATAGGTAAGTGGAAACATGTTTTATTGTAGGGAAAGAATCCAATCTAAGCAATAAAATGATGGTATGGAGAGTTAAGCCAAAAATGTCCTTTTGGAACATGTTGGTGATATACCACAGATCCATAATAAATCAATATTGACACTAAATTGATTTGGTTCAAGTTTTTTTTGACCAATGAAGACTATTTAAGATGCATGGACATATTCATGGAATAGAAAGAGGAATTTGGGGTTTAGATCCTAGTAGAGTTGACTAACCCATGGTGTTTAAATGAATTCAATAATGAGTATACTACAACAAGATGGTATAGGAATGAGTGAGAGGGTTGAGTTATGGTGGAAAAATGTGAGAATGATTCTAAATGATAGTCACAGTTAGAGTATAAATCTTTATAACATTATTCTAAGATCTAGCCATGTAAGCAAGCAAGGAAACAGGTTGGGATACAAGACTCAATATTAGGTATGTGGATACAAGTGGGAATTGGTAAACAAGTTTGGATATTAGATAAAGACTTAAATAACAAGAAGGTCCATGTATAAGGTAGAGTTTATTGGATCTCTATGTCAGAGTGGTATCAAAACAAGCAAGATTTTGATAAGAAAGAGTACATGCAACATTCAATCAAAAATAAAAAAATAAGATACATTTGATTTGATACATTGTTTCTTATTATGTTTAAGTTATATGAGGCATGTGTAAGGATTGTGAAATGTTCTTAAAAATTTGAATTAAGTGCAATTTTATCCTTGTCCAAGAAAGGGAATAGAGAAAGATAGGTCCAAGTGAGGCCTAGAGAGTGAAGAAAGAGAAATGTGATGACCCAAGTGTGGTACCTAAGAAAAAATGGTTATTGGTGACTTAAGTGAGGAACTTGAGAAGATTGAAGAGATAAATAGAGGCACATTTAATCCTTGAGGAGAAAAAAAATATTTATAATAAATGAATATGAAGTTGAAGCAAAATTAAAAAATAGATATGAAAATAGTTGAGTTAAGAAGAATGGGAGATGAATTAGAAATGTTTGAGCTCAAGGTGTAGTTGTGGTTGAAGGATAGAGAACAATAATTTAGTTATCTAATGAAAATAATAATGAAGTGGAATATAGAGTTGATGTCAAGAGGAAAAAGAAGTAAAGGGTAGAGATAATGGCCCATAGAGGTTTCAAGAGAAAAGAGTTACCAAGTGAGTAACATGAAAAGGTAGTTATGAAGAGAGTTCTCATTATGGAAAACATGAATGAAGATAAGAAGAAGAGTAATGAGAATAGGAAAGTGTCCATGAAGAAGACATTTAAGGAGAAATTTTTGTCTCTTATTTTGATATCTCACATTGTGTTTAAGTGTGTGTATGTAAGTATAGAGTATAGTTGGATGAAGCTTAAGGAAAGGACCTTAAAACTTATGAGAAATGGGTCAAGTAAAACATCCATGAAGAAAAAAAAGGTGAAATAAAGCTGATACAAGTTGTAGACTCCCACAAAAAAGAGATGAAATATGAGTTGGAATTCCATGATGTTTTAGGAAGCACTTTAGTAGAAGAGAACAAGTGAACACCTAAGAAAGAGGTGATTACAGGCAAGGAAGAAAATAAAAAGACATGACCATATAGAAGGTGATAGAATAGGTAAATAGACATTTGAATAATACAAAAAAAGATGAAAATTTAAAGGTACATGTTGTCAAGGTAAAGATCAAGGTTGATCTCATAAAAAATGCAATAGATCATGGATACATAGTGCCAAAGTGGCTCAAGAAGCCAATCAGTGAGATGAAGAAGGAAAACCTAAAGTAATAGGTCATTGAAATTGATAACTCAAGTGAAAGACAAGATAAAAGCATGAGGAAAAGAATAGAGTGTAGGTTATATCAAGCCTACATGATAGGTTTTAAATCAAAAAGGTATGAATAAAGTGCTAAAGGGAAAAAATCACTTTATGGTTTAAGTAAAGAAGATGGTTTAATACATAGACATTAACCTTAAGAACATGAATGGAAAAATGTGGGTGTCAAAGAGAATGAAATGTATAAGAATGGATAGTGTTGTAGGTATAATCTAGGAGATCATGAGGAATGAATAAATTTGAAATCCCAAGAAGCAACTTAAAATCATGGAACCAATAAAAAATAAGGAGATGCTATTGCATCCAAGCAACCCAATGCAACAAGTTGAAGAGAACATAATTGAATGGCAAGGTATGCAAATTAATTATGATGTGCTAGATGAATATAAATTTGAATCATTAAATGAGGTCATGAATAAATACCTTATAAGTGAAGAATAAAATGTAAGGAAGATAGGACAAGGTCTTAAGTTTGATGAAGATAATGGATAAGTGGATGCTCTCACATTGAGAGAATAATTGTAGATTTTGGAGGAATTTTTTAATCCTTAAAAGGGGTTTTATATAGGTGAAGAACAATGTGAGAATATTATGAGTGAGCTCAAGGAATAACTAAGGTCGAGGAAGAGTTGGATGCTATAAGTGATGAAATCTATAAAGAGGCTATCAAGTTTCATGAACAAGAGATGTCATGAATTAATGATATGGATGGTGTAGGATTGGATTAGTAAGAGACATTTTAACCTCATAAGTAGATTAATAAGAGAAGGGATGAGCCATAAAATCTCATGATAAATCCTAGATAAGACAAGCAAGTGAGAGATAAACAAATGAGTAAAGAGCAAGGAAAGAAGATAAGTTATTTGCATGATAGTGTTTCAGATAAAATAGTTAATGATAGGAATGAAAAATATAAAGGGATAATTTTAAAATAATAATTATACATATGTGAGCCTAATTTGAAGAATATAATGATGTTCCAAGTAAGCAAAGAGTCCATGAGGAGACTCATTTTTAGAATTTGGAATTTAATGTGTTAAAAGTAAAGGAAGATGTAGTTGCAGATATGATAGGGATGAAAGAGAAGCAAGAGATTTTATAACATGAGGACCAAGGAGGAAACATTTAGGATAAGATAGATCAATAAAGATAACATGAGCAAATAAAAACAAGTGTAAAAGAAAGGAGTCATCAGGCACCACCGAGAATGATGACTAGAAATCAGATTTTTGAAGAATATGATCAAAATGAAGAGCATGATAAAAAATAACTAGATATAGAGGGGATATTAGATGAATAAGACAAAGAGTGGAAAGGAATTATACATTTCCTTGAGGTAGAGGAGGAATTAACAAGAAAATAAGATAAAGTGATGAGACAAAAGAAAAAGAACTAGTTGATTGGAAATCAAGCTAAGAGAAGCAACCATATGAGGAGTCCAGATGATTAGAATATGAATAATTGGAAAGATAAGAAGAAGGAAAAACTATATTTGAAATATATCTCAATTTTTCCCTCAAGAGGAGTATGATGTAAGAGTATCAATGAAAGGAGAGAGAAAATGATAAAGGATAGTTGGTTTTTCATTGTTAAGGTAGTAAGGGGTATTGAAATACCCTTTAGGAAGTTTTAGAATGTGTGAAAATTTATGTTTTGTGTTTAAATATTAGTTTTATTTCCTACCAAAAATCCACTTTTGAATATTTGAATTTATGAATATGTCCTAAACTATTTTAGCAGGGTTTTGTGGGTTGTTTATGAATTGTCAAGATTGGTAAATGTTGAGAGTGGTCCTAGAAGGTGTGAAATAGATCTCTAAATGTATATAACATGAAAAATAAGAATAAAATACAAGAAAAGGCATTATAAATACCACTCATATGAAGAGTTAGCATGAATTTAGGAGTTTGTTTGCATGTTAATATAATAAGGTGATAGTATGCATGTAAGAGTGGATGTGTGGGAGTAGTAGGAGGATATGGTGGGAGTAGTAGGAGGAGAAAGAAGCGTAATAATTTAAATAATAAGGGTAGATAAGTTAAAAATAATATGAAACGTGGAATAACTCTACTCATATTGTAAATATTCTAAATATGAATATAATATATGTTTTGGAATCAATGAATAAATAAAGATTTTGGGAAGAAATTATGTTTTTTTCTAGGGAACCCTTGGTATGTGATAACTCCTTTGAAATTTTTTCAATATAAAAATGATTCAATTATTATTTAAAGTGATTTTTTAAAGTATTTTTAAGGTATAGACATATCATCTATAAAATAGTTCAAGAATAAGAAAGTTTGTGTTGATATAGCAAGGAGTTGTATTTATGAAGAATGTTTGAGTTGAATTTGAATCATTGGAAATTTAAGACTCTTATAATGTGTTTTTTTGAATGTAAGTTACTTATTTTTTTCAACCTATTAGTTTATTTTAAGTGTAATATTTAAAGTACCTAATACTCAGTCCAAATAAAGAACCATGTTGTTATCCCAGTCAAGAATCAAGAAAACAAAGATATTTTGAAGGATCATGTAAAGTTTTTAGAAGATAATAAGTTAATGTGGAATATTAAAAGGGATGTAGGAACTATTATTGTTGAAAAAAATATAATCAAGAAAAAATAATAGTCCAAACTTTCATTATAAGCACATACAATCCTATAAGTATATGTATAACTCTGTCAAATCATTAAAGAGTGTTTTGTAGGTTGATGGAAGCTTGAAAAATAATTAAAGGAGTAGATAGGTATGAAAAACATTAAAATAGTCTCATGTCTAATAAATTTGTTTCATAGACAACTTAAACTCTTTAATAAACCCTTATGCTTGATAAGCCTTACACTTAAACTCAGAACTCTGTGTATCTAGTTATTCTGGTCATTTGGAGTTTGTTCAAGGTTAATGAAAGGTTGGAAAATGTTAAATAACTTGGGAAAAACCTTATCCATGATTTATAAGATTTTTTAATTACTTTTAATTAAAATAAACCCCTTTTGATCCCTCTCGGCCTTGCATAAACCTGCATAACCATCATCTAGGGTTTTGAAACCAAAATTGGAATAACTAATGATTTCAAACTTAAAAATTCACAAAAATTTGTAGTCTAAATTTGTTTGTTTTACCCTAAATAATTTTGGTATTATTAGACTTGTATAGTATGAACTCATATGGTATTTAACCTATAATAAGAGACTAGGCCTAAAAAGGTTTAAAGAGACCTAATTAAATAAGAGACAGAGGGTGTTAGAAGATCTAACTTGTGAATTAGATGATGAAATTTCTTTTGAAGTTTAATGACAGTAATGGGTGTCTAAAAATGGTTTTATTATCTTGACAAGTCTTATGGATTATCCAAAACTAGGAGATTTGTATGTTTTAAGGGCTACAAGGAAAGACTAAGAAGATAAAAGCAAAAGGTACCTATGGGGGGTTTAAGAGTGAACAAAGGATCTATGTAAGTGGAAACATGTTTGATTATAAGGAAAGAAGCTAATTTCAGCAAGATAATGATGGTATGGATAATTAAGCAAGAAATGGCCTTTTGGAACATGTTGGTGATAGACCAAGGATCCATGAGAAATCAAGATTGACACTAAGTTGAATTAGTTCAAGTTTTTTTTGACCAAGGAAGACTATTTAATAGGCATGGACATATTCATGGAATAAAAAGAGGAATTTAGGGTTTAGAGCTTAGTGGAATTGACTAACCCATGGTATTTAAATAAACACAATAATGAGTATGCTATAAGAAGATGGTAGAGGAATGAGTGAGAGGGTTGAGAAATGGTGGAACAAAGAGAGAATGATTCCAAATGATAGTCATAGTTATATTATAAATCCTTACAATAATGTTCCAAGAACTAGCCATGTAAGCAAACAAGGAAACAGGGTGGGATACAAGATTCAATAACATGTATGTGGATACAAATGGGAAGTGGTAAATAGTTTGAATATCAGATAAATAATTCAATAACAATAAGGTCTGTGTAGAAGGAAGAGTTGAGTGGAGCTCTTCATCAAAGAATTTCTTTTTTCATTCAAATTTTTTTGGGTTAGCTTCATCATGTTTTTTAATTATGTTTTACACATTAGATCTTAAAGACTATTTCCAAATCACATAATATTTAAGATACTTTTATACAACCATTTTTTTCATTTATTAATTTAGTTTTAGAAAATTAATTATGTTATTAATGTTTTATATTTTTGTAGGTCTAGTTAATTACAAAAGGAATATATGTTTTAATTTGATTGAAATCCATTTATTTATAACATAGTTACACTACTATAAATGTGTATAGTCAAAATTGGAAAATTTATCTTATGTAGTCAATTAAATAAAATTAATGTAGTATCCTAAAATGGTCCTTGGGATTGTATTTCATGTTATTATTATTGGTTTTATATGCTTATTTATGAATATCTAGTTTGGCTCAAATTGAGTGATATCAGCACTTTGGTTAATTTTGAAGCCAAAACCCTTCTGCTCAGCGCTCCACAAGAATATTTATTTTAATTATCCATGAATGTATACCCCCTAATAGGATGATAATATCAAACTTTTTATTTGACCTTTTAAATAGATGGGCCCATCTATCCTTATTTACATTTCCCATTTATATCTATTGAAAGTCAACACATGCACCAATATTTCCATATTTGAATTCAAAGTCTCTCTCTCTCTCTCTCTCTCTCTCTCTCTCTCTCTCTCTCTCTCTCTCTCTCTCTCTCTCTCTCTCTCTCTCTCTCTCTCTCTCTCTCTCTCTCTCTCTCAAACACACACACACACACACACACACACACACACATTGTGGTGATCTATTAAACACACATTATCAATTATCCATTCACTATCAAACATATTCTTATTGCACGTGAGACATATTATGTTATTCTAAGGTTTTTACCAATTTCATTGTTCTACTATATGGGGTTTGTCTTTTGGAAGGCTAGTTAGTTGACACTCACCACCAAAATCCTGATGTAGGTCTATGGTTTAATTTATTTGATATTGTAGGTAAAGTATTAAACTATTTTATAAATACAAGATTCATGACATGTGAATTGATTATAATGAAGTGATGAGAAACATTCTATGATCAAACCCATAAAACACCCATAAAGTTAGATTTTAGTTTAAAAAAACCTACCAAGAGAAAAGTTCATACTCTAGATACATATCACATGATAAAAATGTATGCTTGTGATAATCGTTTCGAATTAGATCCAAGTATTTGGGTAATAGTCCTAAAAACTATAGTCATTAATTTTTAGATTCATAATTTTGTGACAAGTATTCTACAACATTCTAGACAATTTATTCCATTTATATTTATTATATCAATAATATTACTTTTATTAATTAAAAATTATTATTGTATTTTATATGTATTAGGTATGATTAGTTAAATGTAATTCATTTATTTATATTATGTTTTGGTTAAATTGCATTCTCTTACACCTCTTTAAGGGTGTATATTATGTTAAACCCTTATTTCCTCATACCTCTAAGGGATAAATATATGGTAAGATGATACAACCTAATTTTTAGAAATATTTTGTGCTTTATTTATTATATCTTAAACCCTAGATCACTATATTTAAAAAAAATTCCTAACACTTTATGTATTTGAATACATATGGTGTGTTTGTCTTGATTTATGACACCAAAAAAGAATAGACTTCAAACTCCAATTAAAATAAGTGTTATAATTAGCCAAAAAAGACTCCATATTGTTCAAAATAATCTTAATAGATCTAAGTTATTCTCTAAAATGAAAATATAATCCATAGGCATGCCTAATGCTTCCAAAATCAAAGTTTATTTAGAAAATGATATGAGTGACTTGATTTTATAAAATAACGTGTCTTTGAATGATTATATTCCTATTATTGACATATACTTTGATGTGGATAATTCATAATTAAGTGATAAAGTCAATGGTAATATTGAGTGTAGTACCATCTACATCACAAGAGGCCTCGAAAGCATCTCTTAGTGCCTAATTTTAGAAGTTTTGGATAGACAAACCTCGAGATTATAAAATTGATGAATGTTTTGAAATAAGCTGGATGTGTTTATTTGACTATTTACCAAACATCTAAAAACCCTCCAATTTATTCTCTAACTTATGAAACTTCTTAAAGCCTCCATTTTTTTTTATCTACATTCTCAAAATCCTCAAACTTCTCAAAATGCTCCAATCTCTTCTCAAAATTATCCTTATCCTCCACTTTCTTATCCACATTTTCAAAATAATCTAATTTCATCTCCAAATTATCAAAATACTCCAATTTCTTCTTGAAATTATAAAATTCCTCCAATTTATTTTCAAAATCCTCCAATGTCCAAAAAGAAATTCCACTCGTAAATACTCTTCCACTCTACCTAGCTAATACCACACTAGTCATTTCCAACACCAATCACATACATGTGTTTTCCTCAAATAACCTATGTTACTTATCCACTTATTTATTCTAATTCACATTAATCTCAAAATTTCTAAAATAGCAACCGTGATGCACACCCTTTGTAGCATACACAACAAACTAAAAAAATATTTCTACAAGGTTACATAAAAATACAAAAAGGGTAATTTCTAGTGATATTATTCTAAATCCTTTGGCTTATGAAATCATTTCTCCTCCTCTTCCAATTGGGATTGTTGCTTAAAATTTTAAATTATACAATGGAAAAGGAGATAACTCATATCATATTAGAGCCTTTATGCTTCTTATTTATATTTTTCTCATAATGATAAACTATTGACGAAGTTGTTCCTTTTAATTTTAAATTATTATAATCTTGATCGGTTCTATTCTTTCCCATGGATAATGTTATTTTTTAATCATATTTTTGGATGATTTATTTTCCCACTTTCAAGTCAACATTGGTGTGAAGATCACGTTTGCTAAATTAGCTCAAATTAGACAAATATATGAACACATTAATGATTATGTTATTAGATTAAAACATATGGTTAATAAGATGAGATATAGACCACCATATAGTGAACTATGTGGTATTTTAATTAATACATTGCTTCTAATTATTAAGGAAAAATTTGTTTTCATTTCTTGTCATTCCTTTGATGATATTTGACATGTTATTAGATAATACAAAATTAAAATTTTGGATGTAAAAATAGCTGAATATTTCTCAAATGTGTCTTATTTTTATAATGATTAAAAAATACTAAAAAATAAAAGTTTGAGAATAAAATGATTGAGGGTTAGTTTCCAACTAAAAATAATCATAAAAATGTGGTTAATGCCATAGAGTAACCATCTCATAAGTTTTTCGTAATGAAAAAAGAGAGTGAATGAAATTAAAAGTATTAGTGAATTTATAAAAATATTTTTAAATAATTTAATTAAGTGCATGATTAGACTTTTGGATCAAGAAGGTCACCCAATTCAATCATTAAGATAATTGACTGTCAAACAAGAGATTTCACAGCAAACTAGGTCCTAGAAAAGAGCTATTTTATATTTTAAGGGATTTAAAAACATATGGTTGAAGCAAAATTAAATTTAAATAAAATAATTGTGTTCCTCTTGAAAATTTATGTAATTTCAAAAAAATGGAATGTGATTTTGAGTTTGCATGCAAACGTTATGGCCTTTAGAAGTTAGAGGAATTTTTATGGTTATGAAATTATAAGTTAAAGTATGTGGTCATTTAAAAACCTACCTAATACCTTTTCAAAGTTAAGTGGTAGTTTCACAACAACCCTGATTATTTTTAAAATTTAGGTGGTTGTTTCACCTATATAAAGTGATGGTTTTTCCCATAGGGAACACACAAGAAGTTTAAGGGATAAATAAGTGTTTAGGATCTAGTTTGTTACTTTTAGGCTCTTTTTTCAAGGTCAAGGAATGTATCTTGTATATTTATGATCCAATATGGGTTAAAATTAGGTATACATGAGAATATATAAGTGTAATAACTTAGTGTTGAGTGTATTCAAAGCAAAATTGTTTAAGACTACACAACTGAGATGGTTTAGTTCAATAGTCTCTCTTGATAAAGAAGTAAGTCATCCATTAAAGAGTGCATAGATAATTATGAGTATAATAGACATTAAGGATTTGGTGTCCTTATAATCCCAAGAATGACAAATATTTCAAACTAAAAAATATAGTGGAGATGAGGAAGTATAACTTCACTTTTGCTAGAGTTTTCTCACATTGAGTTTCTCTAGGGTATATCTTATGTATCTCCCTTTCATGTTTTGGTTATTTCCATTGACTTCATGTTTTTAATTCACTTCAAATATTATAAAATAAAAAATAATCAAGATATATCAATAATGAATTAACATAAGCATAGTACTTGTTCATAAAAGAATGTATGCAATGGATGTAGCATGTGGGGATTGTGTGTGAAGGGTTGCATATTCTATTGTATGTTTTAGAGGAAAATCATAAGATATAGAATACATATTAAAAATATATTTTGGGTTTTTTTATATGAAACATAATTTTGGAACAAACCATTGTATTTAAATGATTCATGTTGTTGAATATAATGTGGAATATCCATATGGTTTCCAGGTTACATTGGTATCATAGTAGGTTTTCCTTTTGCCTTAAAAGGGTTTGCTAACAAATTTACACATTGTGTTATATATATTATTTTGTGTTTGTTTATTTACAAGTAAGTTTTGTTTTCTTTGTTGAAAAATTTCAACAACAGGTAAAGCCTTGAAGAAAGAAAGGCTTCAAGACTCTAAAAATACAAACCAACAAATTCAAGAGGAAAACTTTGAATCAAGGAAAATGTGATGACACTTGGAATATGATAATTAAGATGTGAAAGATAAATTTATGAGCCATTGATAATTTATCTTAGGTATCATTGAATATTTAAAAACCAAGGAAGAGATGTTGGCAAAGTTCCAAGATGATGGTGAAAGAGTGAAGGAGAGAGAAGATTCTACCATGAAAAAGAGAACATCCTCTACCAAATATACACAAGCAATGATTGAAGTATAAAAAGTGAGTGATCCAAAATATTACCTTTCTTCCCATCAAGTTTAAAATGCTTCCTTTAGTGAATTTTAGAAACATACAAAGGTATTTGGCTTTAATTTTTTAACCAAGGTGGGTAATGATGGAAAATGCCTTGGAATCAATGGCCAAGGAATGACTAATCCCATAAGGGTTTAGGAAAGGAATAAATAAGAAGGTTTTGGATATGTTAGTGGAAAAGGAGTTGGATAATGATACAAGACAACTAGAACAAGGAAAGCTTCCAAAGGCAAAGATCCCAAGCTACTAGCTCTAAAAAATAACCCATGCAAGGTAATGACATAATTTATTTTGTCAAATATAATGAAGAGTTTGATCCTCAAAATAATGGGAAGGTCTCTCACAAAGAGGAAAGTAGAATTATGAAACCTCAAAGGGCCAAATAAGAGTTTAAAGAAAGGAGAGAACACATTATCACTCCATGACCATGTGAGTGAATGCAAGCAAGAACTAGGAATGAGAAAACCTTTCAATAATGGGAAGATCATCAAATAATAATGTAAAACATATCTAAAAATAGGTAAAAATACAAAATATGGAGGTAAAAAAATTACCACTTCATCATGATTACACAAGGGGAAGCTCGAGAAGGTATGGAAAGAAAAAATATTCTATTGTTTACTTCAAATGTAAGAAGAGTGGCCATGTAGCATAAATTTATTGGTATACATACCATGTTATTTTTTTGGAATGAATAACTATTTTTTGGCCATATGTTGGAAGAGTAAAACCATAAAAAATAATAATATACCATTTTAGAGGAAGGATACAAATTTTAAAGACCACTCTCCAAATCAGAACATGGAGAAGGGAAAGAAGGGCATGTTGTACACGAAAATGGGAAAGAATCATTACACTTAGTATAACATGAGTGGGAATTGACATGAAAAATGTTGGTTGATTTATCCATAACTTCACCCAATGAATTTCAAGGAGCATTCCAAGAAGGAAGAGGCATCTAAAAGTAAGAGGGAAGTTTTTAAAGCACATGCAAAATAAGAGGTATAAAAATAATAATCCTACATCTCTAAGGAAAAATACATGAATAAAAAGCAACCCCTAGAGGATTACCCATCACCATTTCAAAGAGGTGAACATTATGAGATATTAGTCCTTTGAAGGTTATTTTCAAAACTCAAATTTTGATTTGCATCTAAGAGTAATAACCAAGAGGAAGTTTGAGACACCAAAGAGTATAAGAAGGTTAGTTGGTAGAGAGTAACCTAGGTTTGTAGGTTTCACAATTGGGAAGTCACTCTCCAAAAGAGAGGAATAAGGTAAAATACAATAGGATGATAACATTGGTATCCAATTTAAGAAGATATAAGGTTAATACTTATATTTTTATACTAGATATTTTTTGGAACCAAAATTATTTAAATTTTGGGTGTATGATCAGAAATTTGGATCAATAGGATCATCCAATTCAATTAGTAAGATAATCAAATATCAAACAAGAGTATTTGTGACACCCAAGTCTTGTAAAATAAATAGTTTATGTTGTAAGGGATTAAAAATCATATGTTTGGGATAAAAAATATATTTATATTATATATTTTGGTTCTTGTTGAAAATTTACGTAAGTTCAAAAAAATATCATTTGATTTTGAGTTCATATGCAAAATCTATGGCCTTTAGAAGTTAGAGGACTTTTCATGGTTATGAAACCACTGGTTAAAGTTGGAAATTGCTAAAATAATTTTTTAAATTAAAGTGGATTTTTTTCAACCTCCCTATAAATTATGAAACTACCCAAAAAAATTGAAACCACTATGGCAGTTTCACCTTGCATAAAGTGACAATTTTTCCCATTGAGAATGCACAAGAAGTTTAAGGGACAAATAAGTGTTTAGGATAAAATTTTTGACTCTTAGGATTGAAGGGAGTGTCCAAGTTGATTCACTTAGTTTTGAACCTATAAAGGTTCAAAGGAGGATTTTAAGGGAGTGTCTAAGTGGATTCACTTAGTGTTGAGTGTATTCAAATTAGAATTGTTGAAGACTACACAGTTGAGATAGCTGAGTTTAGTGGTCTCTATTTATAAATAAATAAGTCCTCCATTAAAGAGTGAAAATATAATTACAAGTATATGAGACATTAATGATTCGATGTTCGTATAAGCCCAAGAAGGAAAAATATTGTAAACAATAAAACATAGTGGAGATGAGGAAGCATAACTTCACTCCTGATGGAGTTTTCTCACATTGAGTTTCTGTAAGGCATGTATTGTGTATATCTCTTTCATATTATGATTTTTTCCATTTATATCATGTTTTCAATCCATTACAAATATTATAACATAAAAAACACTCAAGATATCTCAAGAATCAATTAACACAAACATAATACTTGGTCATAAAGGAATGTATGAAATGGATGTAGAATGTGGGGAATGCATGTGAAATGTTACAAATTAAAAATATCTGGAATACATATTAAAATAAAATTTTGGGTGTTATTATATGACAAAGAACCTAGGGAGAACCCCCTTTTCTTGAAAGAATTCATGTTGGTGAAGCTTAGTGTGGAATATCCACCTAAATTAGTG
This sequence comes from Torreya grandis, assembly GCA_037957365.1. Taxonomy (NCBI): domain Eukaryota; kingdom Viridiplantae; phylum Streptophyta; class Pinopsida; order Cupressales; family Taxaceae; genus Torreya; species Torreya grandis. The sequence continues at coordinate 641,629 of JARHVA010000239.1, read as the reverse complement.
ATCAATACAACATGATTTATTTACACCAATTAAGAGAATTAGATCCATAAATATTAATTTTTCCTAATAACTCTAATATAAATGAATTTTTTGATGATCATAGAATTGAAGGACTTTCATAAAATAGATGCAATACATTGAAGCGTATAATCTAGGAGGATCTAGGTTTGTATATATTATTGAAATTCACCATTATTACATATTTAGCTTTGAACTAACATAAACAAAATTGAAATTAATTCATTCACCTACATGATAATTTATAATATTGAATTCCAATTCTACATTATTATTGGCCAATTTTAGCCTACATGCCTAGTTCAGAATGAGAAGCTGAGCAGAGTCCTGATTCAAGAGTGACCAAATGTCACAAGGAGAATATAGAATTCAAGAGGAGATAACATATAATTTTAAACCTTTTCAAACACTTTAAATAGGCTTAAAGTGCAAATTTGGTGATCTTAAGAGACCAGACCGTCATCAGGACGTCATGCAAGAATGAGTGAAACAAGATGGTTATGAATTTAATAAGTTAACCTGAAGAGCCTTACAAACCAAAAAATTACATGGACATGAATTCCTTCATGAAAATATCATGATACACAAATTTCATGTCTTGATGAGTTTTATATCTTGAGATATAAGCCTTCAAAGTTGAACTGGCAAATTAAGATATTCACACAGATGTCAAGTTCAAGCCTCGACAATTAAGCATAGGGTTTAAAATGATGATGGTCATATGGATTTTAATGATGATCACATGGATGTCAATTATAGGTGTGAAAAAATAAAAATTAAGTCTCATAAAATATCTATTTGAGTTCAAATAGAGGCATATCTAATGGTTGGCATTCAAACATACATCTAGATCCAATAGTATGAGCTAAGTCAAAAGGTCAACATAGAACATGTAGGTGATAAATGGCATGATATCATTAGAAGGATATTGATCTAATGGTATGTAGTACAAGCTCAAGGTAGTGGGCCTAGGTAGATCTATTATGCACTTTCATTCGTACATCTAGATCTAAAGATATGAGTTAAAGTCAAAGAGTCAGATGATCTAAATCAAAGGATCACATTCATTTGTACATCTAGATCTAATGGTGAGAGTTAAATTAAATGAGTCAGAAGATATAAATTAAAGGATAATGTTCATTCATACATCTATATTTAATAGTGTGAGTTAAATTCAAGGAGTCAGTGTATCTTGGGGACCAATAAGGAGAAGACAGTTTGGCATAAATTGATAAGTCTGAGTTGGCAATTGATAACTAATAAATAAATGGAAAATCCAAAAGATTTTTGTGGAGGTTTATGAAGAAATTTTTGACCCAAGTGAATGAAGGTTTCAAAGAGCCATGTCCCCATTAAAGCTCAGTCAACAATAGATGCAGTCATATAGGCAAGATGGTCAAGGATAAAGCTTTGTCACCATTAAAGTTTAGATAGGACCTCTGATTGATAATTTAGAATCTATTGACCCTATTTTAAGATTATTCCATTGATATATTCATTGCTCTTCCAGATTGAATATCCTCAAATATAGTAGCTTCTTGTCTCTCACATGGTTTAGAAGCAAAATAGGTCTTTTTGGGCCTAATACAGAGATCAATTAAGACTAAATATTTGTCAAACTTTCATGGATATTATGATTATGTGAAAATTGATAGATTGGGTTGGTTTTTGATCTATAATAGACATGTTCAAATTGAAGAAAATTTAGGCATAAATGTGATTGTGGGGAAATGTCTCATCTTTTGAAATGGTCACATTTTTTATAAACAGGTACATATGGCCATCCAAAGTAGATGTGGCATGAAGCTGTCAGTTTTGAGATATAAGAAGTTTGTCCTCATCTACTAATCAATTAGAAGGTGACATGGATTTCCAAGGAGGAGACCTAACATATATATAAGGATAATGGGCATTCAATTCTATTAAAAATATTTTAAAAGATTGATTACTATGTGATAATATCATGACTCAACAGCCTCAAATTAGTGCTAATCCATCACAACTTCTCCTATCTTCTCCCCCTTTTCTATATATGTTACATATTATTCAATATTTTAGCTCTCTTTGGAAGTTTTTAGACAATAAATATCTAATATTTTTTAGATAAATAGACTCTTATGATTTGGATTACTCATCTATGCCAAAATTTGTACTATAACACCTTTTATGTGATAAAGACTGAATTTCATCATTTTTGTAAAACTAAATTGAAGTATGTTATATGAATTCATGTACTATGGATAAGTGAATATATGATTTCCTTTCCTATGTCTAAGTTTCCTCACCTTCGTTAAGTGCTTTTTAGTCCTCACATTTCATTTTAAGTGCAATATATAGTTTATTGATTAGCTTGGAAGTGGATATCTGCCCTCTCATGCTACTTTGATAGATGGTCAATGCTTTATTATGAAATAATTATGTGGGACTAATCTTATTTGGTCTTGAATGTGTCTTATATAAACTATAAGTGTTCCAATTACTGCTGCATCACCTCATTATATATGCTTTCATATGTTGTTGTTACTCTCTCTCCCCTTTTCCAAGCAATTATTTAAATTAAAAGGTAGAAGTGGGTTTTGAAGGGGACCTACCCATACAAAATAAAGTTAGGCAAGGTCTAAAACCTAGAGGACATGAATACTTGAAGAAGAAGGATCATAGAACAAAAAGGAATAAAGAATAACTCATACACAATTGAAAAACAACAACCAAATAATGACTAAACAAAGGAAAAGAAACAAAAGAAAATTAATGATATTTTTTCCACTCCTCATAATCCTTGGTCCATCCTTCAGTGATGTCCTTGAACTTCTTTTCCCAAGATCCTCCTGGGTTCTTCTCAACATCCTAGATGAAAATTCCTTTGAGATTCTTATTGGGTCTGTTCTCCTCATTTTTATTATTATTAGAATTAAATAACATCAAATGCCCTCCATGTTGATAATAGCCTCTCATTGAGTTTGATCGAGACATTGTTAATGTTCACAACTCTGTTGTTCCATCTATCAATAAATTTCCTAGATAGAAGCCTATACACACCATTAATATGATTGATAAACATTTTAATCCCTCTAGTGTGAATAATCTCCCATGCCTCTAGCTTATTATTGATTTTTTTAATAGACATGTGTTCAATCCTATTAAGCCCTCCTCCCATCTTGGAATTATCACTATGAGATGTACCAAGCGAGAGGAAGAAATAATCAACCTTCACACTTTACCATTGATAAATGAAACTATAATTATGACTTTATTTAGAGTTCATCCTAATTGGATTGACATTGGAATGATGATAATGAACCAACTCTTAATGCTTGTCATCATTGCCCCTTACAAAAAAATTTCACAGGTCCTTATGTATAATTGTCCTAACTAGAAAGCCTTTTTCTTGATTTCTCTTTAATTATGATCTCATTAATGTGGGTTGGTAAGTCCTCCATTCTATTCTATGTTCTAAATTGAGTGGCCAAATCTCCTCTATTGGCAAAGGAATCGATGAGCACATTTCCTTCCCTATAGGTATGTTGGAACAAAATAATCTAAAATCTATTACTAATCTAGGAAATTTCATCAATGATGTTATAAATAGTCCAACTAATAGAGATTTTTATTTATGCATTAGATAATGTTTAGGGAATCCCCCTCAATAATGACATTTTTAAAACCAAGATCCATTGATATTTGAACACTCCATAGGGTAGATAATGCTTCTGAGAAATGGTTAGTTTGTAAGCCCATGCTCCCTTTAAAACTATAAGTGAAACCTCCTTGGTAATCATGAATCACACCTTGTCATCCTAAAAGACCTAAATTTCCTTTAGAGACACCATCAAAATTTACTTTGACCCATCTAGGAAAGGCACAATTCCATATTACACTATTTCTTAAAATGATTTTAGGGTCAACCAGGGGCCTATTTTCCAAAGAGAGCTGCCACTCCCTAGAAATGTGTTCTTTAGATGGTGTAAATTATTATTTTTCCCCATTTTATGCTCTTGAAATTATCAAAAATTAGGGATCTGATCTTGTTGGCAACTCTAATGAAAGGGTATTTCCTATTCCTAAATATTCTATTATTACATTCCTTTCATGTTCCCCATAGGAGATGGGGAAAGGCTAAGTACCAGAGAGCACTACTTTCCTGGTTGATAAAAGGTGACTTCCAAGCCATCCATGCCTTAATCATGGAGTTTGGATTTACCCATTGAACATGGGATTTATGAAGTATCAAACCCCATATATTAAAGGCAAAAGTGCATTAAAAAAAAATATGTAAAGAAGATTTATAGTCATTTTCACATAGAACACATATGTTAACCACCTAAAGGCCTCTTTTATTGATATTGTCCATAGTAAATATTTTATTCTACAAATAGAGCCATAGAAAAATGTTGATTTTTGGTATGAGATTTTTGTCCCAAGTTCTAGCTAGAGGGCTAATTTTCACACCCTGAAGAAATATTTTTAAGCACCTAGACTTGACATGGTAATTACCATCCTCTGAGTCATTCCAAACAAGTTAATCTTCCCTTTGAAGGTTAGTGATATGAATGCCTCTGAGAAGAATATTAAGGTCTAAAACTAAGGTAACTATGTGATCATTTAAATTTTCAACAATAATAATTTTATATCTCCTTTTACCATCTAAGATGTAGATGTAATCAACCACCCTTTCTCCATATTGAAGTCTTATTTGAGGGCCTAGTTGGTGACAGGGTTCTAAATTGTCCAAAGGGTAGTCCCTAAGCCAAGGGTCTTCCCAAAATATAATTTTAAGTCCATTTCCCATCTTCTATTTTCATCCTCTAAATAATTTACTTCTATTTTTGGAAAAAAATTTCTAGATGTAAGAACCATTGATGAGGGTTTCACCAAAAAGTAAGGAGTAGGGCCTTTTATTTTCCATGTATTTGGCACATAATATGTTGGACCATTGGTTAGGTTCTTTAAGAAATATACAAAACTATTTAGTCACCAGAGCCTTATTCATGATGGAGATATTTCTAATTCCAAATCCTCCAAACGATATAGGAATACACACCTTATCCCAATCCACCAATGGGAATTTAAACTTTTCCTCCACTCCCATCCATACGAAGCATTTCTGTATACTATTGATTTTTTCTTGGATGCTCTTGGGCATTTTGAATATGGACATACGATATACTAGAAGACTTTACATGACACTCTTGAGAAGCATCATTTTCCCATCTTGAGAGATAATATCTCATTTCCATCTAGATATCTTACTGTGAAATCAGTTAATTAGTGGATTCCATAAGTTTTTAGTCATTCTACCCTTGAAGAGAGGCATACCTAAGTAAACTATGGGGAGTTTTTTGATTTAGCATCCTATGATATTAGCAATATTTTTTTTTCTTAGAATAGAAGTGTTAATAAAATACAAATAACTTTTGACTAAGTTGACAATTTATTTAGAAACAACTACATATATGTTGAGAATTCTTTTCAATTGTCTTGCTTCCCCAATTGAGACCATTCCTAGGCTGATCATATCATACATGAATTATTGATGGAGGGTTGGCTCAACTTGATCTACTATTTTAAATCCCTTTAAATAACCCTATCCTAGATCTACCAAAATATTTTTACTAAGAGATTCCACTATGAGAATGAAGAGGAAAGGGGATATGGGATCCCCTTATCTTAGTCACCAAGCACTCCCAAAATAACCAATTGGGAAACCATTGATAATAATGGAGAACATGCAAGTTGATATACACCTATGTATCATCAATCTAACATGTTTATGAAACCCAAAATTTTATAATGTCATTTCTAAGAAACTCCAGTCTACCATGTCATAGGCCTTTGCTATATTAATCTTAAAAATCATGCCTAAATTTTTTGGCTATCCATGGCATGAACCATTTCATGAACTACCATTATTACATCTTGTATTTGTATCCCTAATACATATCCCCCTTGATTGATTGAAATAACTTTAGTCATCAAATGTTGTAATCTAAAAACAAGAATCTTGGTAAATATCTTGTAAACCAAGTTACACATGCTTACAAGGAAAAAGTTTTTAGGTTCAAAGCTCCATTTTTCTTGGGGATAAGAGCTATGAAGGTGTTTTTTAATTCTCTTAGAATATTTCTAGAAGAGAAGAATTTGTTAGTAGATGACCTTAATTCCAAAAGGAAGCTAGCCTTATGTGTAGTTTAGGTGATAGATCTAGAAGGAAGTCGGCCTTCTCTAGAGGTTTGACTCAAATTTAGGTGATCGATAGCCTAGGGTCATTCCCGTGTTAGAATATATTTGCATAAGATGACTTGAATAATATCCTTACTCAACTAGGGTGTAATATAGGACACCAACAATTACCACATAACTCTTATAGTGTCAGTAATGTATAACTCAACTTGTTAGTAATGATATTTAGTGACATCACCACATCCATAGGTTATGAAGTAGTTGTTACCAACTCTTGTAATGGTTCAACCGACACTTCAAATTTATTCATTGTATATTAATGTACACTTAAATTATCTATAGTTGGTTACATAAGCATAAGACAATGAATCTAGGAAGTAAATAGACACCAAACATCTAATCTCTTAGATATTATACATAATTTAGTAGAATAAACTTTGTTATTACAATTCTACATTGGTTTTCATATTCTTCTTTGATTTAATTATTCTTTAATGCACTATAATTTCATATTATCTATAATTAACAAAATTGATTTTATTTATAACCTTATTATATTCGTTTAAGTGGGTTTTTCATCGGATCTCCTCCAAGGCCCATATCAATGGTATTAAAGCATACATACTTCATATCAATTTTTAGTGGTATTTTAATGTATCTAAACTTCATATTTATTTGTAGAGGTCTGAATATAATAAGTTGTGGATTGATACTCATGATCCTTCATCATACCTTTTCTCAAATCCTCAAGTGGGATATAAATATTTGATGATACCATTTTTATAAATGTTTTAGAAGATGATAGTGGATGCATTATAAATATAATGAAAATATTTGAAAGAACATCATTCATGTGAATGACAAGGTATCATTGATCATTTATTGCTACTTCTCAAGTAATCAACTCCTTCCAACACCTCTCATTTTCATCAATTGTTTGGTGGTCAAACACCATACAAGGTACAAGTTAATATAGACATCCATATGTTTGAAGGTAAAATATATGAAAATGCACTAGATAACTATTTTAACCCAATATAATCATATTACATGGTTAATCAATTCTATAATCAATAAAATATTACATTCACCCTTATAAAAGTTTATTTATCAGTAAATAAATGATGGGAAAACTACTACACTTCACATGATAATCATGAAGATGAAGTTAAATTAGAATAATTTGAATAAACCTATTACCCTAGTGGAAACTATGATGACCAATACATCAAGTTATCTCAGTTGTGCCAAGGCAAAGAATATTCTATGAAGCAATACACAAATACCTTTCATACTTTGGTGTCTAAAATTGGGATTCAAGATTTAGAACAAAATGTTGTTTTGAATTATAGGTCAGTATTGAGACCACATATCCAGTCATATATGAATTTATTATAGATATCTTCAATTAGAGAAGCCTATAATTTTTATTGTAAGTTTAAAGTAAAGTTTAAGGCCAAGATAAAAAAGACTATTTTATAGATAAAATGGACTTATCAACTGTCCAAATTTTTGAAAACTAAATTGGACTGTATCAAGATTTAGTTGGACTTATTATAAATAAATCACATCTATCTAATGTATTTGTAATAAATCCAAATTATTTAAATGATAAAAAATAATTAGTAGTCCAATTTTTGAAAACTATTAGAAATAAATTAGAATGTATCAATAATTAATTAGAATTTTCAAGAATTTGTTGTACTTATTATAAATAAATCACATATATCTAATGTATTTGTAATAATTCCAAATTACTTAAAATAATCAGTAGTTCAATGTTTGAAAACTATCAAAAATAAATTGGGCTTTATTAAGAATTATTTGGACTTATCAAGAATTACTTGGAATTATTAAAAATAAATCACATCTATATAAGTGTGAAAAACAGTCAGATCATGCCATTAAATGGCCTATGGTATTTCTATCTTCAATAAAATTTATAGGCCATTCAAACTGGTTCACAGACTATGCATTTAAAGATAATAAACTTAGGTGATTTATTTCATAGAGAAAGATAATTCATACATCAATCGGGCCAAACAATAAAAATATCCATTGAACGCAGTCAGGTTTTGATCTTAAGTTTTGATTAACTAGACTAATTACATCATTTATAGACTCTTACTACCACATGTTGATATGTGATTAAGCCACCTGGGATGAATGGGTTACCACATCCCAGAAGTTGATAGGACCATGAACTATTTGTTTAATCTTTAGGTGACATCCTTATAACCATGAAATTTTAGCTTATATTATGTATAAGCCATGTGTTGATCACTCAAAAACTCAACATTTCACCCATGTTGACTTTGGTCTTCATGAGATAGTCCTTGAGATTGTGTTAAGGCATGATTAGGGTGATCAGATTGCTCGACACCTCCCAAATGTTTATATAGTCTCCTTCATAACCTTATTACCATGATTGTGATGTGTGTCATAATCTCAAGTGCTTGTGATGCTCAGGAATTTTGTTTTGACTGTTCATCTTTTTGCATAGCTAAGTTACTGAGATTATGTCATGTGGCACAATCTTTGGTGCTCTAGATTTTGCACTTTGAGTTTGTGATAGATAGGCTTTGTGAGTGATGATTTTGTAAAGACCATTTTGTGAGACTTAAAATATTAAGTGCAATAAATTGAAAGTCAAAAATAATTTATTCATACTTAAATGCCAAAGAATAAATATTTATGTGTAAATGGAAAGTGCCCAATTCTGATTGTCGAAATGTAGAATGTGAATGTAGAAAATCCAAGGACCTTTTTGCAAAACTTTAACTACAAAGAGGAAAAACTTGGGACACATGCTGAAGTGAAATACACAAAACACGAATGACTAAGTGGGACATTTTGAGGCATAAACCCTGAATACCATTTCACAAACATGGGAATGCTGAAATGTATTTTATAATGCACAAAAGCCAAAGAATAAATCCTGATGTGCAAACTGTGAAGATCATTTTTTGAAGACCATTTTGAAGGATGTAAAATATGAAGTGTAATTTGAAAAATAAAAAGTTGAAGATCCTTTCATGGTTCATAAAATGTGAACTTGCTACTTCAAATACAAAAATGCTAAAGACCATTTTGTAATACTCAAAATGTGAAGTGCATATTCCAATTGATAAATGTTGAAGACCTTTTGTTGATGCATAATTTTTGAAGAATGAATTTTTGAAGTATAAAATATTAAATGCAAATGCCAAAGTTTATTTTCTAGGACCCAAAATGCGAAGACCTAATTTGTAATACAAAAAATGTGAAGTGCCACTCAAAAAGCTTTCCAAAAATAAATAAAAAAATCAAACAACAAGGCATATCCTTAAATGAATCCAACAAAACATTTTACATGCCAAAAATATACCCTATATTTTTAAAAACACCATTCATACTTATCACTCTAAAATTAAGGAAACACCATTTCAAATTGCCAATGTCATGAAAGAAAAAAATAGCTCCCAATCCTTTATCACAGTTTTTAAAAGTGCCTAATGTGATAATGCATTCATATAGTCTATTATAATTTATTTTAAAAAATTAGTGAGAACAAGTGTATGACCTCTCCAATTTTTATTTGGTATTCAAGCATAGATGATACTATCTATAAGAGTAGACGATAAAGAGGTGTCAGTTGGGTTTGGCTTCCTTTTCTTGTCCCAACAACCTGAATAAATTTCTCCTTGTTCTAAATCTATTTTCCCTGTATAAACTGGGATGAACCAAGATATTTTGACACTTTATTATATATTTCCATTTATTTTTTAGTATCTCAATATTTTTTTCAGCTCTAGCAACCCATATTATATAGTTCACTCCTATAGAATTGTTAAGTTTGACAAATAACATATCTTCATTTTGCACATCTTAACTAGATCAAATGATTTTTTTCTTTTGATTCTTGGACCAACATATGTATATGTATATTTCATTCCACTTTGTGTAGATCTTTATGTAGGAGTATGCTGTGGAGAGTTCTAGGCCAAACATCTCCTATATATTAAACTTCATAAGGTAAAATGTCTTTTTTCATTGTGTCATGGATATTTTGGAAGTAATATGCTATATCCTTCCACTTACTATTTTTGGTCAAACCAAATTCATTTAATTGATTTACATACTTGATCAAGTTATCTTGAATTTATTTTTCACTCTTTTTTCTACTTCTATCTAAGACTTTTGCAACAATGGAATATTGTGACTTTTATCTATTTTTCAAGTCTTTGAAAAATATTTTCATCATAATACCTTATGGAACATTTGGCTCACCATTTTCTTTTATTCCCCATAATTTAATAGGAGGAAACAATTTTTTTATCTCTTATAGAGTTTTTTTAATGCATAATGAGCTGACCTTTCTCCATGTGTAGAAGAAAATATTGACCTTTTATCAAGATTACTATTTCATTTCTTCCCTTTAACTAGTAACTATTAACTTAGTCTTTGAAATATACTACTTCAATTAAATATGGTGCGAAGTTTCTTATATTTTTGCATGTCTTATAACTGTCCATCATCTCTGCCACACTCCATACATCTTTCCTCTTTATACATTCAGATAGGTTTCCAAATATGGCATCAATTTTCTCATAGGTATGTCTTACAGGGAGAAATCCAACCTCAACATCAAGGAAAATACTTTTGTAGATAAGGAGAGAGAAATATTTCAACACAAACCTATACAAAAAAAATGATTTTATGAATTTTTAAATGTAGTAGAATTACATTTAGTTCCATATAAGGTTAGACATTTTTTAATGTAATAATGGATGGAAAGAAGTACCTATTATTATTGTCCCCACAGCATTTATATAGTTGAAGGTATAGCCTAAAAGGACATTTCTTGAAGGCACCAATTGATTTTGCTTTTTATATTTATTTCTTACTTTCAGGGTAGTAGTTATTAGACAAAAGTGCATCATACAATGGATATTTTGAAGATCCAAGTTTATATAGTAAAAATACATAAGTATTAGATTTTTTTTTTCCATATCCTTCAATCACTTGTTCAATTAGGTGACAGTAAAGTTAGACCCTCTAAGAAAATACAATAACAAAATGTCCATATCCACCTAAGTCATTGAAAACTTTATTATTTTTTCAGTAACTGCTTTGTTTTTTGTCATTATTTTTGGCACAAATGTTTTTTGATGTTCCACCTTATCATAAATGACATAGAGACATTATTAAGGGTATTGCTCTAACATTTTTTTTATGTGTGTAATATATTTGTCTTGTAGAAAGTATCTAATTTGAATGTATCACAAATTCTTGATTGATACAATCTTCCTAATCTCTAGATAGGGACCTAGAGCATTTTTGTTGAGTTAACAAGATACAAGTTTTTAACTGCACAAAGTCATTAGGATTATAAGTGGTCACACCATGAAAATTAGTTCTCCATACATTATTGAATTTTGGCTAGGATATTGGCTCATATTCTTGAGTGAAAGATGATGGAATATGTCAAATATTTTCTTGTGCACCATCTATATCTACCTGACATGTAAGTCTTGGAGAAACATCTATAAAATCATCCACCAATTGGTCCAACAAATCTTTAGCTACCAAAGTTTTCTTTTGTGGCTTTTGTCAAAACCTCCCTATATAGAATGCATTTTGTTCCCCATTTTTGTGACAATTTTGAATGTCAAAAAATATACTTCTCTTCAATCCATATATTTTAAGCCAAGATTCCAAATAGATCTTAGTACCCTAAAAATAAATGGTAGTTTTGGTTTTATTTTTCCTAAACAAACTGATAAAAAGGGTATCCAAGACATGTTTCCTCCTATCTACTGTAGAGGAATAAAGAAACTTTATCCTTGTATATTTTAGCATCTCAAATGACAATCTTGATTGAAAACATTTTTTGGTACAACATTTCTTTGCATACACTTTTATAATCCCACTATCTATGCTTGCATCAAAATCCACTTGGATGAGTGTGAGGTGTTTGGTTGAATTCTTTTTCAGCCTAAGTAGTTGTAGGCATGAGTTAATTTTTTGGATACCTTTTCTATAATGATGTCATGCAAGGAAAGAATTTAGTACCAAGTACTTCCCAAACATTTCAAATTTATTTCTCCTTTGGAATCATGTATGGTAAATTAATTTCTCTACATTCAATGTCCACTATCTTGTTATAAGGCCATATAATGATAGATGTTTTAGTTACCTCTATGTTTTAAGTCTCACAATGTTGTAGAACATTCCTTATGTAAATTTATAATTCATTTTATACCATTGGGACATGACTGAAAATAAAAATATCCCTTGGTTGTGCAAACTCAACATAACTAAAAGTAAAGTTTTCATAATTTTCAAGAGTTGTACATTTGTGAAACAAATTTACCCTTCCCCAATAAACTCATTTCTTAGTCTATGAAATGTGGTAGGATGATCGATATATCAAACTAATAATTCCAAGCAAGGGTTTTATTGTTGAAATGGTTGTATATGCATAATTGAACTAAAATTATTTTATCTTTATTCTATGTTATTCTCTATAGAAAAATTGTTTATGATGTGTTGCATCATTCTTCTACTCCATATAGTAAAACAATCAACTACATCCCCCAAATTATCCACAAAAACTCTAGGAAATGGAAGTGGTAGAGTCGAATCAAAAGTTTTTATCACATTAACACACACATTCAATGGGTATTTTCTCATTATGACATGTGGAAGTGAGATTTATGGATTCCAAAGAGTCAGCATCTAGAATTGGAACTTTATATATTCTTCTTTCACCAAGGACCTTACCATTATTTATAAGAGATACATATTCTCCACATTGGAAAGCCATTGATGTATGGATTTTTTTGCCTAGACATTTGCAAAAGACATGAGAAATTTGTTAATTAGGTTATTTATAAAATCAGTCCAATTTATACCTATATGTAGGAGATAAATATTTATTTATACCATAACATAAGCATGGAGATATGTTAAAACTTAAAACTATTAAAAAGGTAATATATATCACATATTTTTAAAGATACTGTTTATGTCAATCCAAAAAAATAATAGATTTAAATATCATATACTGCATACTTCAAACCTCATTTCATTTTTCTTTTAAGGTATATTTTAGGAGATACATTTCAAACATGCATAAGAGTGGAATAGTCGAGTAGAGAAAATTAGATAATTAAATCAACATTCAACCATGTATTTTAATAGTATACAAAATGATATTGAGCAATGGGGGTTTTAACCAAAATCATTGAAAACAATTAGCTACTTATATTTTGGGATCCTGTATGTGATTTGAACCTCTATGGTGAGCCCAAGAGTTTGAAGGTATCTCATAGGAGATACCTTTCAAACATACATAAGGGTAACTTTGAACATATTACAAGGCCCTTTAAGGTATGTTTGAAGGTAGTAATAGGTGATACCTTGAAGGGCCTTGTAATAACTTCAAGGTATCTCTAAGGAGATACCTTTCAAACATTGATTTGGACAACAATTCAGATGACAATTCGGGTGATGGGTCCACCCCAATTGATGATAAAACTTTCGGGAGCCATAAATTTTGCACCGTAGCTCCAATTGACTCACCGTTTGAACCGTTGGAAAGATAATAATGAGGGGAACATCGTGAGATGGCATGGATCTTTTCTCAATGAAGTTTTAACCCCTAAAACCCAATGGAAGTGTCCCAAATTTTAATTTTAATAGTGTAGTCTAAAAATAGTAATTCCTCAAATTCTGTATTGTTGTAAATCATGGAAGTCAAACCAATTCATCTCCCTAGAGATTGGTGACCTTCCATATCCTCCCCACACCTTCAAAACATGTATAAATGAAGATGTAACCTCAAATGGAAATTAGACATCTCTTCTCAGAGATAAGCATATGTTTGGGTCTGCAAATTTGATCAATAAAACATCTCTTATCAGAGATAACATTATTTGAATTATTTTGTTCTTGTTTCTTGAATTATATTTCAACCAAATCTTTTGAGTTTTGGATCAGTGGTATCAGAGCAATTTGTCTTTAGAGTGTATGATCCCGAGGATGAGGTTAGATTATAGGAAGCTTGGGTGGAAAATAGAACTAGCAGAATATCTACCTATTCACTCCAAACAACTTCAAATGGCAGATAACACTGAGGCATCCAATACTTTCAAGGAAATGGTGAATGAAGCCCTCCAACAACAACAATTGTAGATACTACAATGATTCACTCAAATTCTCCAATAAAGCTCGATGGGAAATTCTGGCTCCTCATCCGCACCTGCACATCCTTTCAGTGCCCCAACACCCTTCAAGGTTCAGGTGAATTTTGATATCCCTACATTTGAAGGCAAAATCAATGCTGATGTAATAGAAAATTGGTTGGATTAATTTTCATCTTATTTTTCTATAAATAAATTCACTGATAAAGAGAAGATTACTTTTGCTCTTCTGAAAGCATCATTGCCTATCAAAAATTGGTGGGAAGTGTACAAAAAGAGATTCAGTGGAGATGATATTGCCCTTGAGATGGAACCTACATGGGATGATTTCATAGATGCTGTAAAGGAAGAATACTAACCCATTGGAGCATATGATAATTTTTATATAGAGTGGCAAAAACTTTGCCAAAGTAAGGAACAATATGTTCAAGATTACACTGACATTTTTCATTCTCTATCTGTGAGATTGGACATCTAAGAAAGTGAGAAACACAAGGTTCTCAAATATCGTGGTGGACTACAATGGTACATATGGGGAGAAATGGAACTCTTCAATTTGGAAACCATCGGTGAGGCATACAAGTTCATAGTGAAGATTGAGCAGAAGCATGGAAGAATGAATATAAAGAATCAGTCTTCAAAATGGAAAAGTGACAAAGAAGGTCAAACACGAGGCTAAAATTGGAAGCAAAAGGAAGGAAAGACTGGGAAGTGGTGTGATTATCACAAATCTGAAACTCACTCCAAAGAAGAATGTCAAGCTATCAAATCACTACTTTCTAAGTCACAATCCTTAACATCTACTACTCTACCTCATATAGACCCTACAGTCGATGAGGTTGAAGAAGAAATTATAGATGTTGATCTTGAAGCCATTGTTGCTTCATCACAGACACACGATGAGATGCTAGATGACAAGGAAAGGTTGTTTTACTCTAAGTTATGGGTGAAAGGTAAGCCTCTGCATTTCATTCTTGATAGTGGAAGTTAAAAGAATTTAATCTTTGATAATGTTGTGAAAAGCATAAATTTATCCATGAACCCTCACCCAAAACCATATAGTATTGGATGGTTGAGTCTAGGGAGAAACCTCTATGTCACCCACCAATGTCTTCTCTCATATGCAATACAACCTTTCCAAGATGAGGTTTTATGTGATGTGGTCAATCTAGATGTTTGTGATGTACTCTTTAGTTAGCCATTAATGTATGATTGACATGGTATATATGAATCAAGAAATAGAAGGATCACTCTCACTCTTGGAACATGGTGCTACAGGGTACCAAAAGTACCACCTTCTACATCTGTCTCTCTGATTAGTGCCAATAAATTTGTTCTCATGGTGGTCAAGCCAAAAGAATCTAAAAGGGCTGATTTTATAGCCTTGACTACATAGACAACACAACAATAGAAGAAAATAGATGTCAAGCTAAAGAAGTTCACAGCCTTCCATCCACAGACTGATGTTCAGATAGAAATGGTGAACAATCAAGCCCTACACAATTCCATAAATCATAGTCCCTTCCAAGTATGCATCAGGAATCAAATCAAAGTACAACTACCACACTTGATGAAAAATATTGATGCAATGGGGACCATTGCTTCTCAAGGAGGGAGGAATGATCCAGACAACAATTCAGATGACAATTCGGGTGATGGGTCTACCCCAATTGATGACGAAACTTTCGAGAGCCATAAATTTTTCACCGTAGCTCCAATTGACTCACCGTTTGAACCGTTGGAAAGATAATAATGAGCGGAACATCATGAGATGGAATAGAGATCTACTCAATGAAGTTTGACCCCATAAAACCTAATGGAAGTGTCCCAAATTTTAATTTTAATAGTGCAGTCTAAAAATAGTAAGTTACTAAAAATAGTAATTCCTCAAATTCTGTATTGTTGTAAATCATAGAAGTCGACCCAATTCATCTCCCTTGAGATTGGAAAACTTCCACATCCTCCCCAAACCTTAAAAACATGTATAAATGAATATGTAACCTGAAATGGAAATTAGACATCTCTTCTTAGAGATAAGCATATGTTTGGGTCTGTAAATTTGATCAATAAAACATCTCTTATCAGAGATAGCATTATTTAAATTGTTTTGTTCTTATTTCTTGAATTATATTTCAACCAAAGCTTTCAAGTTTTGGATCAAACATGAACAAGAGTGGATTTTTCCTTCAAGGTATGTCTTAGGAGATATAATCAAGTTACCCATGAAGGTATTACAAGGCCCTTGAAGGCATCTCCTAGGAGATACCTCGAAAGGTATTATCATACACTAAATGGGATGTTGAAGGTATCTCTTAGGAGATACCTTTAAAACATGCATAAGGGTACCCTTGAAGGTATTAAAGGGCCCTTCAAGGTATGTTTGAAGGCACTACTAGGTGATATCTTGAAGGGTCTTATAATACCTTTAAGGGTACCCTTATGCATGTTTGAAAGGTATCTCATTGAAGTCATTGTTCTAGCCAGCATACCTTACTTTTTTGTTGACACAAGTGTGGTCCACTTTGATCCATGAGACAACATTCCATGTTTAAAAAAATAATCTACTGTATTATGTTCTAATGTTTTGAGTAATCAACATGTGGTTTTGTTCAATCTTAGATACCAAAGGTATTCATGTCCATAAGTCTATAGTTATATTTTTAAATCATTTTAGGTTTTACCTCATGCAATGATCTTCCATGTACTTAGGAACTATCTTTGGTGTTACTCTAATGTGTTGATATAACATATGTTTTATTTTAGTCCTAGAAGCTAAAAATGTTCATGTGTATAAAACCTATACTAAATTTTTTTTATATCTTTTAGGGTTTTAATTTATATAGTTTGTGGGACTAACTTATTAATATTTTCACAAGATTTTCCAAGTCTTATCCCTTTATAGGATTTTTCTCTTTGACATTCTAATGTTTACTATTTACACTTTAGGCTTTGAAACCACAAAATCGTATTTACCTCTAAATTTGCCTTCTTGAGTTCAAAGTAGAACTCTTATTTTCCCTTAGATGAATGTCCTTTTATTATCTCATGTGTAGCTTGAGTGTTGTAAAAGCTATTATTTCTTCTGGTCTTGGTTAGTGTGTTGGATCTAGTGTTTATTATCTATTGTTCAGTGTTATTTTATTATATGTTTGACTATTGAGTTGTGTACCATGGCTTGTGTCACTTGTATGCTCATAAATTTGAGGTAAAACTTAGATGTTTGATTCCACCATCTAGTTTATGGTTGGGGTAGTCAATGTCACTGATGGTTGAGCTCATTAGGTTGTACCTTGGGGTTCTAACACTTATGGATCATGCACTTATCTCCTATTGGTTGGATTATTTTTCTTGAGGTTGATGGATCTGACATGTTTAGTATGTTTTATATTTACTAATGATCATAGTAGTTTCATTAATGTAAATGATTCTTATGTTGTATGGTAATATGAAATTATTATGTCATAGGTATGCATGCATGGTGATGCATTTTGTATATAGGGTAGCATCACAATGCATGGGTATCATGCATTAGTTGACTCTAGTATATCATTCTAACTTTTCATATTTATTGAATTGTTGTAACATGGTACCCTTGTAATTACATGATGAAATTAAATGGTTTATATTTCTATTGATAATTAAGGTGGATGAATCCACATGAACAATAGTACTCTTGATAGTTCTGATTCTTCTAACTTCATATTCATAAATGTTGTATCTTTATGATTTTGGTGTAGTAGAAGCATACTATAGTATTGTTGTTATTATTATTTATAAATATGGACATGAAGTGTAATCTTACTTGAGGTGCATTATATGTTTAAGTTTCGAAGCCATTGATTATCTTGATAATCTTATATGGTATATTCTAATCATGAAGAATATTATAGTGGTGTAAGAATGCAAATTGGTTTTGAATGGAAATTGATTATCATTACTAAATTATTGATTTTAGTATGAATTTCTTCTTATTTCAAAAGTATGAGAAGTTGGCATTAATAAATGAAGTTTTGAAATCATGATAAAGGTTTGCTAGCCATGATTTTGTTTAATGATTTATATAAGATTATGTATGTTGTGCATTACTTTGGTAATTATTATTCTGATTCAGGTTACCAACATAATATTGTTACTTTTCTAGGTTGTGATGAGATTTGATACTTTTAAATAAAAAGTTGAGGCAATATGGACTTATTATTACTACTAGAAATATTGAAGTTAGATTGGCTAAAATCCTTATGTATTATCTAGCCTTAAATTGAATGTACATCTTTCATATATTGTTGTGTCAAAAGGGTTTACATACAACCATAAGTAAGAACCTATTTAAATCTCATAGTGTGACTTATTTTGGCATCCATTGATCATGGTAATCCTTAATAGATATTTGAAACTACTTTTATACCTTATGGGTATTATGAATACCTTAAAAAATTATTAGAACTTACACTGACTCTAAATGTCTTAACATGGAACCTTTGATAAATGGCAAGTTTAACTATTGTCAGTCTCCTTGGGTTCAATATAAAAAGTGAAAAATTAAGGATGAATAGATGGTGACCTTTATAATTACACTGGTATCATTTTAATATGAATTTTCATGGTATATCTATTGAAATGAAGGATTTCTATACAACTAGAATATTCTTATAAAAATTCATGGCTTGAATATGGTAATATAACCTCTTTTATGTTAGAAATATATATACTATAGCCATGTTGAGTTATGGCATTGGTTAAGTTGTCTACTAGGAATATTAGGATAATGGAGCTATTCATGTTTCTCCTTTTGGCTAATGATTAAGGCCTACATAAATGTTATGGAAATAATTACTCTCCCTAGTAAAAGGGTGTTGATCCACTCATATACATAATGTTAGAATAAATTATTCTATGAATGGTAAGTTAGTGCATAATTCTTCTTTACTTGTGTTGGAAAAATCACTTGAAATTGAGTGATATAATTGGGCACTTGGTTGGTAATCGTAACATTACCCATACCAACTATTTGATATCAATTATCTCTCTTATGGGATTTTTTTTCTTTATCCATAGCTAAGCATACCTAAATTCCATTAGATAAGAATATGTTACTATGGTTATAAAATATGAGATTAAATTTATGGAATCTTGATGAATAACTTGATATCTTGATCCATTATGGGCTACATTGGTAATTAGTTGGGCATCTCATACCAGTTGGTCAGACTTCCTTATGTACCAATATAAATGGCTATGAATGTAGTCCACTGTGGGATGTCCTTTCATCAGATAATTTAATGACTCAAGGGTTTATATATATAATAAACTTTTATTTTTTCCCTATTACCATGATCAGATTTATCATTGAGTTAGATTATGGGGAGTGGTTATATCTTTGACTCTCAAACAGGACTCTATTAGATGTCCAAGATATTGAGTAGGGTTAAGTGACTAATAAATAGTCCTATTGGTGGTATTTACCAATATTATATAGATTTTTGAGTCTATTGATGTATGCACACACACCAATACACCCAAAACTATATACTTCCTAGCAAGGATGCACTCCCATATAGAACTCTTTACTGGTCACTGAATCCTAGTTATATGTCTACTACCAATTGATAACATGCCAATTGGGATCACCCTTGTGTGTGGATCCACTTTTATGTTGTCTAATCTCATTTTATTATGTTTGGGCCTCACACACAGTGCTACTTTATACTCTGAAGCAAAGGGATTCCCAATTTTTTGGGGGTTGTTTCAATAACTCATAGTATACAGTAGTTGAAATGAATTTTAGAAGAATGATTAAAGGATAAATAGTTATGTCTTAGTTGTTTATTTTATTATAAATATAAGGAATTATATGCTCTAGTATTTACTTATTGTTCATTTAATTTATGATTGTATAAGTTTGAGAGTTTGATAGTCTTAAGTAGTGACATAATACAATTTTAAGTCATAGTAAAAAGAGCAAATCAAAGTTTGTCAGTTGTTTTAGCTTAGGTGTATGATGGAGTATTAAAAGGATTTATTAAGATAATTCTTCCTAATTGAGTTAATATTCTTTACTTAACTAACAATATGATATCATGGAATATGAAGATTAATCAAACTTGGTCTTTGAATAATAATTTATCCTTTAACTTTTATGACTTGGATATTAGTTCTATGCAGACATTGTGACTATGTTGGAACCTAAAATTAAGTTGAACATTTTAATATGTTCTTAATAGATATGATAATGATTTATATTATGTGATTTACATAATTAAAAGTCATCAAGTGAAAATATTGGAAAATAGTAAGATAGCTAAGATTGCTATGTAAATCATAAATGGGATAATGATCAGTTTATATTCATAGATTAAGTTGTTATGCATGATGTGTATAAAATAATTAATAAGGGTGTGAAAATAGATCATTTTATACATCTTGGGATGGTTATGTATTAAGTGTTTAATTAAGTTATTAATGACTCAATCAATAGCTAAACTAATGGAAATAAAGGCTATTAAGAATACATAAGGTACTCTTATGTATAACCTAAGCATGGTTGTTGTAACATTAAGATAAAATGACTCACATTTTTTAAAAACATATGACTCATAATTTTTACCATCACATTGACCAAAGGAAAAGTAAGAATAACTATAGAAGATAATTCTCAATACAAGGACTTACATAATGGTTAAGTTGTACCATGCATGAACATGTTTGATTTTGATAATTATGAGATGGCTACTTATGTGGTATTATCCATCATTATCAAGGATCATGAATAAATGTTTGAGTTTTGATTATTATATGAACATGTGGGGTATATGCAAGTTCTTAAACTATGTCATTACAAAAGGAATTATAGTGTAAAGATTACTATGCAAGTGATCATGGCCAAATGGTACATCAATGGATAGCACTAGAATGCATAACAATTTCCCAAACCAAAGCATAGAATATTTTTAATATTAAAAAAAGGTCTCTATAAATTGTATTTATTTTAGAAATAGTATTGAAACATACACTTGTTATTTTAAATTTTATAAATTTTACTTAATCAAGCTTATTATGATGCTTCTTCTATTCTAAATTTTATTTCCTCTTCCTATTTGGGTTGATGATATTGTTTTGGTTTACTCTTTGAGGTGACTATTTTTTACCAAGAACAGGCATTAGGGTATGAATTAAATTTATAAATGGTCCTTTTTAGAAGATCATGGATATGGTGTCTTGTTCATAGTATATCAGTGTATGGTAGTACACTGATACACCCCAAACTAAATTTTAGTGGGTAAGAATTTTTGAATAAAATCATTTAGAAATTCTATCCATAGCCAAGACCATGTGTTTGGTCAAACAAAGTTATGGACTCAATCATGTTTTTTACATATTGGTTTATCCGTAAGCTTTATGTTTTATAATTTAAGTATTTTATCTTAGTGTTAGAAAAAAATTGATTTGTTATAGAAGCATTGTGTTTTACTTGGAAACAAACATTTACATCATCATTAAATTTGACAAAGGAATAAACATGTTATTAGATACATATAGGTCCAAACTCATATTGATAGAGTTTTTTTTAATTTTAGATTAACACATTTTCTCTTATTGATTTATTTTTGTATATAATGTTTTTGCATTCCATAGTCATGAGGACATATAGAAAGATAACCAATACCAAAGACATACATATCACTTGAATATTCATTTGGTCCTACTAGGTTGAAACATAGTTCCCTTAATATTTCATTAATGTCATCCTCACTATAATTATAATAAAAAAAACTATCATATACATCATTATGAAAAGACATGGAATTTATCAAACCATTTGCAACATATTGGAACAATACATCCAAAGGTAAGTCATCAAAATTACACTAGGGTTTAAATAAAGCAAAAAAATAGTAGTTTTGTATAAGGAATAATGGACAATAATGGAGAAACAAATATACTCAATGATATAAAAATAGAATTTATAATAATCATGACAAGAGATAACCCTATAAGGTAAGGTAACATGCAATGTAATGTAGGGAAACTAGGCAAAAACAACATGTAACTCCTATAAGATGACACAACAAGAAAAGGGTTTAGAAATCCATAAGGAAATAAAATCCAATATGATATATAGGAAAAATATAATTGTAAGGAGTTTAAGAGGGCATAGGTTCACTATACTTCAAGTATCTAATAAAAAAATAAAAAAAATGAGATGATTAAATGTCACTTGGTACAAAAGTAACCTCCATGAATTCAAATAAGATACATTTGAAAACATTTGAGATTGTGAATAGATATATGATGGATATATTTGATTGAGTGTTTTTAATATGATCTATAATATCATAATCATTTATTAATTGTAACCCAAACAAAGGTAATTGAGGAAGGTTTGAAGTATTTATTTGGTAATTTTCCACTTGTGAGGTGACTATTAGATGTTGAGCACTAGCTTAGTTGAACTCATAATATATTATCATGAACTGATAATTTTCTAAATTAGGATGATGAAACATGATTTTTTATATTATGGCATCTTTTCTAAATAAACTAGCATATGAATGTTATACACATGAATAAATCAATAAATGAACATAGGAAACCCTAATGTTTAAGGGTAAACATTAGGATTTTTTTCATTACTACAAAATTATAATTACATCTAAGCATTTTAATGATTTGATATTGAAAAACTAGTACGCATGAGATATATTTGAACATGCACATAACATTTTATGAAATAGAAATAACATTATAATTAATAACACAAACATGTTAGGGTTAAAAACTAAGTACTTATATTTTTGAGGAAATGATACATTATGAGAGCATCCTAAATACTAATTGGTGAAAGCTTTTTTAAAAATCTATTATAGACATGTTTTTACACAATTGAAGTATGGAGGCAAAAAATTAAAAATAATTCATATGGTGAATGCATAATGTTTGAGAAAATATAATTCTAAATTTTCCAAATAACTATAGACATAACACCCAAATATAACACATAGGAAAGTATGTTAGGATTTGAAGGATATTAAATAATGGATATAAGTTAGGGCTTGAGATGAAGAAAATCAAAGAACTAGAAGTTATGGATTTTAGATATAGAAACATGGAATGCATCTAACCATATAAATATGAACTTATTTACGACAGATTTCAATATGGATTATATGTATTAAGTTTAATTATATCATATTTTAATTTTATCAAGATTTGGTGTGTCCATATTTAGTGAAATTTATTTGATATTTGTTTTTCTTGGCCACTTGCTTGTTTCTCCTCAAATCACCAGCCATCTTTGGTAAAACAAGTTTCTTATGAATTCATTGTGAATGCATATGGGTGAGGTCAAGGGAGATGCCAATAAACATGTGATTTATGGATTAAAACATGAAGGAATTAATGACCCCATGAGTGCCTAGCTATATAATGAAGATTGTTCTTTGGAAAGTTTTGTAGAAGTATTGGACCAAAATAAGCAAATAAACTAGCTATAGGTAAAAAATTATTTAGCGAGGTTATGTGACAAGAGGAAGTACTATATAACTTGGATGTAGCCCTCTTCATCCTTTACAGTGGAGAATATGCCACCTCTGAAATTGGTGACCAATGCTCGACAAAAATTGGTAAGCCTCCTTTCTTAGGAAAGACCCTTTCTTTGTGACCTAATGAATCAATGGCCCTAGATTTATAGTCAAAATAAACTTGACTAAAGAATGTTAGTATTTTCTTTGTGTGCCTTAAAAAAAATATGCTACCTTTAATTTTTTTTTTAATTATTGGATTAATTCTATATGGGGGTGAAAATGGGTATATATGTTACATTTTACATAATGTTTAAGCAAGGGGTTTTTATGGTGTTTTTAAAAAATTTGAACATGCAAATAATATCCAATAGTAAATATCTTTGGAATTTTGGTTAGTCCATGTTTAAAGCTATCCCATGGAATCCTTTGGTGGACTATGAGGATTTAGCCTTTAAATTGACTCCACCATGGGTTGACATTGAAAATGTTCCTATTCAGTTATGTAACTTTCTTTTGTAGGATATTAATCCCCTTGGATATTTTTTGAGAATATAAAACACTAGGAGATTTATTGACCATATGAATGATAGGGTATTAATATCTGTAAAATGATTGGATGTATTCCTTGAAACCCTAATTTTTCAACTAAAAGGAGATACCTTTTCATGTTTCATTAAGGGTCTAGGTGGCCTTAATGCTTATTTGTTTTTGTAAAAAAGATGGGCATCTCAAGAAAAATTGCATGTTGCTCAATAAGGATGTGAATGTGAGAAAAATAAAAGTGTAGACAATACCTATTCCCCAATATATTTTTTATCCCAATGATTATTTTCTCAAATAAATTGATAAGGTTATAATAAGAGATAATACCTATTTTGACCTTAATTCAGATAAAGGTAATGCATCCCTCCTATCTCAGGTGGGGTGTTGTTAGATAAGATTCCTAGGGCTATTAACTCTAATGATATGTCTAAGACAACCTATGAAATGGACCACTAATATTATGATCTTCCTCCTGCCTCCCTAATTGAAGCTTCGATGGAGGATGTTGATGGTATTATGGCTTCACCTAACACTCCTCTAGACTTTGATTTCTCTATTCAAAAAGAGGATGGTGTTATTCAAGAAGAGGTTCTCGCCCCTCTAAGGGTAGTGTGTCTGAAGAATATATTTTCATCATAGCCAAGCCCCCTAAAATGATTTCCTCTACCTCTGGCACCTTGATGTCACCTTGTGTGTAAGAGTTCCCTAATTATATGTGTTAGGTGTTAGGGGTATAGGTCAATTTGGTGGAATCTATATATAAAAAAATGGCCTTTGGATCTGATTAAGTGATGTTCTATCTATGTCTAGTACTCAAAGGGTCTAAATAATAATAGGTATCTCTTTTTTCATGATGGTTGGGCTTCTTGGGTTTAAATTTTTAATAAATTTCATGTTCCTTCTTCTTATAAAAGAGATTTCACCCTTCTTTATAAAGATCTCATGTTTGCTCATAATGTTGTTATTTTTTATGAAGAAAGTGAATTCTAGGATAATATTAAATAGGTAAATATCCCACCTTTACAAGAACATTCCACTAAGATAATTATGAGAAACTTGCTTTTACCAAAATGTCCTTTCTTGAATCTTAACAACTTGTGGCATGTGTGTAACTCTTTGTGTAGTTAGATGTTCCATTTTAATGTAATTTGGGCTTCTTGTTTGGAACCCAAGAAATCATGTTTTCAATGGTTGCTTTTAATTAATAAGTTGGTTATCAAGTTTGTCATTTCTAAATCTGGAATTTGCCAGCCTTACTATTTGTTCTATGGAGAGTTGGAAACTAGTGAACATGTTTTTTTTATTGTCCTTTTGATACTAATATTTGGAAAAAATGTTTCAAATGTTGGTCATGTTTGTTTGAATGTGAAATATCTTGGTATAATATTGCTTTTATTTATGTGTGTTCTCCAAAAAACTCTATATGTTTTTCCATAAGTTTTGGCTAGTTTTCTCTATCAAAGTTCTCTGGTTTATTTGGAAACAAAGAAACTTAGATGTTTTTCATTTTGAGGTAAGGCTGCTTACTAATTTTCGTATTGAATTTATCTCTAGACTCTTTTCCTTAAAAATTTTCCTTTAGCTCAAGATTCCTCAGGAGCAACTAAAAATGTTTCTGAAATTGGAATGTTGAAGATCTCTTCTTGCTTCTTGCTAGCTACTAGAGGTTTTTGCAAATGGTATAACCTGCCTGAGTAGAGGACCACTCATGAGAATATTACTGAAGTATAGTTAATAGAATATGAATGAAAATTGATGAAGGAATCTTTCTTTGAACAAGATTAGGAAACATTTTTTTTAATGTGTTGGGTCTTATGATTCTAACAAGGTAAACATAAACACTTGGATTTATAATCAAAGAGAGGTGATGGAGGCTTTTCATAATGTTGGTCCTAGCTCCCTGTAGACTAGTATTAGATGTAATTTTCATGTGGTCTCAGTTCTTAAGTCTGATAATGAAAATGCAATCATTGGTATTAGACTGAGTAGTGGTTATCTATCGATGTTGATTGAATATGGTGCTTAAATTAAGGATTGTATTAGTAACATTGTAGCTCAATTGGGAAAGGTGATTGATTCTAGTAGACTGGTAGATGTTGAAGAGTTGAGGAACTATGTCAAGTCCTCAAATATTTGCATGATTCTTGATAAGGTTGAAATATTTTCACCATCATTGGGTGTTTCTCAGTTGGAACCTAAGCATCAAAAAGCACATGTGGATCTTAAGGTGCCTGAGGATGATAGTGGTTTGCCTACAATCAGCTTAATGGATATTAGATCTTCTAAATATGTTGTGTGGCCTATATTTTTTGTGTTCTATTTTATTTTATTTTTGTGTTGCTAATGTTGTGTGGGTTTTTATATTATAACATCATAATGATATCATGAAACTTATTTTTCTTTGTGATGGACTACTATAGCTTGGTTTCTTTTGAAGTTCATTTTTTTCCAATGTTATAACTACATTATTTTTCTAATTAAATTTTCAAATGTGTTTGTGTGATGGAAATGACTCTTTTTTTTCTATATGAATTATTTTTGGCTTGGGAATTTTAGATTCTTCATGCAGCTAATTACTATTTATGGTTTGTTTAGTATTAATACTTTTTTTTCATTTTTAGATTGGAAGTATTTACAAGAATTTTTATTTTTGGACAATTAGAAAACATACTCATGATGACAAAAAACATACTTTATAAAAATTTAAAAGATATCAACAAACTCCAATTCATTATTTTTTTGGTTTACTAATAGGCTTTTAGTGAGTAATTGTTAAAGATATGGTGTGGAAATACAACAAAAGACCTTTGGATTTAAGATTATAAATGTTTATCATAATTTGTGTTTACATAATAGAAGCATCCTAGTTACTTTTTAATCCAGTATTAATAATAAATTTAATGCTTAATAGTCAGGTAATGTTGTGTGTGTGTATTAGTACCCTCTTTTTCAATTGATAATATGAAAAAAAAAGTGTAATGATGACATATTTATAATTTTAATGATACTTGGAAAAAGGAAATATACACATCTTAAATTAATTATCTAACTACTTAAGCCACGAATTAGTTTATTTCTTTGTGAGAGATCAAAATATACACATCTTAAATTAATTATTTATCTAACTACTAAAGACAAAAATTATGAGAAAAAGTAAATAATCAAAAAATAAGTCCACCAATTATGACCATAAAAATAAGCATGCCAAGAAAATCAAAAGATAAGATAAGATTAATAATTGACCTCTTTCATTTGCTCATTTTATAGATTATGAGAGATACTATGGGTATCCAAAATGGATTAGAACAACATTTGATTGATGTTATGGTTTCATCTCAAGATCCACTATCTCCCCCACAACACATGATTTAAAGACATAGACTGGTGAGAAAATATAGTAATATTATTTTTTAGCTTCAAGCAAGATACTCTATGTCATATTTATATTTGTTTGCACATCTAAATATAATGGTATATCTATGCTCCATAGGATTATCAATCATGGATATATGGGTGGTCAAGCAACACAAGACAACCATTTAGGTGGTATATGGTGAGTTCAAAATAACCTTGTTGAAAATTTTTATTCATGATAACTATATCATTTTAAATATATCATTTAATTCATTAAAATTTATATTTCATATGTTGTTTAGATGCCATAGTTTTTTGAGGTTGTGAAAAAGACATTCAATACTTCACATGTTGAGAGTGGATTTTCTCCCTGTAATGAGTCATGCATCACCCTTGGTTCTACATATATGGTGAGGAAGCATAATTTATTAGGAGGAAATGATGAGTAGGAGAGCAAGTTGTTGTGCTAGGGGTCTAGTTGTAGGCACAATCTATTTTGTATGCTTATATGGCCCACATTGTATGCCTATATGGCACATTTTGGATATGTACATGTTATGATCTAGATTGGATCTTAATATATGTCATATTTTTGGTGTCATTATGAAATAATTTACATACAAATATATATATATATATATATATATATATATATATATATATATATATATATATATTATTTGACATATTTAGATGTGAATCATACATTGTTATAATTCATGTATACATATTTACTTCTTAAATATGTAATTATTATTTGTTGAACATGTTCAAAGATAGTTAAAATGTTTAAATTTAATGAAATTAATGAACCGATGTTATAATGAGTAAAATGAAGTCATTTTGTTATGCATGGCTATGTGATGGTTTCTTAGAATCATCATAACTTTCATTAAAGAAAGAAAGAAACAATGTGTTTAACACCAAAATGTTGATCTAAGGTGATCTTATCATTAACCTTGGATTTGAATTAAAGGGGTATATTGAAATTAAGTGATGCAAGGGTGATAGTTAGGTCTATAATAGGCCAATTAGATGCTAAAATCAGATATAAGTATACACTGAATTTATTATATTGAGATAGTCTAAATATGGAAAGTACAACTATGCAAGATATATAAATGAAAAAAATGTGGTGTACTGAAGTTATTTTTATTATCATGTAATTATGGATCTAAAACATGAAAAATAGGTTGGAAGGATATTCTAGAACAATCATCAGATTCTAGATTTGACATATTTGGCTCTCTGAATAGGAATGTCAACCTAGGATGGTTGTGTCGATGCTACTGTCTAGGTTTGATGTAAGTGTCCTATACTAAATATCTGATAAAATAGGATGCAACCACCTAGATGATTCTAGGTTTTGATTCAACTTCTCTCTAATGCATTCATATCTAGGCCATGGATTGTCACTCCTTGTGAAATGGAAAAGCCCTAGTTCTCCATCTTTATAGTGACCTTGGAAAAAAAAAATTACTAGGCAAATGGTGTGGAGATGAACCCAAGGACCTCATTATCATAGGGCACTACCTACATAGCCAATACTATAGAAGAGGGTCTCATACTCATGTAGTTCTTCCCTACATGTTGGATTGTGTGTGAATCATGAAATATGTGTAAAATAAGTACAATAATGACCTAGCTTATAACTTGTAAAACCAAGCTCTTAGGGTGCTCCTTTATTACTTCTGACATGTAAATGTGTCTGACATATGATTAGTATGGAAATAAGAAAGATTTACTCAATTAAATGATATTTGGTAAGAATACTTAGTACTATTCCCATGTTGCTAGGTAAGGAATGATTGAGGGTTGATCTTGTATTTATATCAATCCCATTTGGAATAATAACTTACATTAAAACATGTATGTTGACCATTA
Source organism: Torreya grandis (assembly GCA_037957365.1). NCBI lineage: Eukaryota > Viridiplantae > Streptophyta > Pinopsida > Cupressales > Taxaceae > Torreya > Torreya grandis. Next base: position 611,943 of record JARHVA010000239.1, on the reverse strand, counting down.
AGATACATTTTATTTGTTAGAATAATATGTGTGTAAGCTTACCTAGGTAGTATAATTTTACCTAGTAATTTATTTATTGCCTAGGGTATATATTAATTACCTAGGTAATTGAGTTTATTTTTACTATTGAGATTTCTCAACAATATATTGTTTGTACGTAATTATTGAAAATTGATTTTAATCAGTTTTCTTATTTTTTATACTTATGATAAATAGTTTGTTTTTCATTTAACATACTATTTGATATATATATTATATCAATCTGATAGATTGATTAATGAGAAAAATAGAGAAAAATTAGCACAATCAGCTATTATTTTGGTGTGAATGAATAAATGTATTTATTCATTCTTTGAAATTGTTCTTGCAAGTTCTTATTGTGAGATTGTTCATTTGGATTGATCTTTTGGGTTTTGTGTATCTTCAATTCAATTCTACATGGTAGCAGATCTTGGAGTTCAAGTTGAAGATCCTCATACCTACATTTTTTTTTATCAATTTCAATTTTAACACTGGCCAAAATATTAGTTAATTGTTGAGTTTTAAAAAAAATTATTTCTCTTTCACAATTTGGCTTTTTATCAGGCATTTTTTTAGAAATTATGTCATTTTATGATTATTTTAGGACATTAAAATTTCCAAAAATTGAAAAAACTATACTCACTAGAAAGGAAATTTGGTGAGGAATTCAAAAATGTTTGAATTTTGCATTCTAACTAGGTCATACAACCCATTTGGGCAAAACTACTACTCTATTTTTTTTTGTAGTAGAATAGGTACCCATATGGTTTTTGTATGGTTTTTTTCCTTTCATACACTTTCTAATAAAAATGAAACCTATTCTAGAAAGTTGACTCGGCCAACTTTCACAATATTATAGGATGTAAACCCAAAAAGGAGTCCATATAATGTTTTTAGCCCTTTCAATAAGGACATTATAGTCTGCCTATAATTATCATATATCCATATGGTTTTCTTCAATTGGGAGGCCGTACACTACTATTTTCTAAAATATGAAACTTGGAGACATTAGTAGACAACCTAGACTTTCATGTGCAACAAAAAACTTCCAAATTAGAGTAGGCCATATAATGTTTTGGGAAGAGTGCACAAAGTTCATTTTGAAAGAATTTTAAAAGAATTTTCTTGCAATTTTTTTTCAAATAATTATTGAATTCTCCTAAGAATTCCTCACACCACCATACCTTGCTGAAACTATTCTAGAGTAAGCCTACTTTTTTTATCCCTCCTCACACGTGTGGGTCAATTTTGTGGTTTTTTATTAATATTTTTCTTTTAAAGAGGTTTAAAGACAAGTTTTGGGTATAATATTCACCAAGAAGACTTTACCTTAGTGGTTAAGCTACTTTTGTTAAAAATTTGGTAGGGTGGAGATCTTGGGGTCAAATCCCTCTATTTTTTTTTCAAAAAATCCATTTAAAAAAAAATACCTTTGAGTTTTTTTAAGGGTAGATATTTCATTGGAAGATGTTAAATTGTAATGGGAGGGTTTTGATTTTTTTTAAAGGAAATTGTATAAGGAATGTCTACGTCCTTTTTATCAATGTCATCTTCATCTTCGAGAATGGATTCTGAATTATTTAAACCTCTCAACTCCACAAATTATCATGTTTGAAATCTAAAAATGTAATAACTTCTTCAATCAAAAGGCTTATGGAGGATTTTTGATGATAAAACATGTGCAACATTTACCACTAAAAAGGACAAGTACGTATACGGTTGCAAGCAAGATGAGGCACTTGGATTGATTGGCCTAAATGTTTTAGATAGTCTTCAATTCTACATTGTAGATGACAAAACACCAAAAGAGGTATGGGATAAGTTTACAAAACTATTTGGCAAAGTAAATGAATTCAAAATGTTGAAATTAGATGCAGAATTGAGTGATTAATCTCCATCATATTTTCCTTTTATAGATGATTTTTTAGCAAAATTCAAGTTTATTAGATCATAGTTGAAAGTTGGTGAGAAGGATAAAAATTATAAGGAGTGCATCTTCATGATTTTGTCAAAATTGAAAGGTCCATATATGTATTTTATTCTACTTTTTATACCATGATGGATACATTAGGTGATGAATTCAAATGGCCTTCCTTTGAATTTTTCTTTGAAAGACTAACTAGAGAGAAAACAAAATTGATGGCCCTAGATGCTCTACCTAGTCCTAGTCATGCCTTAGTAGCTAATACCTCAAAAGGGAATCCCTCACCTAAATCAAAGTAGAAGCCACTACCTTTCAATAAATCACTAGACACCACTACACAGTCTTCTAAGAACAAAAAGGTTTTTAAGCAAAAGAAGAAAACTTTTGGTCCTTCTAATTTTTGTGGTGGTCCTAATCATGATGAAAGTAGATTTTTTAAGAAGATGGTATTATTAGAGGTAGCATTGAAACAACACAAGATTTCTATACCTTCTGCATCTTTTACTCCTTCCATAGGGAAAGGGAAGGCACTCTCAACCATGGCTATATTCATCTCATGATCAATGGATTTTTGACTTAGGTGCCTCTCATCATCTCACACATTCTTAGGATCTCTTGTCTTCTATTATATATTGTAGTACCTCACATACTATCATGGGTAACTCTTCATAGATTGACATTTTGGGATTAGGTATTGTTAGCAAACACAATGGTTATTTCAATGATGTATTACTTATACCTCAAATCTCTTCTAATCTTCTCTCTGTGTATTAAATATGTCATTCTTCTAGTGGTAAAATTATGGAGTTCACTCCACATGATGTTGTAATAAGAGAATGTAATGATCCTATTGAGATAGGTGCTATAGGTATAGTAGATCAATCTATAAGACTTTACACTTTTGATAAGTTTGAGTCTTCTTTTAGAACTTTTGGCTCTTCACTTGTAGCACATGGGCATAGTCTTAGTAAATTATGGCATGAAATGCTAGGGCATATAAGTTTTGGTTATATGAATAAAATGAGTACAAAAAATATTTTAAAAGGCCTTTCTAAGGTCTCATATATTGATGGAATATGTCTTCGATTTCTAGTTGGTAAACAACACCAAGATCCATTTCTAGTTGGTAAGGCCACATGTGCTCATGCACCCTTAGATTTGGTTCATAGTGATTTGATGCCTTTTACAATTAATTTTTTTTCAAGGGAAAAATATGTACTCACATTTATTGATGACTTCACTAGTAAATCTTGGGTATATTTTCTCAAGTTAAAAAGTGAAGTATTTGAGACCTTCAAGGCTTTCAAATCCTTTGTTGAAAAAGAATCATCTCTTCCTCTCAATAAGATACACACGAACAATGGGGGGGGGATATGATAGTAATACTTTTTTAGATTTCTATAGTGAGCATGGCATTCAACATCAGTTCAATATACCATACACTCCCCAATAAAATGGTGTAGCAGAGAGCAACAATCAAACACTGAAAGAGATGGAAAATTACATGATTCATTCTAAAAATTTGGGTTCACAATAATGGGCTGAAGTAGTAAATTGTGTAAACTACATTCAAAACTGCATGCTTCATAAAGCTATGTACAATATGACACCTGAAGAAGCTTGGTCTAGGATCAAGCCTGATATTTTAGATTTTCATGTCTTCAACAGTCAGGCATGGGCATTTGTTCTGAATGACAAACAAAAAGCATTGGAGAAGAAAATCCAACCACTTATTTTTATTGGCTATTGTGAAGATGTAAAAGCTTACCAACTTTTTGATCCTATCTCACATAATGTATTATTTTGATGGGATGTATGTGTTGATGAGATACACACTCCACAAGAGTTTACATCTTGTACTTCTTCTCTTACTCCTTCTCTTTCCTCTTCTATAGATGATAGTGAGGATTTGCTTTCTATTGATCATGATGAAAATGATTTTGATGTTGCACCTATTTAGCCACCATGACCATCTCCTTCATTATCCATGCCTAAATGGGCATAGAGCACTCTATAGGGAGATGGTTATTATGTTGGTGATCCATATAACTCTCGTCATACTCGCTCATATATCTCTAGTGTTTTTCTCATAGGAAAAGCCATTACTAATGATCCAGTATTATTTTTTGAGACCATTGGTAAACTTGAGTGGGATGTTGCTTATATGATGAATATTTTTCATTGATGCAGAATCATACATGGGATCTTGTTCCTCTTCCTAAGGGAAGAAAATTTGTAAGATGTAAATGGGTCTTTAAGACCAAATATGTTGTAGATGGATCAGTTGATAAGTAAAAAGCTAGATTAGTAGCTAAGGGTTTTTCATAGGTTAAAGGAGTAGATTACTCTTAAACCGTTGCCCCTATAGCTAAGATGGATTCTATTAAGCTTGTACTTTCTCTTGTTGCTTCACATCATTGGTCAATTTTTTAGATGGATGTGAAGAGTGTTTTCTTACATGGTGATCTCCAAGAGGAGATATATATGGAGCAGCCTCCAAGATTTATACAAGACTCATCATTAGTTTGTAGACTCAATCATTCTCTCTATGGTCTCAAGCAATCTCCTTGATCTTGGTATGAGAAGATGGACTCTTTTCTTTTGAGTTATGATTTCCATCATTGTGAGTCAGATCACAATGTGTATATCTTAAAGCAAGGTAAAGATATTGTGATATTATTTTTATATGTTGATGACCTTATCCTCACTGGTAGTTTAGATTCCTTGATTCAGGACATCAAGGATAAGTTGGCAGATAATTTGACATGATAGATCTAAGACTTTTGCATTAGTTTCTTGGTCTTCAAGTTCATTAGTATTCTAAGGGTATCTCCATTAGATAATATAAGTATGCAAAATATCTTGTTCATAGGTTTTGCATGGCTAATTGTAAGCCTACCCCCACTCCATATCAATCAGGTGTTGTATTATCTACCACTTGTACAACTCCTCTTGTTGATTTGACATTGTATCGACAACTTGTAGGTAGTCTTTTATACCTAACTCATACACATCCTAAAATTAAATTTACTGTGAACCTTATCTTTTAGTTTTCACATGAGCCTCATTGGCTAGTAGCTAGGCATATTTTATGCTACATTCAGGGCACTACACAATTTGGTATTTAGTACACACCATAGATTTATCCACATCTTGTTGGATACACTGACTTAGATTGGGCTAGTGATGTTGACACTCTTAAATCCACTTGTGGATTTGCATTCACACTTGGTTCTGCTCCAATTACTTGTTCATATAAAAATTAGATAGCTATTGCATTGTCTTTCACTGAGGCAGAGTATCAAGATGTAGTCAAAGCCAGTCAGGAGATCCTTTGTCTTTGATAATTATTTGGAGAGTTTGGTTTCACATAGTTGGGTTCTACTATTCTTTGGTGTGATAACCAAAGTGTGATTTCTATTTCATGTAATCCTATTGAGCATCAATGCACCAAATACATTTATATTCACATGCACTTCATTTGACAACTCATTCAAAATGGATTTATTTCTCTAGAGTTTGTGCCTACTACTGAGCAGATTACCAACATCTCCACTAAACCTTTAGCTTATCCTCATTATCTTTAGTTGTGAGAGATTCTTAGGATGTATGAAGTTATACTTGGGGGGATTTACCATGAAGTCCCACCTTTCTTCTATTTTGTATATGGGTACCTTGTCAAGCTTAGTAGATGGGACCGATATTTGATTCATACTCCCTATGTGTCACTTATGGGAGGGTGTTAGAATAATATGTGTGTAAGCTTACCTAGGTAGTATAATTTTACCTATGGTAATTTATTTATTACCTAGGGTATATATTAATTACCTAGGTAATTGAGTTTATTTTTACTATTGAGATTTCTCAACAATATATTGTTTGTATGTAATTATTGAAAACTAATTTTAATCAGTTTTCTTCTTTTTTATACCTATGACAAATAGTTTGTTTTTCATTTAACAAACTATTCAATCTATATATTATAACAATTTGATAGATTGTTTAATGAGAAAAATAGAGAAAATTTAGCACAATCAGCTATTATTTTGGTGTGAATGAATAAATGTATTTATTCATTCTTTGAAATTATTCTTGCAGGTTCTTATTATGGGATTGTTCATCTGGATTGATATTTTGGGTCTTGTGTATTTCTGGTTCAATTCTACATCATTTACAAATTTGATGTATTTAGGGTACTAAACACTTGCATTGGGATGAGATAGTAATGTTGACAATACTATCTATCCCATACATTAGTGTCCAAGGAGTAGGAAAATATGTATAGGTTCAAAACTTGCAAAGATAAAATATAAGTACATTTAAGCATTTTATTCAAGATATAAGCATTATAAAAATTAAGGAATCAAACCCATATTAGAAAATTTAATCATGTAAATTAACAAATATAAATAAACTTTTTTAATAAAAATAATTATAATAAACGATACAAATTTGTAATTATTTTTATATTTAAAAGTTATGTTTATTATTTATTTTCATTTATGTTTAAATCTTTTTAAAATCTTTTTATTAAATAATTTATTTTTAAATGTTTATGTTTAAATATATAAATATTTTAATAAAATAATTTTATATGTAACTTTATATAAACTTTTAAATTATTATATAATTAAAAATTCCTATACGCTTTAAAATTAGGGTTAAGTTTTTTTATCTTATAGTTACTTTATCTCCCATTATAAGTCCAAAAAAATTCTTTTACGAACTATCAAGTTTACTATGGTGTTAGTGGTGGAAGCATTCGCTCCATTTTTATTGTAATTTCTATAGATCCTTCTTGTCACATATTTAATATATTTGATTTATTTTTTTATTGTATCTAAAATATGTGATTTTTTTGTCTTGACATGGCCTTTTTATTCATTATTTACCTCTTTATGTTATGAAATCATTGAGATTTAGATAGACTCAGATTTGTTTTATGAAATGGTGAAGATAATGAAATGGCATAAATTAGGATTGTTTAGTACTTACTGCTTTTGATTACTATTTATTTCCTTGTATGTGTAAAACTAATAGGGACCTAAATGGTTAATTTGAGTGGGAGCATACATTTTTTAATAACTATAAGTAAGTAATCTTAGTAAATAAGTATCCCTTATGAAAGAGGGTTTCAATGTTGCTCTATTAACCAGACCATACCATGCCATGCCACACCAGTAATCCATATTTTATCAGATAGGGCAATAATTTATAATCAACCCATAAACCCATTTGATACAAAAACTACCATACCCTTTAGTACTAGTTATAGATTGGTCATGGGCTAGGGTTCTTTTGTATGGTTTATTATATGGAAAGAGGTTGTAATGAGGTTATTTTACTAGGTTTGTGATGCAAAAACATCACTATAAATGTATTAATCTGGTTTTTTCAAGAGTCTTAGAGTGTTAGGAGGATATTTAAAATAATAAATGCCTTGTTGGAGGCATTAGAGATCAGTGAATAAGATAGTTAGTGTAAACTAGATATTGATTACTATGTATGAACTAGTCTGTAAGAGTTAATAGAGAGGGTCAAAAAGAAGAGAATTGATTGTATTTATTTATTATTCTAAAACTTAAAACTTGTATAAATATTTAAACACCCTTTTCACCTTTGATCCATATTTAAGGAACATTATAAATTATTTTATGAGCTCAAAATCAATTTTTTTCATCATGAGGGTAGAATTAGGCATATACAGACCTAGAAGAGTTTAAAAGACATTAAACCCAATTTTCTTACAAACCAATAAAAGATATTGGTGTATCTTTATTAGATATTGAAATAGTAGTAAGGGAGAGTGTTTAATTCCTTATGTGAAGTAAGTTTAGAAGTAATAACATCTCTCAAGATTATCAAACCTATGTGTAGTCTTCTAACATAATATAGGGTTATCCGAGGTGTATAAGGGATTCAAAGAGTAAATATGTGTTTTAATCAAAGAAGTTAGTTATAAATACTTTGATTATTATGTATAAGGTCTAATATATATATTATCAAGGTGTCAAGGTGTCTTAATTCCAAGATTCAATGTGCAACCCATCAAAATTACAAACCTCATAAGATCATCAAGAGAGAGTTGAATAATATAGATCCTTCATTGCATCATTTTGTATGGAACAAGGTTATTTTAATAGTTTAAGATCTAAATATTTACAAGTAATCGCCTAGACCAACCAAAAGGACCAAATGAAAACCTCACAAGGACTCAAATTATCACAAAACCATAGCTAAGTTATTATGGTTTTCTATAGATAAGTTGAAATTAAAAAATCCAAGTTGCTCATCTATAGTTGACTATGTATGCACAAACTCCATATTAGGTCTAAGAAAGAATAATATAGTAATCCATTGAAACTTCTTGAAAAGTTAAATCTCTTAGAGATTAATATATTGACCTTAAGAGATATTTGTCTGATAATTTTGATAAAGAACAAAGTCTAATAAGGTCTTGAGGTTTGTCAAAGTCTTGGATCCTTGAAGAATATTTGTTCACTAATAATTCTTTAATAATAATCCATTTCCAAGAAGGTATTCACCAGATCCCAATGATACATTTGCATCAATACACCAATCAATTCCTATAAGTGAAGTCTTACTTTAATAACTATAGTTTGGGAATTTATGTATCTATTTGATATATGATTTCAATGAAATCAAATGATCTATTTATAAATAGATGATTTAGGTTATTAAAGTAGTATATAGTAAATTAGAGCCATAATGTTTTTAGATTTAATGTTGTTAAGGTAAGAGTTTTGTAAAATTATTATTTTATTTTTTGTCATATCCATAATCTAACTATCTAATTTGAAGGTATGCTCATGATGTTTACTAGGTTGTATAAATTGATCATCACATTGTGTTAAATGAATCAATATTTACCTTCATATCTTAATAAGGTTGAGCACATAAATTATTTTGATTATACCTACTGATTGAAATAGTAATGGAATCAATTGATATGATTCAACCAAACACATTCATCAATTTAGAATAGGAAATGCATTTTGATGGCAGACCTTACATCTTATTTATATTATTCCCACTTTCATCAAAGTCCAATGTATGACAACCCCCTTTGAGGTATCTACTAGGAGATTCTTTCAAGGGCCTTGTAATACCTTCTTGGGTATCTTGAATGTATATCCTAGGAGATACCTTAAAGGATAAATACACTCTTATGCATTATTGAAAGGTATATTCCAAGAGATAACTTTAAGGTATTAAAAGGCCCTTCAAATTATGACTTATTAGTGCCTTCAAGGTGAAGGAAAATTCTAATCCTATGCATGTTGAAGGTATATCCTAAGAGTTACCTTCAACATGCCCTTGAATGTATGACAATGCCCTTAGAGTTATCTACTAAGAGATTCGTTTAAGGGCCTTGTAATACATTCATGGGTAACTTGAAGGTATCTCCTAGGAGATACCTTGAAGGTATTACAATGCCCTTCAAGATATCACCTAGTAGTGCCTTCAAGGTGAAGGAAAATTCTAATCATGTGGATGTTGAAGGTATCTCCTAGGATATACCTTCAATGTATCCTTGAATGCATGTTGAAGAAAAATAAAACATTCTATAGGAGATGGATAAAGTCACTTAGAATCTTACGAATATGTAAAATTGAAATACAATTAAAGAAGCACCCACTCAAGATGTACTTGAAATGCCAACTCATGTAATTCATTCAAATATGGAAAGAAGTGATGTAAATTGAATGTATTTATCTCTAATAGTAGATTTAAAGAGATAAGAGATAACAAAGAGAATATTGAAACAAGTACTACTATACAAACCTTTGAAATAATTAGTAATACCAACAACATAGTCTAAGATCCCAACTATGTTTGGCATACCATAACACATTGGGAGGAAAAATGGATGGATGTGTAGTAACAACTAATGTGAGTACCAATCCAACCATGACACAACCTAGTGTAGAGGTTGGTGGACCAACATCCCTATTAAGAGGAAATATGGGTGGCATGGGTGGAGGTAACCTTGGAGGCAACTAGAGTTCAAGCACCTAGACAACAAATAGTGTGCTAATAATGTAAATTCCAATCTTTATACATTTAATTTATGTCATTTGTTTGAGTTTTATATAATATATATAAGTGGAAAATTCTATATATCATGCCCCCAAATTCAAAATTAGATGGTGTGCCAAGGGTGTTAGTATATTGGAGAGAAAGGTGAGCTATTTTGAGACCACATTTCTAGATCATGTGCACACACGACATAAAAAATTTAAACCACAATAATGTGATGTAGATGATGTTCAACTCAAGGAAGTGTTTTTGAATAAATTTTATATCCTTGAGTTTGATTAGTGGAGCATCTTTGCATTGAATGAGATTAATAAAGAGCTTACTAAGAGCATCCACAATTGTGATGAAAAGTTTAGGACCTTAAAATATAAGATCTTGTATGAGATCCACCCTATTTAGCATGTGAAATAGTTTGTAAGAGGGTTGATTTTTCCTTTCAGGTGTGCTTTGTCTATGAAAGATTTCACAAAGCCACAAAAGGCTCAAGAAGGGACATTAAGGGTTGAGGTAGTTAGTAATGTGGATACCAAAATGAATCCATCCATGTAGGATCAACTTTCCTCATTAGCCTCCCCACTAGAGAAGTATATTTCCAATAGTGAGAATTAAACTCAAAATAATTTATGGTGTACAAACTATGAGGTGAAAGGCCACAACAAAAAAATTGTCCACAACATAGTGTCAGTCTACTACTTAAATCCTATTCAATTTGACATGAAGATAAAGAAATGTCAAAGACCCTTTTTCATAAAATGGAGAATGCTAAGTGAAAATTTGAGACCCAAATGCCAAATAAAAATTTGGAGGATTAAAATGCCAAAGGCAAAACCTTGATGCACAAATTCTAAAGAGCTAATCAGTTTGCAAATTGTGAAGATAAATTTCAATGTATAAATGTTGAAAATCAATTGCTAATTCAAAAAAATGAAGCTATAAAAGGTAGAGTTTACTTTTTTGCTCATCATCCCACCTCTAATCCTTTCCTTTTGAACCTCTATAGGTTTTTTGGGATGATTTGGTGCTTGTGAGGAGTTAAATCTATGTGATATGATCAATCAACTTAAGACTCTTTGTAATTGAGTTCATCTATTGAGGATCCAAACCAATCCTCACTCCTATTTATGCATCAATAATATGTTTTAACTCAAGCTTTGATATATTCACTACCTTCTATCATTTATATGCCATGATGGTGCCTCATTTTCATACACAACTTAGGTCTCTCACATCCCAACTTAGACCAAGTAACCTCATGTTAGAAATATACATCTACTCTGCAATAGCCTCCTTGAGCACTAGGATGGATTACAAGCTTAGATAAACATGAAATATATTTGTTCATAAGCAATATGATGACCCTATTTCAGACTTGGGAGATTGAGAAACTTGTATAGAAGTGATGAAGAGAGTGTGTATTGGATTTCTCTATGCCAAAGATAATCATTATCATGCTCTAATGTTTAGTTTAAACATTCCTCTGTGTTGATGACTTGAAACACACTTCTTCACATAACATATATGATCATTATGGTGAGTAATTTACGTGTGATCATGATACGGGTGCCTCTAGGGCTTAATAATGAGCTACATTTGCACATAAAGATTAGGTTGTCCCATAAGAGAATGAATGATAGGCAATACTAGGTTAATATCAACTCTTCAACAATATGTAGGGCTTTTATTGATTAATAGTCTTATAGACATGGAAATATGACTCATTACAATAAGTATATGGATAAATATTTGACCCAAGAGCACAATATGATCATGTTTAGTGACTCAAATGGGGTGTACATAAATCTATCCTTACATATCATGGACAAGGGCCAATGGTGACCAAAATGGTTAACAGGTACCTTAAAGGAAAAATCAACTCTTGTGAATTTTTGAATGGTATCTCTTAGGAGATACCTTGAAGGTATTACAATGACCTTCAAGGTATCACCTAGTAGTGATTTCAAGGTGAAGGAAATTTTCACTCATGTGCATGTTTAAGTTATCTCCTAGGAGATAACTTCAACATCCCCTTGAATGTATGATAACAACCTTTGAGGTATCTCTTAGGAGATACCTTAAAGGGCCTTGTAATAACTTCATAAGTAACTTGAAGGTATCTCCTAGAAGATACCTTGAAGAAAAAATCCACTATTGTGCATGTTTTAAAGGTATCTCCTAGGATATACCTTGAAGGTAACCTTGAAGGTATTATAAGGCCCTTAATCTAAAACACATAACAACAACACACATCAATTTTAAATGATCTGAATGCAATAACTATGTGTGTTGGGGGGGTTTTGGTGATTTGGTCTATTCCATGTTATTTAATCTAAAGTATAATCTAATTGATTGTAAAGAAAACAATATTGATTCAAAGTAAACACACCATTAGACATGGTTTTATATTTTATTCAGTTGTCAAAATAACAGCTTCCTAGATACTTGGTAACTACTAACTTATTCTAAAAATATTATGTATGATGATATTGGTTTTGACTACCAAAATAGAAGATAGGCATTACAACAAAGATCCACATGCTTTGAGGAAAAGACATGAAATTTATACTTGCATATCTAAACTAATTATGTTACCAAATCTTCCTTTACCTTGATTTACAAGATCTTGTCTCAAATAAAAATATATATTTAAAGACATTTATAAAAGGTAAGTCTACATATATATATATATATATATATATATATATATATATATTTATTTATTTATGGAAATTTATTTATAGACATAATATAAATAGAAAGTGTTCTTGTAATAGATGTAAATGATCCTGGTCATCATAGAATGGACCAAGCAATCATTATAATGCCTTAGAAATGCTTTTTTAATGAGTCCATAATGATTCTATTGAAATCTATAGTAAGCCTGATGGAGTCATCCACTTTCCTTTGGTTACTCCTACTTTCGATAAGATATGACTTTGTGGGCCTTGTCATAAATTCAATGGGACATTGAAGGTATCTCTTATGAGATACCTTTAACATGCTTATGATTGAAAAGGATAACTCAATAGTGACTATTTTTAAAATTACATCTAGCTCACTGATTCAAAACCCTAAGTAATTATGGTGTTATACTTTTATGATATGCTTAGTAAATGCCTAATATGTTAGAAATAAATAATCAACTTTTAGGCAATCCATTTTTAATGAGTTTTACAACTCTCTATATATAATGTATTTTTTGATTTGGTCCCACATTTTTAGTTTATGTTTAAGTTAGTGGATATATTTCAAAGATTTAATATGTATTTTATATTATAGTTTAGAATTCACATTTGGACTTCAAAATATGGTATGATGGCTATGCAAGAGAGCTTGAAGGGTTTACAGCACGTAGGTTCTCCTACAGTTGGACGGCTGGGCTCTAACAGCAATCCGCAGGGAATTCAGAAGGAAGCGTTCTATATGGGGGATAAACCAAAGATCAGCAAAGTTAATAGTTGCTTCCCATGCTGGTAAGACAAACCTATCTTGGTCATTCCCTCAGATACTGTTAAAGAAGATGTAGATTACTTGGCAACTCATGCACTTATCTGCAAATTTCTGGAAATTCATATCTCTGTGTCAACCCTAGATGCCTAGATCCACCGGTCATGGCAGACTGAAGGAGATTTCGACATCATGTTGGTAGGTAATAGTTATTTCATGGTTAATTTTTCTTGTATCTCTAATAGAAATTGGATCTTTGAAGGAGGTCCATATTTTTATGACCGTATCGGCCTTTTTATAAAACCTTGGCATGTGGGGTTTAATTCGGCTAAAGATCTCCCATCACGAGTGCCAGTTTGGGTTCCTCTACCCAGGCTTCCTCTGGAATTTTGGAGAGAAGACATACTACGATAGATTGCTACTTTAATTGGAACACCAACTGAAATTGCCCACCAATCTCTAGATAGGAAGATTATCACCTATGCTCGAATCTGTGTCGATATAGACATTAACAATCCCTTGCCAGATTTGATTGAAATTTGTATGGGATCCTCTTCTTGGATACAGCAAGTGGATTATGAATCCATTCCTTTTCGATTCTGATTCTACCATGAGTATGGGCACCTGGTGCACCAATGCCCGTAAGTGCCCAAAGGTGCTGACATTCCTGAGGGATCATCAGCTACAAGGACTGCCAATTCAACTAGGAGAAATGGACAGCCTAAGGTCTTTGGTAATAGGAATGGCCAGCCTGACAGTGTAGCAAAAGGGAAATCACCTCTGATTAGCCCCACTCTGGAATAGGGGCCCTCTGACCCTTCTATAAAAGACAGAGAAGGATTCACCTCAGTCCGATGCCAAACTAGGGGACGAGGCCAGAAGTGCTCTCACCTGGACCGACAAGGTGAGGCAAGTTTTAATCGCTTTGAAGCTATAGAAAACATGATTATTGAAGAGGGAGGACCTATAGTGGAATAGTGTGAGAATCTAGATTTGGAGGGGAGGAGCTTGATTGTTAGCAATTCCAAGGATATGGTTATTCAACAGATTCTAGAGGTTGCACTTGTCCCAGAACCTAAAACCTTAGGGATTTCACCTACTTCTCAAGACAAAGAAGTTCATTGGGCAGATTTGGTAAAAGATGTGGGGGTTTCAAGCAAAGAAAAGGGGTCCTCACCTATTCTTGGTCTAATGCAATGAATTTTTAAGAAGGCCTCTTCATCCACACCCTCCAAAGTAGGACGCAGGAAGGATCAAGATAGAATTAGACTTACAGGAGACCTTCTGGTAGAGTCTAGAGTGGTGAAGACCTTGGACAAACACTTCCCCCCTCCCAATGATTATTCTCTCATGGAATGTAAGGGGATTGAATAGTACCCATAAAAGGCTATTCACAAGATGATGGTATATCATTCTAATGATACTATTTGTATTCAGGAGACCAAACTATCTATTGACTCTCTGTTCACTGGCTGTCCTAATATTTGGTTTCTTGGTCAATGCCAGTGTGTTGGTGCCCAGGGGTCTTCGAGTGGTCTTGCCATCTGCTGGAATCTGAGGAAAATCATACCAACTCATTGGATGTCCTACATATCCACCCTTTCAGTGGTTTCTTCCTCCTTGGAGACAGGGGAGCTGATTTTGGTCACTAATGTGTATGCCCCTATTGACCTCCCGGGTCAACTCAAGCTTTGGGACCACATTCGATATGTCAGAAGCTACCATCCCTTCCTACCATGGATTTTTTCTGGTGATTTCAATGTTATTCTCAGCTTAGAGGAGAAAAGTGGAGGTATATATTAGTTGGGACCTTCTTCAGAGATTCTCCAGCAAAATATTGACTCTTTACATCTTTCTGATGTTAAGCCCCTGAATGGGCTCTTCACATGGAATAATAGAAGGATTGGTGAGGCAACTATATCAGAATGCCTGGATAGATTCTTTGTCTCCTGATTTTGGCTATCCAGCTCCGTCTCCCTCTCCTCTGAAATTCTTGACTGGCGGGGGTCTGACCATTGGCCTATCAAGCTCGCTTCCAGTCACATAGCTGCCCCCAAGAAGCCCCCCTTCAAATTTTAGCTGATGTGGCTTCAGGAACCTTCCCTCCATGGCTTAATAGCTCATTGGTGGCAGCAAGGAGGTCCAAACTATGGTACGACCATGTACTCCTTTTCCAAGAAGCTCCAGTATGTCAAGAGAAAATTAAAGTTTTGGAATAGCCATGGCTTTGGTAATCTCCACACCATGAAAAAGAGAGCTCAAGACCAGCTGGATGTTATTACCAGACAAATATGAGATTGTGGCTTATCTGAATCCCTTCACTTGGATGAGTTACAGGCCTCTTCAGTTTTAGCAGAATGGGACCTCCGTGAGGAAATCTACTAGAAACAAAAGGCCCGGGTTGACTGGCTTCAGGAGGGGGATAAAAACACGGCATTTTTCCACAACTCGGTGTAAGATAGATGCAATAAGAGCTTTCTCTCTTCCCTAATTGCTTCAGATGGTAGGCATTTGAATTCATCCCAAGATATTGCCAGGGAAGCTATTCGATTCTATTCGGCTCTCTTTTCAAAGGACATCCTTCTTGATGAGCTCGTAGAGGACACAGTTTTATCCTGCATTCTTGCCATAGTGACTGTGGCAATGAATGATTCCTTAATGAGGCCAATTGGTGAGGTAGAGTTGGAGGGTGTGGTTTTTGGCATGAACAAAGGCAAGGCTCCAGGTCTTGATGGATTTCCAGTTGAGTTCTTCCAGGAGTTCTGGGATGTTATTAAGCAAGATCTCTTAGATGTAGCCCAAGAATCCTTTTCTAACAAAGATATGCTCCAGGATTTGAATGCTAAATTTCTTGTGCTTATCCCGAAGAGTGAGCAGGCCAATCAGTTGGAAAGTTTTAGACCCATTGCTCTTTGCAATGTTGTCTACAAAATCATTACTAAGCTTATTGCAGAGAGGCTTAAAATATGCCTTCCTATTGTTATCTATGAGGAGCAAGGGGGGTTCGTGGTGGGCAAACAAATTTTGGATGGAATGGTTATAGCTACTGAAGCCATTCATTCCATGAGCACCTCCCAGGAACGTGCTATGTTTATCATGCTTGATATGGCTAAGGCATATGACAGGGTTAGTTGGAGTTTCTTGCAGAGAATCTTATTGGCATTCGGCTTTCACCAAGAATAGATTCAGTGGATTCTTAACTACATGACAACTCCCTCCTACTCTATTTTGATCAATGGAGCCCCCTCAGAGCTGTTTGGCACCTCTAGAGGACTTCGGCAAGGAGACCCTCTTTCTCCATATTTGTTTATCATCCTAGCTGAGGGACTTGGATGGCTTATTAAGGTTCAGACTTCTCAGCATACACTTCAGGGATGGAGATGGGGGGAAGGATTACCTATTTTGTCTCACCTCCAATTCATTGATGATACTGCCCTGGCAGGGAGAGCGCAGATCTGAGAGGTGGAATCTTTTAGGCTCACCCTGGACACATACTTAGCAACTTTCAGGCAAAAACTTAATGATCACAAGTCCTCCATAGTGTTTTTCATCACTCCTGAGCCTATTCAGAGGAGGATCAGTGCCATCCTGAGGTTCCAGCTACAGTCACTGCCCCTTACCTACTTAGGAGTTCCCATTGTGGTGGGGAGGCAGCCGAGGCTCTTTTGGCAAAATTTGCTAGATAAACTTAGATAGAAAGTCAATCATTGGACTCATAGATGGCTCTCTATAGCTAGCAGGATGATACTTTTGCAATCAGTGATTCAAGGCCTTTCGATTTATCATAGTATATGGTTCAGGCTGCCCCAGGGTACTTTCTCAAGGAATTTGATGCTCTATCCTACCAATTTCTCTAGAGTGGCAACCTGCAACACTCTAAGTGGATTCTTCTGAATTGGGAAACTGTCTGCCGACTGAAAAGGGAAGGGGGCCTGGGGCTGTGCTCTGCTATCCTATGTAGTCAAGCTCTTACTGCCAAACTTTACTGGCGATGGTGCTCCAGTCTAGCTCAGCTTTGGGCCCGTATTCTAGCTTTCAAATATTACCTAGGGACTGAACCGGTGGATATCTTAAGACTCCCTTTAGAGGGAAGAGGGTCATTGGTTTGGGAAACTCTCAAGCGTGGAGCTCAGCTGGTGAAATGTAGCCTTTTTTGGATCTACAACAAAGGTACGAATGCTCTCTTCTAGAGGGACTCCTAGGATGGGTTTCCCCCTCTCCTATCCTCTCACCCCCATCTTCAATCGCTCTGCGATTCTTTGCTCGCTGTTGGATGGAATACGGTAAATAATTATAAGGAGACTTTTTGGATGGGCCCAGCAATGGGCTATCGATGGAAGAATATCTTAGAATGGCTGTCAGGAGGTACTATGGAGGATTAGCTGGAGGCAGCCCAGATTCTGGCTTCTAGAGAGTGTAGAATGCTTCAGGATAGGGATGTGTTGGCTTGGGGTGGAGATCCCTCTGGGAAATACTCTGTTTCAGCCATATATCAAGCTTTGACAAGGCAATTTTTTGGCATGCGGATGATCTCTTGGGGGAAAAAGGTATGGAACAGCTACTCCTGGCCTAAATGCAACTTTTTCCTCTGGGTTCTGGTTCATAATAAGTGTCTCACATGGGACAACCTATACAAATGAGGCTTCCAAGGGCCTTCAATGTGTGTTATGCTGAGGCAATGAAGAGACCATTTCCCACCTCTTCTTCTAGTGCCCCTTTGCCAATCTGATTTGGCATCGATGGTGGGAGGTATGGAAACGCCCCTGTCGGCACGTGGGCTCTCTGACTGAATTCTAGAACAAACTGAACCATCCCCCCTCTTAGGCCATGCCTCTTTAGGTGACATGGTGCATTGGTCTGTCCTTTATCTTGTGGAATATGTGGCTTGAGAGGAATAGGCATATTTTTTAGAATGTAAACATGGAGGTCAAAATCTTGTGGGGGAAAATTGGGATCTCCATTCTTGAAATAGTCCATGCTAAGTGTGATGGCATCACATACTTGGGATTAGGTGACTCCAAGATTTTGGCATGACTTGCTGATGTGGCTGAGTATCCTAGCAACAATAGCTACGCCCAATACATACCTGCGCGTGGACATCGATAGGGGCCACGCCCTATTAACCGGATGCATCACTGGGTGCCTCCTGTAATTGGAAGACTTAAGGTAAATACTGATGGGTCGTCACTGGGTAATCCTAGTCCAGCTGGTGTGGGTGGGATTGGTCGGGACAGCTCTGGCAAAATGCAAGTTTTCTTTTCTACTCATAAAGGTCACCACATGAATAATTTAATGGAAGCTCTCACAATCTTAACAGCTGTTCAACAGTGCTGCTCACTTGGCTGGCATAATATCATATGTGAATCTAATTCATAGGTTGTTAATATGCTGAATAAGCAAAATTTTGAGACGGTCGACTGGCATTTGACTGGAGTTGCCCAACAAGTGCTTCAGATTAGCAATTCATTAGATTATGTGATTTTTAAGTATATCCCAAGAGAATGGAATGGGGTAGTGGACTGCTTGGCCAAATGGGCCTCGGAGCATGGACCGGGCTGGAACTTCTCAGACCACATGATGCTGCCTAGGGATTTATCTGAGAAATTAACTCAGCTTGTGGATCAAGATGATGCTTTGTAATTGTTATTTTTCCTGTTTTCAATAAAATTTTTACCCCATTTTTAGTAAAAAAAGAATTCACATTTGTTGATATAAAATTAATCACAAATAATTGTTTAAGTAATACAATATGTAACTTATATTTTACCAAATAGCAATATTTAAATCATTTTAATTTTTTTGTAGAATGTCTTCATGTGAGAAAGAAATTCCCACACTTAAAATGTAGAAGAAAGCCTCAATTCAAGAAAATTTTGATATAATACCATTTAAACAACTATAACTAAAATTAAATCTACATCAACATCTTCCATTTTATGGTGGTGATATTATACCTCTTGATAATTGGTATTTTGAGTTGTTTAGATTGATAAATATGCATGCAGATATTTATTTGTTTAGCACTACATCTAAAAAAGTATCTTCTTGGATTAGAATCATCCTTGTTTATGATAAGAATGAAATTGAATATGCTACTCAATTACAACTAGAAGTATGTAATGGAGAAGAAGGAATTCTCCATTGTGTTATAGCTAATATCAATAAATTTACACCCAGTAAAATAGAATTGACAAAAATAACTGTTTTTCCTTCTTATGAAATATTTGAGTTTCATTTGAATAGCTATGACAAACTTGAAATGTTTGGGTTGATAGATAGAGATAATTTGGTCCTTATAATACAATATATTGAAAGAAAAACATAAAAAAGGGGCAACATCTACTTATTCTTTCCATATGTTTTATATGTATTTAAGTTACCTTGCAATCATGATAGAAAAAATATTGAAAAAAATAAGACAAGCAAGGAAAACATATTTGTATATAGATTTTAAAATACTATACAATTACTCACACCAATAGAGAAATATAATATTGAAAAAAAGGTTGATACACTTTTGTTGGCACAAAATTCTGATTAGACACATAGTGAATTATCTACATGGTATATTTACTCTAGTAATTACACCTTGAACATTCATGTAGAGATCTATGAATTAAGGGATACTAATATCAAAATAAGAAATTTGAATGAAAGAGGGGTGAATGTTATAATTCATTCATTCATCAAACATAATGAGGTTCCAATGTAAGATGTTTTGTTAATTCCTTTATAATCAAATAACCCTTAATGTATTATCAAATCAAAAGAAATCCTTGAAGATAAGATGGAGAAAAAATCATAAGGTTTAAAATTACAAAGGGCTAACACACAATTACATCACAATAGAGAATTCTTTCAAAGGAGGAATACAATTCACTATTATTGATAAAAACATGTTTTTTTAAAAGGGAAATATTTCTAAAAATAGTCACTCCATTCCATATTGTTCACAAAATATGTAACCAATATAATGAAGCCAATGAAGCAATTTATAAGGCTTCATTTATATAAAAAGTTTGATCTGCACAGGACCTTATCAAACTGAGAAGTTGGAATAATATTGAAATAGAGAAAAAAAATATAAAAGAAATAAATGAACAATATAGACACTTGTTCACAAAAATGAACTACTTAGACTAATAATTGCAAGACAGAAAATGTCTTTTTTTCATGGAACAACCCATTTGAGATTATTGTGATAAGGCATTTGATTTATTCAAAAGTGGCACTTTACTTGGTTTAAAGAGACAAGATTTAAATCTGATTCTTATAATAGCAGTTATAAATATTTAAGGGCTTTTAGATAAATAAAAAATAGAACTAGCATATTTTTTGGAAAAATGATTTATTTCCTTCTTGAAAATCTTTGGGTGCAACAACAAGGACACTTGGTACAAAAAAGTGAAGCTGTAAAGTAACATATTATCAAAAATTATAGATTATTTCACCAATCATGGTTTGACACTTCTAATAGAAAAAAATCACACCTGAAGAAGTAATGGAACATTACACAATTTCTACAAAAAGGTTTGATGATTTATGTGTCATGAATGAAAGTATTTCAAAAAATAAAAAAATTTGGGAAGAATTATCTCCATATTTAATAATAATATTGATAAAATATAAAGATAGAAATGGAGGTCAGGTTCCCATGATAGATACATAAATTTTTAGTTGCCATTATATCCTCCCATGTCTTTGGTCATCCATTTTAGAATATTTCAGTACAATGTTCATTATTGGTGTGATTGTTGATTTGATAATTATTGATAAATTGAATGTCATTGAAGATTTTAAGGAAGAACATATTTACCTATTTATTCATGCATTAATTGATAAAATTATTGTTGGGGATTTCAATGTATTCATCATTCACAAACTTGACCATTTTTCTAGAATTCAGAGCTATTTCAGAAATTTATGTGTTAGGTATTTCCATTATATGCAAAAATGGGTGTCATAATTGGGGTCTAGATAGTTATTGATTCAATTGGACTCATATTATAGGTATCAATTATGAATCTAGGAATTTGACTCAAGAGAGGATGGTTAGTATGGTGTTAGTTCCAAAATGAAAACAAAATGAAAGAAACACACTAACTAGCATAACATCTCTAGGCCTAGAAACTAGGGAGAGCTTAGTTAACAAACATGAATAAAAAACACAACTAAAATTCAAAATACACCTTATTTTACCTTCCTTGGATGCTCCAAAATGCTTTTTGTAGTGGCTTGCTCAGCTTGTACTCATGAAGTCTTCACCAAAGGAGGCTTGGCTATCTCCTCTTCTCCTTAGTACCTTTGGCTTGTGGCTTAGCTTGGCTTAGAATCAATTTGGCATGGTAACACTAATTGAAAAGGATTTTTGAATCATTTATGTATTATAAGTTTGCATTATCTAGACTTAGAAATGATGTGGTAAGGCCTCCTATTTATATATTTTTAAGACTGATCAGAATCAACCTAAATCGTCCATCTCATGATCGAGATGTGTGGCTAAAGATTAATCCAATTATGTAATTAAAATTAATAAGTAGGCTCGTCAATACTTGGGATAGAGGAGCAATTGAGAGGCATGGAGGGCTTTGATGAGGCATGGGAGGCATGAATCCTGATATTTATGGCCTAGGGATGTCTTCCCAAGAAATAAGGTCACCTAATGATGTAGATATCAATATTCATTTCCAAAAATAAATTTTCAACAAGTTTCCATGGAATTCTTAATTAGGCCTTGATTTGGATTAATTAGCTCTTAAACATGTTTAAACACTTTGTGCATAAATTACACAAATTGATCAGTATGCCTTGTTATTGGTTCAAAATTTGATTGGATTGGAATTGGAAGGCGATGTCAGATGTGTTGGATGTATTATCCCATTTAGGATGTTACCAACACCAAATAACAAAGGGACATGTCTTATGTAAGATATTTTATAAGAAAGAACAATCTAGAGCACCCAGGTGCAAAATTGGCATTTTGACTCAAAATAATCTGATCAAAGTTAGCTAGCATATAAATTGCATTGCCCCATTTAGGGATACCCTAGCTAGAATTAGTACTTGACTATATTAGGTTCAAATATTTTAATGTGTTTTAGTTTTTTAGGCCAAATTGTGTATTTTAAATGAAAATTGGTCAAAAGCCTAATTGGAGGTTATCGGTGGCCAGTTTTAGGTGTCTACATCAATTTTTATCAAGATTCCACTAATTTACAACTTGAATATTTCATCCTCCATTCACAACAAAGTAAATTATAAGAAGATGTTGACATCAGGAAAGACGTGCCAATATTTCAAATAATTGGTTCACACAAAAAAGGAAGGCCATTAAAAAATGAAATAGATAACTTATTTTGGAAGAGACTTATCTCTACTTTCAATAATTCATACACATGTGATGTGTTAGGACTATATACAGTATCTAGATTGGTGCATGATTGTACACAATTTCAAAGGAATTTATCTTGCATTACCAAAACTAAAGAATAAGTAAATTTTAATGTTTAATTTTAAAATGATTTGATAAATTTAGAGACACCAATACCAAATCAACTACTTCAATCAATACCATGTGCATAACATTATTATTTTATTTTATAATCATGCTTTATTTTTTAAATATAACATCTTCACAATATTCCAGTGTTTCTATTTTATTTTTCAAAACTAACAGCTTAGAAATCTTTCGGTATGTAGCACTAATGGTATTGAATGCAAGTGAAGAAACAATAATAATGGAAAATCAAATCAATGGACATGACACATTACAAGTTAAATAAGGTAAGATAAGATCATGCATATTTTTATAATTATATAATTTTTATTTATCAAATTTTTATAATACTTATAAAATATTTATTCTTCTATTTATGTCTCAATAAAAATAGTTCACAACATATCTCTACAAATTTGTGTCTCCAACAAAATAATCCAAGACACAGTTTTGTAGCTTGATGCCTCCATGAAAATAACACAAGGTAAAACTCTACGAAAAGATACTTTTTTAAGATACAAATATTAAATCAACTTATGATGAGAATTTTTAGTTACTACATTATATAATAACTTCTAGGGAATAAAGAAAAAAAGGTTCAATGAAAAAGTGCAATTGTACAAACTATAAAAAGGGGGGAAAATGAAAAAAAACCCTTTCAATGAATGTGTAATTATATAATTTCATATACTAAAATATATAAATTATATTTATTTATATAAACACAATACAATTGGATTTTTCTTTATAGACATGAGAGTGTAGAAGACAATAAATATAGTGCATCAATTTGGAATTTGGAAGCATAGGTTCATTTTATTGTTGTGTTAACTTGAATGTGGTTACATTTACCCATTTAAATGTTGTTTAATGTTGAATTTACCTAGTTTAAAATAACTCAATGTGTAATTTGTCTTGAAGACGACAAATTTTGATTTTAAGTATACATGATCCTTATCAATATAAAAATTCTTCATTTGAATGGATATAAATATTATGATTGTGAGAAATTTGATGAAGAATAGATTTCTCATTAAGAATATTTTGATGAAAAAGGGCATATATATATATATATATATATATATATATATATATATATATATATATATATATATATATATATATATATATATATATATTGGATAGGTAAAATAAATTTTGTTTTATAGGGATTAAACAACCAATAGTTTAAATAAAGTAAGACCAAATATCATGAAACAAATCCCCATAGATAGCCAGGTGGAAGACCAACATAAAAAACATACAAAATCTACTAGTATAAATGTAAAACAAACACATCAGCAAAAAAAATAACCCCAAGCCAAATATTAGACCTCCTATAAGGAGGAATTCACCTTTGAAGTAACTAAATTAATGTTCTTATTTTTCTCTCATTGAAAATTCTAAATGATACACCCTTAGGTGCATTTGGAAGGGTCCTCCAAGGTAGTTTATTTGACCTTTGGCTAAGGAATTTGGATTCTTATTTTCTACTTCAAGGAAGTATATATGTCTTCATCAAGATCCTCCACTCCATTATTCCCATCTTTATCAAACTGATAAATGTTCTTTTCTTTTTCTATATCCAATTCCTGGTTGAGCTTAACAGCTTATGCCTTCAAATTATTCTAGTCTTTTATAAGGGATAAAAAGGCCATCCCAATTCCTTTTTTTTTCTAGAAAGATTCCTATTTTTTTTTCTATTCATAATTTTCATCTTCCAAGCTAATGAGGTCCTTGATTCTAGGACTGACTAGACCTTTATGTGGAGTGGTTAAGGTTCTAGATTTTTTTCTCGAAGAGGTAAGGAGGAACATGGAAGGGAAATTGGGAGGAGTGAACAAGGGAGGGAAGTTTAAGAGGGTTTGGGCTAGGGAGCCTTCTTCATTTCCAGGTAGTCTAGGATTTTCCTCAAGAGGGGATTTAGACAAGGAATTCTTGAAAGGGATGTCTTCCACAAGAGTACCTTTAGCAAAGGAACCTTTAGCCAAGAGGATGGATTTATTGCACAATGTTTTACCTTATTGGACTAATAAAAAGATTAGGCCATGGTGAATAATATCATTTTTGTTACTAACCTAGAAGATGAGGGTTGTAGCTTCAATGGATTTCAATAGATAATAGGGCAAGCTAATTATATAACCCAAAAAATGGTTAAGTAAAAAGTGATGTGAAAATAATAGAGTATGTTTCCCTTCCAAGGCCAGATATTTCATAACTTGTAAACATACCTATATCCATATATGAGGAAGGTCCTACCTGGGAAATCCATTTTTATTAGTCTTAATCACAACATCTATTCTAAAAAAATTCTCCATCAACTCTAATTTTTGACTTTTGTCTGTGTAAGCTTTCTTGCCTTTGCATGACATCCCTATGATTGTGATGATGCTTTATTTGGATATAGTGGTTTCAATCCCCCTCAATCTCATGGATCATTTGTTCATGATAGAATGAATTCATTATAATTAAAATATACGGGAGTTGGATTGGTTCATGCTTATACATAATTATAAAGGAATTTATCTTGTATTA
The DNA here is from genome assembly GCA_037957365.1 of Torreya grandis. Lineage (NCBI taxonomy): Eukaryota > Viridiplantae > Streptophyta > Pinopsida > Cupressales > Taxaceae > Torreya > Torreya grandis. The sequence continues at coordinate 586,462 of JARHVA010000239.1, read as the reverse complement.
TAGAAACTAAAGAACAAATATTTTTTAATGTTCAATTTCAAAATTGTTTGAAAATTTTTGAGCCATAGAACAATCACTTTGATTAGTACCATATGCATAACATTATTAATTTATTTTTTAATCATGTTTTATTTTTCAAATATAACATCTTAAAAATATTTTAGTGTGTATGTTTTATTTTTCAAACCTAACATCTTAGCAATATTTTGGTGTGTATCACTAATGGCATTGAATGCAAGTGAAGAAACAATAATAATAGAAAATTAAATCAATGAACATGACACATTAAAATTTGAATAAGGTAAGATAAGATTATGTATATTTTTACAATTATAGAATTTTTTATTTATAAAACTAATAAAATATTTCTTTGTCTATTTATGTCTCAATTAAAACAATTCACAACGCAAATCTACAGTTTTGTGTCTCCAACAAAACAACCCAAGACATAGTTCTACAACTTGATGCTACTATGAAAACAACAAAAGGTAAAACTCAAAAAAAATACACTTTTTTCAAATACAAATATCAAATCAATTAATGATGAGAGTTTTTAGTTACTACATTATATAATACCTTCTAGGGAATAAAGAATAAAAGGTTCAATGAAAAAGTGCAGTTGTACAAACTACAAAAAGGCAAAAAAGGTGAAAAACCCATTTCAATAAATGTTTATTTATACAATTTCACATACTATAATATATAAATTATATTTATTTATTTAAAGAAACTATAATTAGATTTTTATTTATGGACATGAGAGTGTAGAAGAAAATTAAATATAGTGCATCAATTTGGAATTTGGAAGTGTGGTTTCATTTTATTATTGTGTCAAATTAAATGTGATTTTATTTACCCATTTAAATTTTGTTTAAATTTTGAATTTACCCAGTTTAAAATAACTCAATGTGTATTGTGTCTTGAAGACAATAATTTTTTATGCTGAGTATACATGATATTTATCAATATAAAAATGATTTATTTGAATGGACATAAATATTGTGATTTTGAGAAATTTGATGAAGAATATATTTCTTCTTAAGAATATCTTGATGAAAAATGGCACAAATATGTGTGTGTGTGTGTGCGCGCGCGCATGCATGCACATGTGTGTTTAACAAAATATATGTGTACATATGATAAATGGAATAAATAGATTGCAAAAGTAATCAAATATATATAATAAAATATATGTGTGCATATGATACATAGCATAAATAGATTACATAAGTTATCATATATATATTAGATAGGTAAAATAAATTTAGTTTTATAAGGATATATCAACCAATAGTCTAAATAAAGTAAGACCAAATGTCATGAAACAAATCCTCACAGGTAGCCAAGAGGAATACCAACATCAAAAACATATAAAAACTACCATCAAGAAGGTAAAATAAACACAACAACAAACAAAAAAAACCCCAAGCTGAACATTAGACCTCATCCAAAGAATTCACCTTTGAATTAGCTTGATTAATGTTCTTATTTTTCTCCCATTGTAGATTCTAAATGGTACACCCCCAGATGCATTTCAAAGGGCCCTCTAGGGTAGTTTGTCTAACCTTCGACTGAGGAATATGGATTCTTAATTTTTCCTTTAGGGAAGGTTGGATGTCTTTAGAAAGATCCTCCCCCACTCCACTATTCCCATCTTTATTAGACTAAGAAATGTTCTTTTCTTTTTCTATATCCAACTCCTACTTGAGCTTAACAACTTTTGCCTTCAAATTATTCTAGTCATTTATAAGGGATAAAAATGCCATCTCAATTCCTTCTATTTTTTCCATAAACATCCCCAATTTTTTTTCCACTTTTAATTTTCTTATGCAAATCTACTAAGATCCCTAATTCTAGGACTAAACAAACCTTTATGCAGAGTGGTTAAGGTTCTAGCATTTTTGCTCGAAGAGGTAAGGGGTAACACAGATGGGAAATTAGGAGGATTGAATAAGGGAGGGGATGGTTTAAGAGGGTATGTGCTAGGGAACCTTCCTTATTTCCTAGTAGTCCAATATTTTCCTCGAGAAGGGCTTCAAGTAGGGAATTCTCAATAAATATGTCTTTTGTACGAGTACCTTCAACAAAGGAACCTTCAATCAAAGGGATGGATTTCCTGCATGATTTTTCACCTTGTTGGACTAATAAGAGGATTAGGCCATGGTGAATAATATCACTTTTGTCACTGACCTAAGAGGTAAGGGTTATGGCTTTGAGGGATTTCAATAGATAATAGGTCATGCTAAGTATATAACCCCATAATTGGTTAAGTAGAAAGTGATGTGAAAATAATATAGTAGGTTTCCCTTCCAAGATCAGATATTTCATCTCTTGTAAACATACCTCTATCCATATGCAAGGAAGGTCCTACATGGGAAATCTTTTTTTATTGGTCTTGATCACAACATTTATTCTAATTTTTTTGCATTAACTCCATTTTTTAAATTTTTATCTTAATATTATTTCTTACCTTTGTATGACATCCCTATAATTGTGTTGATGCTTTATTTAGACACAATGATTTCAATCCCCATCAATCTCACAAATAATTTGTTCTATGCAAGAATTAATTCCTTATAAAGATACTAATCATAGCCTTTTAAGATCATCATATATTCCATAAGGCCTCCTTTACTTAATTTCTTCTATATTTTCTTCTTACCCCACACCTCGACATAGGAACCAGTTCTAAACAATCATAGTTGCCACCCATTTGAGACTTGTTATTGTTTCTCCTACTCTGAGTAACGTGAAGAAAAAATTTGGAATGAAGCTGTAACTATTAGCTTATAAGTTAGAGATTAATGTTGTTAGTAAAGGATTTAAACTCTTGATTTGCCAATTATAAAACTATAGGGGATGAAAATCTACACACATTGAGATGAATTCCCCACATACAAACTATAAACTTTATAATTAAGGAATGGTTGCATCATTATCGATCATGTTTCTTAAAAGTTGGGTTGGGATTGAGTTGGCATTATCCCACATGGCCAAACGTTCACTTTTGACCCCAAAATTGGCAAGACAATTGGTGATAGTGTTGCCCTCACAAAAATATGAGGAACGAAAGAATCCTTGAAGGTAGATATAGTGCTTCAAGAATCATCAATAATATATTTTATAGTGTGGGATGGGATGATTTTTCTTGATATAATAGTTCTTTGATATAAGGAAAAAAATGAATAAAGTAGACTGTGTCAGAAATAATTAAACTATTATTGATTTAAATAGTTTTTAATTTGATGTGTATTTTTAGAAGTATATGAATGGGTTTCAACTATTAATAGATGTATATTAATTTTAAATTAGTGATAATGAACTTTAGCTTAAAATGAGTAAATCTTATTTTTTTTTACTGTGATGGGTTTTATAAATATATAAATATGTATTGGTATGAAGAAGAATAGTTGATACTTAAATAATTAATGTAAGAATATATATGTTAGTTTTTCAATGCTAAGTTTATATCAATGTCTATGAGAAACTAGTTATGTGATTTAACTATTTTGGGAACTTTGGAGTCTTATTTTTAATTTAGTGAAGGGTCTAGAATAGTGAATTAGTAAATAATATTGCAATAATTTAACCACTAATTTGTATAATTTATTTGTATTTTGAACCTTTCTATAAATATTCAATAAATATGGAGAAAATAAGACTTAGCTTAAAATGAATTGAAATAGCTATTGTAGAGTCTAATATTGGTTGTGCAGGACTGGGATAATGTCAAAAATCATGATCTAGCTTTCATTTTGTGAAAGGATAGGACCACTAAAATAGGACACCCTAGAGTCTGATGTTGTTGTCCTCTTCTACTGTTATTGTCTAAACTGCTCATAGAGACTTGAGTTTTATGGGTTTTATTTGCTATCCCTATGTAAGCTTGCTTATGAAATCTTAGCTGTTAAAAGTCTATGGAACTCCTTGTAGAGATGATTTAATCTTAAAACCCTAGGCTTCATTATGCTTTGATAAAAATTTAGAAAGAAAGGGGGTTAATATGTGTAAGATTAGGTAGTTGGTATAACTTCTAGATTAGAATCCATGTTATAGACACCAGTGATTGAGGGCAAAGTGCATGACATATTTGCTTTCTCTTCTTTATAGTTTATGGAATTACCCAGACATTCAAGGTAGTTGCATGACTTATTTCATTTGTAGGTGATTGACATCATTCTTGAGTGGCTTCCACATAAGCCTATGCCTAGTTTTAGAGTGTCCAATGCATGATGCCCCTTATATTTGGATTTTTTGAGAAAAACTATACTAAAACTATTGATTCTAAATTGAACTATTACTGACAAAACTGTAACTATACTTACTTTTCTATCTATTTCTAGAAAATCTAGTTTTTTTTATTGTTTGGATAGGAGTACTAAATAGGACACTTTTCTATCTAAGACTATAGTCCAAAGTTGGTGTTCTTATCCTATGTTAATTCTAAATATTATTTTATAATTGTCATTGTCTATCTAGTCTACTCTGCCTAGTTTAAAGTATGAATACTATTTTGGGTGTTCTAAAAACTAATTTTTTGACCAGTTAGAGGCTTTGATCTTTGTGACAAAACCCTTGTTTATTGCCCCCTCTTCTAAGGGTAGGAATGAAGACCCTGTAATGACTATCCTCAGAAGAAACATCCCTACAAGTGTGTTATGCTATCAAAATACATGATAAAACAATGATAATTGACAAGATATCTCAAGATATAACATGGTTTGTATGAGAGATTATTAGATCAACATGAGTATGCCTATATAGATATAAAAAATGTAATAATATGTGTAATATAGTGAACTAGAACTAGAATTCTGGTTAATTATTATTTGTTAGTTGTCAAGGAAGGAAGGAGCATGGTGTCTATCATGGCATCCAAGAAAAGAAGAGAATGCATGATGTGGATCATGGCATTGAAAATAGTGAGAAGCAAACAAACAAAAAGCATACAAGGCAAGAAATAAGAATCATACAAGAGTGGCCAAAGGGATAAGAAAACAAGGGAACATGGGCACATGTCACTCAAACTGGGAAAGAAAGCATACAAGGCATGTTCAAATGCCACATAGACATAAAATTGAAAATAATAAAGGTTGACATGAGGGCCATAGGCACATAAAAGAGTATAAGAAAAGGACATTGGAAAATTTCCTAAGGCACACACAATAATAGAAGTAAAGGACATTGGCAAATGTCCTAAGGCACACATAAGAGATAAAATAAGAATTGAGAAATGCAATCACATCTAGCTATGCAAAGTAAGAAAGGAAGGCATGTAAATATTGGAAATATAATTGCATCTAACTAATCAAGGCAAGAGTTGAAAGTATGCAAGACATGGAGTACAAGACTAGGTAAATGATAAGAAATACACAAGTGATAGATACTAGTGAGTGTTGATAAAATAATCTATGTAAGCTAGTAATTAATTTACACCAACATGATAGCTAGAGTGTGTGAGTAGGAATGACATAACCTAGATGGTGTAATCATGTAGAAGATGCCCCCAGTGGTTATATATGTCAATGTATGTCTTGAATGTAGAAGTAGGATGCCCCCTTAATAGGTAAAGTGAAGCAATCAAGGATCTACGTATCACTACACACACTCAAATAAGATCAAGGAAAGTATGGTAATGTAGATAAATCAACATAAAATAGCATAGAACAATAAAATGTAAGTCTAACATGATAGTAGAAATATAAAGCATGGATAATGCATAGAATTGAAATGTTTTTTGGTGTTTTTAATTTTTTTGAATGTTTTTGGATTTTTGATATTTTGTATTGTTTTTGGTATTTTTGAAATATTTGAATGTTTTTGGATTTTTGGAATATTTAAATATTTTTGGTTTTTTGATATATTTGAATTTTTTTGTATTTTAAAATAAGCTATGTAAAATTAATCATAAAGAGACTATGTACAAGAAATTTAAAAGAAGATATATACAATCAATCATATGGAGACTATGTACAATAAATTGAAAAGAAGCTATGTACAAGAAAGACTGTGAAGAAATTATGCTAATTGATGAGTCTCAAGAGAGACTCCCTAGCATGGTGTCTTGTATCAAGAAGAGGGATCATGTAATATCATGAATCATGATGGAAGGACTGAGACTGTGGATTTAAAAGCTATGTATGCTTAAATGCTCCAAAATCTATGTAGTGGAAATTGATTGTGGGGTCCCCCTATAACTCTGAGAAGTGGATGCAACTATTGGGATCTTAGGGACCCATATAGTAATAAAATAAGTTCTCTAAAATTTTCTCTATGTGTAGAGGCATGAGACCTTAATGATACTACCCTAGGTGTGAATAGTATAGCTAGAACTAGGAATGTTAGTAGAAGGGGATGTAAGATATCACTCTATGCATATCAGCCCCATGGCTACTATATCACTATTTGAATCTTGATGGCCAACTAAATAAGTGGCCATATTTCTCATGTTATATAAGAACATGCCTTGTATCTGATGCTATCTATAGTACACTATTTTTAGCTGTACATGGAGACTCTATAAGACATAACCTCAATGGGTATGCAACTAAAACTATAATCTATGAAGGAGGCTCATCTATCCATAATCATAGTAGATTAATACATGAAATAACACCCTATGGCCTCTATTGTGATGCATATCATTGAAAAACAAATAAAGATGGAACTATAACCTATGATGGGGGATCATCTAATATCAATTTTAGTGGGTTATTATGTGAAATAGGTCTCTAAAAACTCAATTATAGTGAATATCTATCTAAAGTGATACTCTGCACTATGGATTCATCTAATGTTAATCGTAGCAGGTTACTATGTGAGATAGGACCCTAAAAAATCAATTGTAGTGAATATCTATTTGGAGTTATAGTCTGTGATGTGGGTTCATCTAATCTTAATTATAATAGGTTATTATGTGAGATAGAACCCTAAAAACATGTTTATAGTGAATATATATCTATAACATTACTCTATGATGTGGGTTCATCTGATCTTAACCATAGAGGGTTGCTACATGAGATAATACCTTGAAAACTCTATTATGGTGCCTGTGACTATGCTAGATATGTATATAGAATTACACTATGTACTCCATAGACTACACTATTATATGTAGGCTTCTCTCATTGTACTGTTCTCCAAACCCTTTGAGTAGGTGGGATAGGAGATCCCATATGAGGCTCTATCTTATAAACCATATTACTCTCATGATGAGTAATCAATGATTCCTATGAAAGAATCTATTGGGATGAGTCAGTCATGGATGAATGAGGCCTATGGATCCATTATGGAAGAGATCTCAATGCACTTGGTGTGAATGCTATGATGCCATTATCAACACATATATTAATGCAATCCCTGAGTCCATAACAATCATTATCTTTATGTCCATAGATATGATAATAGTTATAAAAGGGTCATTATGGATATCTATGTAAGAGATGTGGATCTCATCGATGAGTAGAAGACAATGTGATTAACCTCCTATCTAGTAAAGTTGATAGTATGACATAGGGATATCCCGCTCTGAATCAAACTATAGTGGTGCATTTCTACTATTCTCTATAATTCTTACTATAGGTGGTACTCTAGAGACTAGCTCTCTATTTTGAATTGGTTTCTTTTCTAGTTGTGGTCTCTTATCTTCTTTATGACATGGTGAATGTTGTGTGTGAGGAGATATAGATAGAGGTACTATTGTGAAATCAAGAAAGTTGATCAATTGAATTTATCTAAATCAATCCCAGTTTCTTCTCCAAGGCTAGAACTATATAACATAAGTTCCTGAAAGAGGCCTCTATTTGATATAATATATGCTCTATGAGAGGTTGGTGAAACCCCTTGATAAAGATATTTTAATTTCTAGATCTATTGGTTTATAGATCAATCATAACACATGCATCTTGAATCGTAAGATATAATCACTAACAAGATTTGAAGAATTTTAATGTAATGTGGCAAGTTTCTCATATGGAACATGATGGCCGATGTTTGGTATGTAATATATAAGAACTGCCTCCTCCAGGTTATTATATGTATGCAAGGGGCCAATAAGGAGGAGATGAAAGAGACATTTTCATGCATTACCCATTAATGTTTGTTGGAATAATTTAAGTAGAATCAAAGGAATCACATGAGATGGAAAATCCTTCCAAAAGGCTTGAAGGTGTATAAATAGATTTCCAATTCCATCAAATTGAGGCAATAATGTTATTTATAAATTCTTAGGCAATGAAGCTTTGACAGATGTCATTGGAAGACAGTTACCATGTAAGTCATGGCCATCCATCCAAGACTTATAAGCCTTGTTTTCCAAAGTTAGGAGGTGTACTTGGTGTTTTAATTCACCAACTTCATGCATTAAATAAATAATCTCTTGGGTTGGTATATTAGTATTTTGAAGTGGTTCATTTAAAAATTGAATTTGATCATTTATTTTAGCCATTGGAATGCTACATTTAGCAATTGGATCATAGAGAGATGGTGTACTCAATTGAAACTTTGGAGGAATGGTAACTTGAACCTTAGTAGAGGGATGTGGGCTACCATTATCTTTGAGTGAAGAGTGATAAATGGGTGATACTATAATAGGGGGTGGCTTGGGAGATTCATTGGTATATTTTATATTTAGTGGATCACACTCTAATTGAATAGAGTATGTGATGTTATCATTTAAATGTGCATCATTTTAAATAGAATCATGCATAGAAGTAGAATCAAAATTTTGTAATTCATTAGGTTTGAGAGGAGTGAGAGAAGAGTTAGAAGCATGAGATGCATTTTATTCTTCACTATGTGCATAATAATCATCATTATTCCATACATTATCATAATCAAAGTTTTATTCATATTCATTTGCATGTTCACTAGCATACTCATTATCACTTCCATGATCACTAGGGAGAGGGGTAAGAGAATATGTTAATTCTTTTATAATATGAAATAAATTTCCTTGTGAATTTGGAATACTATGTACATCTATGTTATATTTGAATAAAGTGTATTCATTATTTTCATTTTCAATATGAGAATTAATAGTAAGAGAGTTATCATTTAAACATTCTTTTGCCATTGTTTAAGATGAAAAAGTAGAGTTAAGAACATGAGATTTATCATTTGAACTATACATTGGCAATTTAATTCTATTACATTTATATTATTATAATTTGAACATAGAAGTAGCAAAAAAGAGATAAATTAGGTTCAAGTGTAAGTAAGTTATGAATAATGAGTTGGAAATGCATGACTAATTTCTTCATTTGATGCATTTTTCATATGAGAATGAGTTGAAAATTACCTTTCCCATTTATCAAAATTACTTTATTTAGAAGAGAGAAGAAAAGAGATAGGTTTGAGAGAAGAAGATGCATCTACTTTTTCTTCACTATCACTGTCATATGTATCATCATATTCCTCACTAAAACAATAGTAATTATCTTCATTGTAAATGAAATCATTTTCCACATTGTTAGGTAATATGCAATTTTGTAATTTTTATCCATTCATTGTCATAATTATGAAAAAAATTAAAAAAATGATCTATGGGATGAGAGGGAAGAAGTGCCTTATTGACCATTTTATTGTTTTCACCAAAGAGAATATGGAAAATTAATATTAAGAAAATTTATGCAAAAACAAATACTAACATGAATATTTTAATCTTATTTTTGACACTCTAAACAATTTGTAAAAATTCCAAAAATTTTATCTAAAAATTGTAAGGGAGGAAGGCTTGGTGTTTGAGGACCTAGTTTAGAAATCTAGGGTTTTGGATTAGAGTTTTAGAATTTTGAAATTACTATAATATATTAAATTATAAAATAAATTTGAATAAAATAAATACAAAAAAAATTATACAAAAATTATAATTTTAATTTTGAAACCCTAGGCTAGGGTTTGAAAATATTGAGACCTAGTATAGGCAACTAGGGATTGAAAGACATAATTTTTAAAATTACTATGGTAAATTTTAAAAATTAAATGTGAAATTATGATTTATATATGAAAAAAAATCAAAAAAATATTTCCAAAATTAATAAGGAATTTTTTGTAGGGTTTTTTTACACAAACAAAGTAAGTTAAGTTCACCAAATGACTAAACTATTTTGGGAGTATTGGAGTCTTATTCCTAATTCAGTTAAGGGTCTGGAATAGTAAATTAGTAAATAATATTGCAATAATTTAACCACTTATTTGTATAATTTTTCTTTTTTAAACCTTTCTATAAATAGTCAATAAATATGGAGAAAATAAGACTTAGCTTAAATTGAATTGAAATAGCTATTGCAGGGTCTATATTGGCTGTGCAAGACTAGGACAATGCCACAAATTAGGATCTAGTTTTTTTTTGTGAAAGGATAGGACCACCAAAATAGGACACCTTAGTGTCTAGCACTATTATCCTCTTCTACCACTATTATCTGAACTACTCACAGAGACCCATGTTTTTTGGGTTTTATTCACTATCCCTATGTGATCTTGCCTATGAAATCTCGATTGTTGAAAGTCTATGAAACTCTTTGTAGATATAATTTAATCTTCAAACCCTAGGTTTCATTGTGATTTTATAAAAATTGAAAAATAATGGGGGTTTAGTGTGTGTAAGATACACTTAATGTGTATCTACACCCCTTGTGTGGGCACGCTACCTACATACTAATACTTTAAAGAGGGATCAAACCATATGTAGTTCTCCCAGTTAATGATTTTTTGTGAAATAGTGTAATGTAGATGCAAAAATGCTAAACTAGGTGTGTTTGAGGTGGCAAGGGGTTGGTGAGAGTATTTTGATATGCTTTTAGTTGTATTGGATGGATGTATGCAGAGAATAGGGAAATTTACCTCAGTGGTTTTGCTTATATTCTTGCTTACTTTGTAATATTTTCCAACCTCCTCTAACTAAACTTTGAATGGGATTTTATAGAGATCTATTGGTCACAGGTCGAATGTATCCACACTAGGCTGACAAAGATGAAAGATAGGAACTAAAAGGAAATAACCATTAGAGCTAAAAATGCAATTGGATAGGAGTGCCAAAATAGGACACCATAGGGTCCAACACTATAGTCCAAGTTGGGCACTCTTGTCCTATAGGTGTGGGACTTGGGGGGATAGGATTGGCTTGGGAAATGCTACCTGGTTTAGGTGGAATGATTGTTTGAAAAACTTGAGATGATTGGGAATAAGTAAAAAGGTGTCTAGAAGGGCCATGAGAGCATGCAAGAAAGACATATGGGTTGGGCATCACAAGACACACTTAAGCTACCAATTTTGACATTTTATATGACTACATTATGGAAAAAATGGAAAGTTTCATTATATGATGAGTTACATCTATTTAAATGAATGCATAATAAGTGTCTATTATGGTCAAGTTATAGGGATTCATTATAAACATGTATATGCATATATATATTACAAATTGGTAATAGAAATGGTACATTTGTGTATAATAAATATAGTTACATGTGATTTAGAATGTATATATTTTTGTATATGTTTATATTAATATTTATAATATTTAAGGAAATGTAGATAAAAATACATCAAATGAAATGCAAAAATTTTATATGTTACAATATGTAATGCAAATAAAAAATGCATCAATGATCAATCTAACATGTGAAACATTTTATTAGAAAATTTCCATGCTATATTTATTATAATATAATATTTTTAATAAATTATTAACAAATTACTAACATTTTAAAGGAGCTAAAACTAACTTCTAAAAAACTATTGATTTTGGGTTTGGATGACTTATTATTTGTTGTGCATAAAACAAAAGATATGCAAATGAATGTTACATGAAGAAAAGAAGATTATATAATATAAAATATGTCATAATACATTTGAGATCATTCTAAAGAATTTTTTAAGGTGGTGCTACAGTCTTTTTCTCATGTTAGCCTTTAGTCAATGATAGAGGACAATCATTTGACGCTACTCCTTCAAGCCATGGATTACACAAGTTCAAATTTATGTTTATCTAGTGTAAAAAATATTCTAAGCCCTTGAATATAAATATAAATAAATTGGATGAATTTATTTTAAAGGGACCTTTGGAGATGATTTTTCAATTGTCAACACAATGTTCATTGATTGTAATTCTCAAAATTATGTTACAAAAAAAAATTGAAAATGAGTTATGTTACTTCAAATAGATATATTAGAAATAGAAGTCAGAAAGATGAAAAGGATTTGAGAATAAAAATGACATCTATCATCACATTCTTTAGAGAAAGCATAAAATCCATGCCAATAGCTGTGAAACATTGTTTACAAGGATGTAAATTCACCATATGATTATTTAAAGTGTATTTATTTATTATAAACTATAATTTTAGTAACATTATCATCAATTTCATACAAATCAAATCTAAATTATTTCAAATGTAGTTTAATTTATTTCAAATTTATGGATTTCAATTTAGTAATAGTCGTTGGTCTCATTTTGTCACCTATGATTTGGTGGACCTGTGACATCACCTATGATTAATGGGACTTTCTAAAATTTTGTTAGTCTTGTTGAATTCAATTTTAGTCATAGTAGAGATTTGGCATGTTTAAATATATTGTCACTTGATGATTGCACATTAATCGTTTGGGTGTAAATTATTTTATCATGATAGGCAACAACTCACTTAAAGTGATTAACTACTAGCATTTGTCTCTTGTTGTCACATTCATTGTTGATTTTCTCCCTTGTTTGGATTGCCTCTACTATAAAGATGTATTCTATTATGTTAAGCTTGGTCATTATCAACCCTATTTTGTCACTATGTGTAGAGCACCTTTAAATGGTTGTTTGAGATTAGTATCTTAGATTACAGACTCCATCTAATCTTTTGGATTCTAAATATGGAGGTTTTGCATGAAATTCAAACTGTTACTGGAAAGTATTACCTTCATGTTATTTGACATAAAAAAATCAATGTGGATGTGGCATTATGTTTTTCTATTAACCTACTTCAGGTGGTCCAAAATAGTAAGGAAGCTTGTTGAGTGGTAGAGGCCTTTATGTGGAAGGATTATTGAGGCAGCCTCATTGGATGGTTGACTTACTTTGAGGTGGTAACTGAGTCTGATCTAATTTTTTCTTGCTCACATTGTCTTGGTTTTGTTCATATAAGGGTCTTTTAGGAGCCATAAGCTCATTATGTTTAGTAGCATGATCATTACATGGATATGATAGAGGGAGAATAGGATACCATAATTCCTAGATAGAATTGATACCATATCTACTCCCCTTCATTAGAAAATTTGACTCATATGCCCTCGTATCCACATTCCATTATTTGGTTAACTTCTATTCAAGTTAGGGTGTGGTGGCCAGTTTAGATGAAAAAATGTTAAGGCACAGGGTGGTTGTCATTGTAGGGCTTCTCAACTTATTTAGAATCATATTCAATTTATAGTGGACTCTGTCAAGTTGGGCAGTGTATATGGACCTAGTGAATGCAATGACTCAGTGATTAGTAATCCTAGACCTACATGTAAAGTAACACAATCCACATTCATCCCTAAATGTAATGTTTTTATAGATTTTTCTTTGTGATGTATGTTGCTTGTTTATATTTTGTCTTTGACGTTACCCCTTACTTGTTTTACTCTCCCTTTTGGGAATTATGTTTTGGATGTTGGTGTCTACTCAGTTTGGACTATATTTTATTTTTTATTTTCAAACATCTTTTTGTATGGGAGAGGGCCCTTACCCAAAATATTGATCAAAAAAAAGTTTGATGATGCCAATTAGTTAGACTCATGAAAACCTTAACAACCTGATGAGAATGTAATTATAGTCCCTAATAATGTTTCCTTGGTTCCAAAATTGAATGGTTATCCATCAAACCTAACATATTTTTGATGACTAAGTAGGTATAAGTCCCAATTATTTATAATAGTCTAAATTATTCAAAATAATTTGCACCCAAATGGTTTAAAATAGTCTAATACATTTGGAATATGAAAAAATTATTCTTGGAGAAAACTTTTTCCAGACTACTTAAATGTGTATAAATCCAAATTATTCAAAATAGTCCAATTTATTTAAATTGATCTATGCTCAAATGGTTTGTAATAGTCCAATTTATTTGGAATATAGAAAATTTATTTTTGGAGAAAATTTTCTTCACTCCAATTTAGTGGGTATAAGTCCAAATTGTTTGAAATAATCCAATGTATTCAAAATTATTTGTGCCCAAATGGTTTGAAATAGTCTAATTTATTTGTAATATAGAAAATAAATTGGAGAAAACTTTTTCCACTCCACTTTAGTGGGTATAAGTCCAAATTATTTGAAATGGTCCTTATAAAATAGAATATTCTAAGTCTCAAACCAATCAACAGTGTAAATCTTCCATAAAAAACTACAAACTAGGGAATAACTCCAAGCACCCTCTAAAAAAGAAAAAAAAACAGGAAATGATCAGAACAAATAGTCCAAGACGAACAAGTTGTGTTCAGTTCATAACTCCAATAGTCATTCTAATGAAGAATATTACACTAGGAAGATTCTTCTTGCATAAATTAAAGCAAAAAGTAAAAACACTACATAATTGAATAAAGGTAAGCAGATCATAGAATATAAACCTAACACCATGGTGGGTACTGAAAACATATCTACTACCCCTATGAAAATAGAGGATGTAGAAATATTGTTCCATCCTCAAATATGGATCAATGCTTAATAATTACACTTCATTGCTAAAAATGGAAGTTAGAAGAACTTTATTTCTCCTAAAGTAGTTCATATATTGAACTTACCATTGATGCCTTACCCATAACCATGATTTATTGGATGGTTTAGCGCAAGATCTAAGAAACACATCACTTAGTAGTGTCAATTGGTGTACAACATCAAGCCTTTTGAAGATAAATTATTTTACAACATCACTCCATTAGAGGTATGTGATTTTTTACTTGGTCAACCATATATTTACCATTAACATGTAGTCTATGAGGAAAATCCTAAAAATGTTATCATATATGTTGGTGATATGAGATACAATATATTATAATTAGTAATTAAGCTATCACTCATTAATCCCAAGAAATTTAATAATCTAATCATATATAGTGAGAAGTTTTTTCTTTGGATTGTTAATATCTGAGTGTCATAACTTCCTTATGGTATTGATTCATAGCACAATTACTCCATTAGCAGTTGTAAAAATCACAAATTTGAACCACAAGTTCAAAAAATAGAAGGATATAATAAAATCATTAGATTAAGTGCCTACACACTTTTTTACCGATAAACACTATTGATTTAATCACTGGACTAACTCTACATAATGATTATTTATACTATAGATTAGTTATAGAGATGATGAAATCAAGTGGCAAATCCATGAACTCATCAACAAAGGACATATCAGGCCTAACTCATCACCTTGTAGTAATCCAATTATACTTGTAATAAATAAATATGGCAAGCAGACTTTATGCATTGATTATAGATCTCTCAACAATATCACAGTGAAGAACCACTATCTATTCCAAGGATTGAGGACTTCTTAGATAAGTTTCATAATGAAAAATACATCACTAAAATTGATCTTAAGTTTGAATATCATTAGCTTCTTTTTTATCCTATATATGTATGGAAGATAGCTTTCAAGGCTAAATAAGGTTTGTTTGAATAATTAGTCATTCCATTTATTTTGATCAATGCACATGACACATTCAAATGGATAACAAATGACATTCTCAGGCCATTCACTAATTCATTTATTGTATTCTACCTTAACAACATCTTAACCTTTAGAAAAACATGGGATGGATATCTATGCCATATAGAGAAAGTGATAGGCACTTTAAAGAAACACAAACTATATGCAAAATGAAGAGATTGTTATTTTATATGTGAGGGATAAAATATATATGATATATAGTAGATTTAAAAGGAGTGCACATGAACCCAACCAAGATTCAAGTCATCTAGGAATGGTCACAGCCAAAGAATCTAATAAATTTTAACATCCTCTAGTTTTATAAAATTTCTACATGAGATTTATACTTGGTTTTTCTTTTATGATTGAACCTCTAAACTAGGTTACTAAATAAAGAGATAAATCAAAGTTCATCTAATAAGCTACATAACATAAAGCATTCACTGAATTGAAATGCACTATGTTCTGAACTAGTACTTGCATTACCAATATTCAACAACCATTTGAAATCGAGACAAATACCTTTGAATTTGTACTAAGAGAAACTCTCACTCAATATGGTCACCTGATTGCTTACCAAAACACATCATTCATTACACTAGTAAGAAACTACCCATCATATGATTGTGATCTTTATGTTATTATTCAAGAATGCAACCATTAGAAGCATTATCATTTGGGAAAGGAGACTATTGTCCACACATATCAAGAGCCATTTAAATTATATTATACTTAGAACATGATGAAACAATAGTGGCATAAAAAAAGTCTTCTTATCTTTAGCAATTCTATTTGAACATCAAGCATAAGAAGGAAAGTGTCAATCTAGTCATAAATTATCTGAGCCATCTATTGATTCATGATATATTTTATATACTTGATGCATGTGGACAATTATTTAGTGCATATTCATAATTATATCCACCTAACATTTATTTTGTAGATATATATTAGAACTTACTTTGTGGTAATTCATTTACATATTTCTACTTGCAAAATGGACTCTTATATCACCTTGAGCACTTGTGTGTTCCATATGAGGTAGAGAGACATAAAAAAATATGGGAGGATAATTTCAAAAAAAAATCATGACATTTTGGATTTTAAAAACTCTTATGATGTTACCAAATTAGTTCTTCTAGTAAAATATTAGGTTTGATGTATCTAAATATATCAAGTCTTGTACCACATACGTAATTTCCAAGTTAGTTAATAAGAATCAAGGTTTGTATACACATTTTTTAGTTCCAATGATTCTATGGGAATACATTTCCATGGAGTTTATATTATTATACCCTAAAACCAAGCATGGTAATTATTGTTTTTATGTATTAGATGATTTATTCTCAAAGATGGCAATTCTCATACCTTGTAAGAAATCAATCTCACCTCTAGAAACAACTCAACTATACTTTCAACATGTCTAAATTAACTTTGGGATCCCAAAAACTATCCTATTTAATAGGAATACAATATTTTTGATAAATTTTTGGAAAATGTTTTGGTTTATGCTAGACACAATGTTGAATAAATCTTCATCCATAGATTGATGGAAAGTTGAATGTGGTAAATAATATGATAGTGCACCTTATGAGAGTGTAAAATTAAAATAAAAAATTCACTTAGGTGTAATCCTACCTTCCATTCAACATATCTATAAAATATCTTTGTATATCTCTACCCCACATAGTTCTTTAAAGGTTTTTTCCAAGTTTCCAAACTTTGACACTCATCAACAAAGTTTATCCTATTTTTATATCAATAGTAGTAACTCCTTCAGCTCAAAAGGAAGTTGAAAACATTTTTAAATTAATTGAGCACATTCAACAAGTGAAAATAATTTTGTAATAGGTTAATGTAAAATACAAGTAGCACCATGACAAGCATTAGACACTACATACCTTCTAGGTTGGTGATCAAGTCTAGATACACTTATATAAGGAAATATTGGCAAGGCCTTACTAAAATATTTTCCCACTTTGGTACAGGCCCTACACCATCACCAAAAAATAAGGGGAGAATTATTTTTAGTTTAATCTTTCATTTTACCTTGGATTGCATCCAACATTCAATGCAAAAATCTTGTGCCATTAATTTCCACCCTATTGGATACTTTAAATACTATAGAGACTCTTCAATAAATAGAGATCAATCTTGATTGTAATATCCCAATAGAATCAAAAAATTCATTGATTTTAGGGACAAACAACATCGATAATATATCTCTCTTTAATATCATCAAAATAGGTCAAGTGCCTTCTTAGGGAAAATGGTTAACAAAAGTGCAGGTTGCCAATTTATTCCCAAATATTTTACTACAACTACATGCAATGGTGACCATTATTTTTCAAGGAGGAGTGAATGATATAGGATGATATATGTTAGTATATTTAATCATAATTCACTATTGTTGCATGTATAACCTTACACTAATGTCATCAACATCAAATTAGGTTCCTTACCTATGTGCAAATTTATAAGATTAAATTTGAATTTTGTGTTACCACATAACTCCTGTAGTGTTAGTCTATATAAATCAACTCGTTAGTAATGATAGTTAGTGATGTCATGACAATCATCGATGATGAATTAGTTGTTACCAAATCTTGTAATGGTTCAACCAACACTTCATATTCCTCTATTGTATATTAATGTAGACTTCTATTCTTTGTAGTTGGTAACATATATGTAAGAGAATAAAGTTATGAAGTACATAAAACTAGACATTTGATCTCTTAGATATTTTACATAACTTAGCATAATAAAACTTTTCTATTACATCTATACATCAATTATAATCTACTTCTTTTATAACCTTGTATTTTGTGAAGAAGATATAGCTTATGCAAAAACAATTATCAAAATTATATGATAACATATAAAAATAATCCTTAGGGTGTATCATATTTTCTATTCAAGTATGTCTAAAAATAGTTCAAAACTTACTTTATATAGTACCTGACAATGAATCATATAAAATGATATTAGGAAGACCATGAATACATCAAATGAATGTAATTACTTTAATTATGTATCAATGCACAAACTTCATACATGAAGGATAAGTATTACAATTCATAGAGACCAATATTTTATAAGAGGAAAAGAGAAATAATATGTGACACTCCATAAGAATAACTACAAAGTGAAAAGCTAAATCTAATATTCAAACTAACTATAGAGTAACATGGTAAAAACATTTAAATTCATTTAAAAGAAAGTGTCCATGGTCTTTGTATATATATATATATATATATATATATATATATATATATATATAATCCTTATTGATATTCAATCCTTATTGATACTAAAAAACCTATGGTGTATAAAAGTGATAATTATACATGAAAAAATACAAATATGAATGATTTTTGTGAAGATAATCTCTTAGAATATGATTTATCATGGCTTGATTCTTGGACAACCCAACAATCTATTTATTTTCTTATTCCATATTATAACCATATTATTGGTTGAAATTACTAATTATATGCTTGTGTTTACTACTTAACTTCAAATTTTCTTTCGAATTTTTCAAATAATAGTTTTCATTTTTCCTTTCCTTTTATTGTTTCTAATTTCTTTTCCAATTTTTACTTCTTATATGGCTTCATTTATTTCTAGTTTTCCTTCATGATTTTGTGTGTATTATTTTCAATATCAGTTGATATCTTATAATTATGATTTGTTATACTTGAATTTATGCAATGTTTTCATTAATGTATGCCAATTTAACTTTCCTCATTTACAACTATTCCAATTTTTCTTAATATGCTTTGCCTTATGTTGTTCATTCTTCTTTTCATTCCTTATTTACGTTGCCTTTTTCTATTTTTACCTTTTTTATTTTCATTATTTCTTCCTTATTCTTTCCCATACCCTATACCTAAAAATACATAGCAATTTCTAAATGATTATAAGACATTCAAGCTATTATAGTCATAATCAATGTTTTCTAATAGAAAGAGTAGTCGAGTAAGATTCTATTTACTTAACTCATTATTTATGTTCCTTTATTTATTATTATTATTTATTTCAAATGCCTTTTATTTATCATGCATATGAGCTACTTTATTTTTTATTTATATGTTATGATTTGTCACATATGTTGTTAGAATGATTGTCTACTTTGTGATTATATTAGAGGCACACACACTTTCACATTCATGTTACATGTAGACACATATAAAAACAAAGATTACCTTTTTTGTGTATATGGAATTAATGCAGTTGGAGAGATAAGTGAAAAATATTTAATAAGTTTTAGGATAATAATTACACCTTCATAGTCCATTATAGGAGACAACTCCTTTCCCACTTAAGTATGGAGCCATGCCTTTGAAGGCCTCAATAAAAATAATTTATTTCAGCCCATTTTCCACACTATTTTACATTTATCTAGGAGTAATGTGAGGCATATTTATACTAATAAATAAGTTACTTGGTCCTTTAATGTTATATACTCTAATCTAATAACTGTTACAACTCAAGGCATTTACTAGTATTATGACATAATTTTTTATATGATGATATTTATAACATGATTGTTGCATAGGATCCATATCATGTACATACTTTTCGAACTATTAGGGAAAGACCCATTAATCATTATCTTCACCACTATACCATTATGGAATAAAGACCTAGTGTTTAATGAATTAACATTTTTTTGTGTTATAACTATTTAATATTAGTATGTGTTCCAAAAATAAATGTATTTTGATACATGTTATCATTTGAAACGTGCACCTCTGGATTGTCTGTGGTGCAAGAGGGTTTATGATAGGAAACAAAGCACGTATGCCTTGAACAAGGTGAAAAAGTGTTTGGAATTGGGAATCAAAGTGTTATTGCTTATCTAATCACACATAGCATTTGTTGTCTCATCTCAATGATGGGAATGTCCACAAGGTGTGGGACCCTTGCACTCTTTGGGATGAGCCTTTTGAGTAAGCGAAATTCCTTCTATTCTAAGTGCACCTAGTTTAAGACCTATGTGCAGACCTACATAGTAGAAAGGTAAATCTACCACTAGTCTAAACCTAAGATTCTTGAGGGAAAATGGAGGGAGAAGGTAAGTATTTGTTGAAAAGTAAAAGGGTGATACACCAAAAAAAGAGCGAGTGCTCTTACTACCATAAACACACTAAAAATATTTAAGAATAAGATGTTATCACATAGAATCCACCAAGGACACCCCAAATGCATAAGTGTTTCATATATATGGATGGGAAAGTAGTGTAACATTGAGAGGGATGATAAATAACCTATAGACAATGTTTACACAGACCCGTATATGCATAGAACATGACCTGTAAGTGAGTTTCAAGTTTCACATAGAGGTACTAGGAATGGGAAATGATGAGATGGTTAAAATTTACCCACAAATAAAGATAAACAAACATAAATAGCACATAGAGTGTAATAAGAATAGAGGGAGGTAAACCTAATTATCATTAATATGCAAGGTTCAGGCAACATAAGTGCTCTTGGTGGGCAATATTTTAATAGTTTGAGGTTGCATTAAAAATGTAAACCATTCTAACAATGAAGAACAAAATTTTATAAGGGATTAATCCCTTTAACAATTAATGCATCACTTGGGGTGGTAGACACAGTCCTTTAATTTTATTATGGCATCACGCCCATACTTCTTAAATTTTTCTTGGTGATCTAGATTTGGGAGTTGGTGTTAGGATTCCTCTAGGTACACATGTGTGTCTGAGAATGGAATGTCTTTAGACTAGTTAAAGGGGTGACATGTGACCATGGTCCAATGTCTAATAGTCACTTTTGCATTTACTCATCCTAGCAAGGCCTCAAACTTTGTTCAACTAATTTTCTAACTACCTCTTATACTTTGCTACCACTTTTCCATCACTACGTGGGTCTCCCTTGAATGCCATGTCATTGCTATGTGTCTCTTTGGGAAATATTGCCTATGCCTTTATAATACATATGCAAAGTAAGGGTTACATAGTTAGATTATGTAGTGAGTCATGAGTAGGTGAAGGGCATAGATGTATAAGACTTATATAGGGGTGCATGAATTTTGACCCTTTTTTGTCAAGCTCCATTTAAATAGTCTTCTCAAGTCTTTAATTTATATTTGGGTCTACATTAGTCTACAAAGTAGCATGCATGTAGTATATATCATATTCTATAATTTATGAGAGTGTAAAAGTAAAAAGCTATGATTTGGTATGGGACTTCATCATGGAAATGTAGGACCCTATTGAATAAGAATACACAAGATATTGAAGATCCTAGGTGCACTTCGCATGATTCAAAACTACTTCTTATACACATCTCCCTGCACTATCTAAAGATTGGGGGTTTTGTATCCTTGAAACTAAGTACCACTTGTGCTTGTGTGATGGAGAGTTCCTAAATGGGGTGTGCATTATAAAATATTTATCAATGCAAGTTGACACCTAGTTGATTCAAGGATCTATGTTATCTACTTTGGGCACAAGCATGGATAAGGGAATCTATGCATGGATTCCTTATAAAGAAATCAATATTTGTAGGCATGAAAACCTTATATAGTATTTTTATGAGCTCTATACAAGTTTGGGGTGAATTATAAAGTCAACACTTTTGGTGATCTCTACAAGCTATTTGCCTACTAAGTGGGAATCCAACAGCCTTTGAAGTAATCCATTAGGCACAAATTTATTGAAACTTTTGGTCTTCTCATTTGTAAATGCATTGGTTGTGTATTCATTGATTTTTAAATAATGGAGATACTCCTAGAAAGAGAAAAAAAATGTGCCAAAGGTATTTAGAGGAGAGATATCTAAGACAAGAAAAACATTGAGCACAAGCGCTTAGAAGAAATAAAACTATCCTAAAACAATGTGCACAAGGTACTTAGGAAAATGAAAAATATCTAATCTACTTATTTACAAACTATACAAGAATCAATGGAGATAGTTCTTGAGATGGATCCCATTAACTGGGATAGGGATTTATTTTACATTCATTTTAGTAAGTTGGAAAGAATTGGTTTGCTTGTAGCTGGTGATAATATACGGGTCATTCTATATCACATTGAATTCAGTATGTCTTCCATATTTTTCTCTATCTACATCCCATTTGAGAACTAAATCTCCTTATAAACTTCTATCAATGACCCTTCTATCAAAGGTCCTCTTTTCCTGAGCCTATTGGAGTTTTATAGTGTGTGTAGTGTGCACTCTAGTCTCTTCGAGCTCCATTAGCTCTGTTAATCTTAATATGAGGGGATCGCTTTCAAGAAACTCTAACTAATGGGTAAGTTCAAATGAAGTAAACTTGAGAGATGTGGGTAATATAGCCTCCTTTTTATAAACTAACATGAAGGGTGAATTTCCAAACACTCTTTTGGGCATGACTCGATTGGCCCAAAGGATAATCTTGAGTTTAGTATGCCAAGCTCAATGATTGTCTTCCATGGTCCTCTTTATAATATGAATATAATTCTTATTCATGGACTTGGATTGACCATTTACTTTAGGGTAATAATTTAATGATGTGCTTAGATGGATGATATGTTTGACAACCCATTCATTAACCCTAATTCCAAGGAAATCCAACACATTTCAGAGATATTTGTGGTTAGAATACCAATTCTTGTTATAGTTCCTTTATAAAAACTTAAGATGGATGTATCATTAGCCTACTTGAGTGTTACTACTTCCATCCATCTCATGAAATAGTCTGTGGCCATTAGGATCCATTTATGTCCATCTCTTGATGGTGGGTTAATGATGCCTATGATATCTAGGCCCCATTACACAAAAGGATTATTAGCTTGTACTAGCTATAATAGTAAGTCTACTAGCCTTTCTTTACATGTAAATAAGGCACATATATTATAAATTTGCACATATTCATGTACATATTTGAACAAAGTTGGCCAATAATAGTTAGCTCACATGATTTTTGCAGTAGTGGTCTTGGGTTAATAATGGCCTCCTGTAGGGTCATAATGTAATTCTTGAATAATATTACTCACCTGGTTTGGTTATTGCACCTCAAAAGGACTCCATTGATGTCTCTTATAAACAACACACCATTAATGAGCACATAAGGAATGGCATACAACCTGAAATTCCCACACTTAGCTTTATTCAAGCTAGGGGATATCATCTAGTTTGAAGGAAAGTCATCATATTCTGTGTCCAGTAAATTACAACTTTGTGGCCTATTGATTCTTTCTCACATGACACTAGGATGATTATATATTCAAACTTTTCCACCCTCATCCAATTGTTTGTAGAGTCATTTTTCCCGCACTAGTCTAGTGATCTAGATGTCTATGTCATACTCCATCACCTTTGTGACCTAATCGGCTCTCTTTTCACTGATGTCCTTACTAAGTAAGACCTCTTTGATGTCTATGGTGTAACCATGAGTCAGATTTTTTTATTAGAGAGAATGTTCCTGAACTTCTTCAGCACTCTCACAACTAAAAGGATGTGATTCTCCATGAAGCTATAGTGCAACACATAATCTTTCAAAACTTGATTAAAGAAGGTAATTGGCTACTCTAAATGATCATTATTTTTATGCATAAAAATAATTGAGATGACTCCCACCCAACCTAATGCATAAAGTATAAAATCCTTATTATAATCTAGGTTAATCAAGGTGGGAACTTGCACGATGGCATGCTTAATGGCTTAAATACTATCCTTGACTTCATGAGTCTAGATTAACATAACATTTTTCTTGAGCATTACAATGAGGGGTTTGGTTAGGGTAGTGAAATCAATCAGAATCTCTTGACAATTTAATTCTTCCTAAGAATCTCTAGAGACTCTTCTTGTAACTTGGAAGAGGGAGAGGCAAAATAACTTTGACTCAATCTAGATCGATTGTGAGTCCCTTTTTGAAAACAATGTGCCCTAGTAGATCACTTTTATGAACTATGAAGATACATTTGTTAGGGTTTATAGATATTTTAAACTCCTAACACCTTTCAAAGACTTACTCTAGATGGCCTAAGTGATCTTTTATGCACTTAGAGAAAATAGTTATGTCATCGAGGTAAACCAAGATGACCTTATTGATGAGATCCTTAAATTCCATATCCATGACTCTTTCAAAGGTTTATCCTATGTTTGTCAAACCAAATGACATCCATTGGTATGTGAAGGTTCCCCACTTAATGGTAAATGTTGTCTTATAATGATTACATTTTTGCACAAGAAACTAGTTGTAGCTTGAGTAACCATCTAATAATGAGAATATATCTATGCCTAAAACCATTTGTAGGATCCACTTTATTGGTGGTAGGGGATTATTGTCTTTGAGGAAAGATTTCTTCATGTTTTTTAAGTCTACATAGATGGATTTCCCCATTCTTCTTCTACACTAGGACTAGTTTGGCCACCCACCAAGAGAGATTAATTGGAAGTATTATATTGGCTTAAATGAGCTTTGAGATATCCTTTCTCATCAAGGGCTCAAGCTTTAGGTTGACAGGCCTTTACTTTTGGTGGACTGGCTGCACATCAGGGTCGAGCTCAATTTTATGTTCTGTTAAGACCATATCAAGGCCTCTAAGGTCCTTATAGATCCATGCAAAGATATCATCACATCTCCTACTGAATTCAATAAAGATATTAATTTATGGTGGGGAGTATACCTTACTAGATTTTAGGACCTTCCCTTCATAAATGGTTACTTGTATAGAGACTTCCTATTTTCTTGTCATGGTTTGCTTTTCTCTTTTGAGCTGGTCATTAGAATTAAAGGTACTTTCTAGGGTAACTAACCCCTTCGGTATCTTGTTTCCATTTAATTAGATGACTTGATCTTCATATTGGGTTTGCATCTACACTTGGTTCTTGGCATAGAACTCTACCTCATCCAATAGGAAGTTAATAATTTGTTCATTACTTTCAAATACCTGCTAATTATTTGTGTTGTCAGGGACTGTCAGTCTTATCACAAGATTGAAAAGCTACTTGGACTCCATCATGTCATGTAGAATGTCATATTGCACACCTTATGTTGTGAGTCTATCTACATTAGTATTCTATGATCTTAGTATGGAACTAATATTAAATGCATTGAAACCTTTAATCATATCCCACACTCTATGATTATAGGCCTTCATTAGGCCAATTTTACTCATGCTCCATGATATAACCTAGTTATAACTAGTTCACTATCACCCAATGTTAGTAGTGTCTTGATTCCTTTCTTTTTCACAAGCTAAAAACCTTAGATCAGTGCCTTATATTTTTAAACATTGTTTGTGCAAACAAACTACAATCTATAAGTGTGGAAATATTTTTCCTTTTGTGGAGAGGCTAGCATCACAATAGCTCTAGGGATACAACTAGAATGTCATTATATTGGGCAAGAATCAAAGGACTAACTTTGTTGAAAGGTAAAAATAATTGATTTCTCTACGTAGCCATGAATGCGATAAGGAATAATCTCCCTCTAAGTGTAAGGAATCTCCCAAATGAAAGTGTAAACTAAGCTCTAGGCGATGACTGTCTTGACCCACTCCTCCTCTTGATAGGGGATGTAGATGTTCTTACTCTTATTCTTCTAAAGGGCACTGAAAAATCAATGAAATGGAAATAAATACCATTTATAGATGATCTCATTTGTATTAGAATGTAGATAGGGGATTGATATTTATGAACCAAAAATATTTGTACTCACCAGGTGCTCTTATTGAGTGTATGCAACACTTATTAGTTAAGGGTGGAATCTATTCCTTAGCTCTTTATTTAAATTGGTCCTATTGAGCATGCCAAAAACTATTTTCATTCAAAATGTACACCTGTGGATGGTTTGCAACACAAGAGGTTATGTGGTAGGGTGCATATCATGAATGACTTACATAGGGCAAAAAATTATTCAACACTAGGTGTGGAAGTGTTATTGCTCACTTGATCACATGGAGAATCGATTGTCTCATTGTAATTATAGGAACAACCCTAAGGTGTTGGACCCTTGCACTTCTTGGGATGAGCTTATATAATATGCCAGATTCCTTCTATTCTAAGTGCACCTAGTTTAACACCAGTGCATAGACCTAAAGAGTAGAAAGGTAAATCTACCACTAATCTAAACCTAAGATTATTAAAGGAAAAGGGAGGGAAAAGGTAAGAATTTGTGTAAAAGTAAATGGGCGATATACCTAGATTAGAGAGAGCACTCCTACTATTGTGGACACATTAAAAATATTTAAGAATAAGACATTATCACATAGACTCCACCAAGGACACTCAAAATGCATAAGTGTTTTGTATAGAGGTGTGGGAACATAATGTAACACAAAGAGGGATGACAAAATGATCCATAGATGATGTCTACATAGACCCGTATGCGCACAAAACATGACCTACAAGTGAGTTTTGAGTTCCATATAGAGTTGCTAGGAATGGACATCGATGAGAGGGGTGAATATTATCCATAGACAAAGATCAACAAACACATATAACATATAGATTGTAATAAGAATAGAGGGAGGTGAACTTAATTCTCATTAACATGCAAGGTTCAACCAATAGAAGTGCTATTAGAGGTAATTGTTTTTAACAATGTGAGGTTGCCTAAAAAATGTCAACCCTTTTTATAATGAAAAACAAGATTTTATAAGGTTGTGATCCCTTTTATAATTAATGCATCACTTGGGGTGGTAAACACACTCCTTTAATTTTATTGTGGCATTACATCCATACTTCTTAAATTCTACCTGGTGATTCAGATTTGGGAGTTAGTTGTAGGATTCCTCTGGGTACATGTACATGTCTAAGAATGAAAGGTCTTTGGACTAGTCATAGGGTGGCATGTGATCATGTTCCTATGTTTGACACCCAATTTTATATTTACTCATCCTGACAAAGACTCGAATGCAACTCAACTACTTTTCTAACTACCTCTTTATACTTTGCTACCACTTGTCAATCACTACGTGGGTCTCCCTTGAACTTCCATGTTATTACTACATGTCTTTTTGGGAAATATTACCGTATGCATTTTTAGGACACCTACGCATTGAGGGTTATATAGTTAGACTATGAAGTGAGCTATGAGTAGGTGAAAATAAAAAATGTAGAAGCCTTTTGTGGAGGTGCATGAATTTTGACCATTTTGTGCTAAGTTCCCTTTATAAATTCTTCTTAAGTCTTTACTTTATATTGGGGTCTACATTAGTCTGTAAAGTAGCATGCATGTAACATAGATCGTAGCCTGTGATGTATGAGATTATAAAAGTGAAAATCTATGATTTGGTGTGGGACTTCATCATGGAGATGTAGGGACCCTTCTGAATAGGAATGCGCATGAAGATTGAAGATCTTGGGCTCACTTCTCATGATTCATAACTACTTCTTATGAACCTATCACTGCACTATCTAAATATTGGGGGCTCTACATCCTTGAACCTGCATGCCACTTATGATTATGTGATGGAGATTTCCTACATGGGGCATGCATTAGAAACTCTTTATGAATGCAAGTCAACACTTAGTCTATTTGAGAATCTGTACTGTCTATTTTGGGCATGGGCATGGATGGAGGGATCTGTGCATAGATTAATTTTAAAGAACTCAATACTTGTAGGCACACAAACCTTCTGTAGTATTTTAAAGAGTTTTTCATAAGCTGGGGGTGACTTAGAAAGTCAACAATACCCTGCTATCAAATGATGAGCTACAACAACTATGTTCTATGTTACAATGAATTTATTTGGCCTATATCTTGAGTCCAAATGAATAAAGTTATACCAAAGATGTTCATCACAATATATCTTTATAAGAGAAAGAAAAATTACTTCTTCTTGAGACACATGTCTCATTTTGATTTATGTGATCCACTCATATCTCAAGGGGTGTTAACTATATTCTAAACTTTTTTTTTTTATAAATTATTTTCATGTATTAGTACTATGTGATATCCACATTGATTATGGGATTGAAGGTTTATCAATAGATGATACCAAGGTTACAACTTTAGTTCTTAAATGCCTAATAAGATAATTTTTCATATTTATTTTAGGACATGTAGGTCTATCGTTTAACAACATACATAGTTTTAAATTCACCCTGCCTAGTTATCTCCTTTGATGGCATAACAAACCACTGATGAACCCATGAAACTTCTGCAAGATATCAAGGACAAAGGAGGTATTTTATTGCAATTAATATCTATATATAACATTCATTATTTTCCATTCAACTATGTTTGTACAAAAAAGTGGTTTTGTAGGTTCCAAAGAATTATCATTTTAGTGTCATAGATTTAGTTAAGAGTGTCCTTTATATGTTCTAATTTTAAACACATTCTTACATCATCTAATTCATAGATAAACACACACCTCAAAGTAGAGAAAAATATAATATCATAAAATAGCCACTTTGCCTTTATTTCATGTTAATTTATGTTTATTTTACATATTTTTCTATGTATAGCTAATTTGGATCAAATAGAGTGATATTAATACTATGGTATACTTTTGAACCTGGAAACCCTCTTCTCATCTCCTCATGGTAGCCTTCATTTCACTTATTCATGCTTCGGACCCCCTTGTTTGGACTCTATTGTATAGTCTTAGTAGCTTGTAAGGACCGTAGTGTATAATCATGGCAACCATTTTCTCTCTCCTTTAAAAATGGATAGGCCCATTCATTCCTTTTTGCTTTTCCCATTTTTAGCCTTTGGAACTTGACATGTGTGCCAATATTTATAAATTTGAATTCAAAATCACCTTTAAATAAATAAGTGTTGTGATCCATGTCTATACAAAAATATTAACAGTTATACATCTTTAATTGAACCTTTTCTTGTTACATGAGAGACATATTTTATTATTTGAAGGTTACCAATGATTTCATTGGTGTACTACATGGGGTGTGATTGTTAGAGGACTAATTAGTGGAAACTAGCCACCAAAACTCTAATGTAATCCCAAAATCTATTTTCTTAAAAATATAAGTCAAATATTTAACGATTGTAGGTGCACAATTGTCACAATGCATGAATTGAGGACTCGGAAATGAATAGTAGAATTGAAAAAGTGAATGTAGAAAGTTAGATTCAATTGTAGGCATATTTCTAGGAGCAAAGTTTTTTCTCCAACCCCTAACCAAGAGCAAATTGTACGGCCCTACCAACCTTCTCCAATCATTTCTATGTTTTTGGGTGATAGTTGTGAGAACTTTGATTACACTATTCAGTATTCAGATTCCTATTATAGATCTTCTACAACATTCAGTGCAAGATATATGATTTCTATCACCTTATATTTAATATATTTTATTTTGTTGATTAATTAAACATTTTTTTTATAGATAATTGAGGGTTAAGGGTCCCTCACCCAATATATAAAATGGAACCACTTATAAAAACCACACATCTCAGATGACATTCATGAGAGGATGAGATAACAAAAAATGGACCAATAAGACAACACTAAACCAACAAAAAGCAAAGTGTGAAGAACCGCCACCAAAAAGGGCCATATTGACCAAAAACTAAGTAGCAAGAAATGATCTTGGGATGGGATACCAAAGTAGGATTGAAACCTAGACGAACACTAAAACACAAGCACTAAGCCAAATTACAAACAAGACAAAAAGATATTAATCCACCCATTACGCTGCACTACACTGCTCACCACCAACACACCATGATTAATTAAATATTATTAATATATTGTACATAATTAAATATAATTCATCTATTTCCATTACACTTAAATCAAGTGTCTAAAATTATAACATAGTGGTGTATCATTTCACATTGACTAAAAGGTAAATTTCTCCTCATGTTAGCGACGGTGTTTACAATACTAATCACATTAAAAAATGTTTTTTGATATAACCACTAATCTCTTTATATTGCTCAATTTTATTATAAAATAAGTAGTAATTAAATTAAATCAAAAGTTTTTAGACTAAATGTATTCTTATATATGATCTTGACATTTTCAATCACCAACCATGATCCATTATTAAAAAACAATTTTTTTATTTTAATTTTTTTTCTACCAAATTTTAATATATGATCTTGATTTTTCAAATTGAAGGAACATCCATTCTATTAAATTCACCAGATATTTATTAATTTTATCATTAAATTTTATATTCCATTCTAAAATTCAAAGCTATAGTTCTCCAACATCCGTAAAGTCTATAAGCAATTTGACAATTTTAGTAATGCGAGGAGAAAGAAAGACATCTTAATGATGAGCTACATAAATGAGTGTCCTATGCATTCCTCCCCCTTCTCCTCGTTTTCATAACTTAAACGTACACCTTAACTCCTATTGACATAACCACGACTTTAGACCACATAAAAGACAAAACCCCTCGAGACATCATATATTTTATTTAATTTAATTTGTTACGAGTAAAGATATAAAAATATTTTATTCCATAATACATACTAAAACACATGTGAATGGAGTTTTGTTTCTTTGTAGACAACAATGGACATAGCCATGATTATATACACTTGTTTAGTTTCTAAAATGTGATTATCATAGAAAAATAAGCGAGTGGCATCATTCCCCATTTATCTACCCTATTTTCTCTAGGGATTCGAGCCTTTCATTTTGCCCACAAATCAAGACAAGGATTATAGTAATTGATTAGGGCAATGGGCACTTAATTTTTTTATTACTCATTCACAATCTTATCTTTTAATCTTCCCATATCGAGATGGTCATTCATACATACCATTCATCCATTGTACTCTTACCATTCATCCCTTGTACTCTCTCATGATGAAAAATCCAAACAAAAAGTTATCTCAAGGCTGTTTTTTCTTAATTCGCTGTAGACATTTAAAAGTGGGGCCAGGGATTTTTTAATTGTTAATTAGTATGATTTTTGGATATTTGTGTATTTTTCGATTCTCAATTTAAATTATGTATTATTGGTGTATTTGTCAATTAGTTTTTGTCATGGTAAGATATTATAAAAATTAATTGAGACAATAATCTTGGTAAACAAACCCATCAAAATCGAGTATTTTTAATTAACTTTGAAGCTTCTAATGCTCTTATTTAATTTTGGACCTTTTTTGGCCGTCGAAAAAGCTGAAAAAATAATTTATTTAGCATCTTTTTGCCTAAATTTTTTTGATATGACAATTTTTGGATGTTCTTACAGTATAACAAAATAAAAAATAAAAAACTCACGAGCGTTGTGTGCAACGTTTAATATTAGAAATGACTCTAAGAGTAGGTAATTAAATGTCGATTTGACACAACTAAATAATCAAAAACTAACTTGAAATCTAAAAATGACATGTACAAATCTTGATATTAAATATTATTTGTTGTACAAGTATTAAGTACTAAAATTATTCAAGATCATTGTTAATTGCTCTATGACAACATTTACACGTGAATTTTGGCTTTGGTCGCATGGTGAATAGATCACTTTGGATTACAAAATCCCCTCATCGTTGTATCTTTGCGGCGACAATCATTATGTGCAAAATTTAGCTTTGGCCGTTTTTACCTTTTGTAAACTATGCACCTGTTTGTGACTTTATCGTTGTGATCACCTTCGAGAATAAAGACCCTTCACACGACATGATAATGGAATGGTTGGGCTCATAGAGTTCAGTTTTATATAGTGGTCACTTGCTAACATGTTGGATTTATAAAATCTAACATTTATCGTAATTTTATATCACAATTTCCACATGTCAAGTTCTAAATACTTCAAAGCCATGGACTTTGAAATAAAGATTTGTGAGGCCCCATATCTGTTAGCTTATTCAATTCACTTTATATTATCCATGGGTCCTTATCTTTGAGTAAACACAGTGATCATAAGCCACCATGTGGTGACCATTTAGCCATCATGGGGTGACATCATTCATAGAGTCCCTTCGTAATTTCATGTGTCTTTACTTTCACCGTTATCACTCGGATTAGTGCACATGGTAATTGCCTATTGCCTCACATCAACTGAGTTCACAGACTTTCAAATGTATTTTAGGTGAGGCCATAGATCCTTGAATTTATAAAATCAGCTTTATTTTTCCCACAATCCACACTATATCCTTTGGTTTTGATTGAGACCCCTTGGGATGACATGTGGCCTCATCTAATTCCTTTGTACTCTCAGAATGGATTTCACGAGCTTTCAAAGGATCACCTTTTATTTGAGCAATCCCATGAAACCGTTGGATTTTCAATTCCAAGTTTATATCATTCAAGGGTTCAATTTTTTACCTACATAATAAAAGTGGCCATTATTTACTTAATTCAATATTATAACTGTACGAGGCTAAATATTTAATTGTGTGACTATCTGTTATTTTTGTCACTGTGATTGCCTTAGACATTCTTGACCCTCCATGTGGCATGATCACAAAATGGTTGGACTCACAAAGTTCTCTTTTATACTATGGTCACTTATGGATGTGTTGGATTTATAAAATTAACCTTTATTACAACTTTAAACTGTAGTGTCAATGTGTCAAGTTGTAATTTATTCAGATCCACAAAGTTGTTGGGTAGTCACAAACTTTGAAATAAATCTATGTGAGGTTGTGGATCCATTATATTATTAATTTGACTTTATATTCTCTACAGGTCTAAATCTTTGATGAAATTAAGTGATCATAGGACACTACATGGTGGCCATCTAGTGGTCACAGGGTGATGTCATTCATATAGTTCCTTCACATCTTAATGTGCCTTTGCTTCACTGTGCCCACTCAAATTATTTTAGGTGGCAACTTCCTATTGCTTCGTATTAACATAGTCCATGAAGTTTCAAATGTCTTTTAGGTGAGGCCTTGGATCTATGATTTTTAAAATTTTCATTTATTTCTCCCACATATCTACACTTTGTCTTTTGGTTTTTGCTAAGACCCCTTAAGATGACATGTAGTGTTGTTTGATTCCCTCATAGTCACGAAATGAATTTCATATGATCACCTTTTATTTTAAAATTATCATAGACATGTTAGATATTCAAATCCAAATTTATATCATTCATAGGTTTGGTTTTGTACCTACACAATAAAAGTGGTTTCTATTAACATAATTCAATATTATAACTATATATGGCCAAATATTTAACAATAACATGACCACACAAAAGAAAAAAACCATTTTAATACTAATAAAGAAAAATAATGTGATTAAAACTGAGATTGGTGGTGGTCGCCAAGAGGACACAAGGTCATTAAATCATTAGAGTTTAATTTTACTTTAGAGGAACACACGATAGGCTACCAAAGGCCATAGAGTCATCGATATATAATGGCTTCTTAGAATGGAATGAGGCCTACATGGAATATATGAATGTGGATCCATTGGATTTTTAATTACAACCTAATATGGCATGAGTCCAAAAAAGTGATACATGGAATTCCCTTGGATTCTCAAAGTTTTGGGATCACAAACTCCACAGATAAAATTTTGTTCTAAAAGTGAACAATATTTTACATTGATTTGTGAGATTATATAATCTTCTTTAATTTTTCACAGGTCCACACAACACCTAAGTTAATAAATAAACGCTATAATCACTTACAAATAAGCCATGTAACAACCAATTAAAGGCCATGGTGTCAAACACTGCTAACAACATGTGGTAGTCACCTAATGGCTACGAGATCATGAAGTACAACATATTATTGGAATTTAATTCCACAATTTCAACAACTCCATGGACTTTTTATATTTTAAAATCCATTCTATAAATCCATTGGCTTGTAGGCTTAGATAATGCAAAGGGTCCATAATTATTTATAGTCAAGTGGCAAACCAAAAATGGACCTTAGGTATTGGAATATTTTAGAGTGGGGTTGTGATCAATCTAAGGGAAAGTTTAGAAAATACTAAGGGGTCACTATTATAAAATGAACCCGAAACTTTAAAGTATTAACCAAAATGACCCAATAAACCTTTTAGGCTTAGAATAAATTAAAATGGCCACAATAGACTTAATGTTTTGGCAAACATTATTGAGTGGCCACCATATTAAATCAAAACCTAGAATGTGAATGCATTGTGTAACTATGGTTAATTGGGTTTACAAATTGAGATAAGATTTTTTTTTGAAAATAAAAAGTATCTCAATTTTGGCAAAAAATGGTTCTTATTTTGGTGAAGGAAGCAATATAATGCAAATAAAGAAAAATTTGAGATATAAACATATGAAAATGACAATGTCCTTGCCTTGAATATGACACCCACACTATTGATGTACTCTGTGAACTTTTTAAACCCTGTAGACCCATTATACATTGAAATCTAGACTATAAATTGGATTGAACCCCTAAGAAAATGGTGGTGACAGACACAATAATAAATATGCATTTGATACAATAAAATAATTATATATTAACTTAAAATATAAAATAGACAAGGGTACACATTTTGTTATTTTAAATTATGTCAAAAGGAAGCAAGTATTATTTGTTGTATAAGCATTAAATAATAAAATGATTTTGTATGACTAACAATGTCACCCAACTTGCTCAAAAGTTAAGACTCACCACATCATTGAATTGAAACCATTCCAAATACTATAAAATCACTATAAATGTTTCCCTCTTTGACATTAGTCATGAAAGCTTAATTTAGGTTGAGGTCTTAGATTATATGAACATATAATCTTATTTAATTTATATTCTTTGCTTATTATATATTATATATATATATATATACATACATACATTAAATCTTATTTAATTTATATTCTTTGCTTATTAATTATTTATATATATATATATATATATATATATTTTCAAGTATTCCCAATCTAATTCTGCAACAAGTCAAAAGTCTCATTGATTGTATCATATTATATAAATGTTTAACATAGTGGATACATTGCAATATATATATAATATATATGCACACAATCCCTACATAAGATGTGGTTATTGCATTTATTGAAAAGTGTCAAAGCATATCCTACCATTCTTAACTTAAAATAGAAAAGAGACAAGTGTGAAAATTTTAATATTTTAAATGCTCTTGAATCCAATTGTCACATCACCTCATGCACTTCTAAATAGCTAATTTTCAATAAATATACATAGAACAATAGTATAATATATACTCTTTATCCATAAAGACCATGTGGCTTCCAAATGGATTCATTGAAATATTAAATTGGCTTTATATCATCCATGGGTATCTTCTTTTCCTATGATTAAAAATAGGCTACAACTACAATATATATAGTCAAAGTTGATACATTTGATTTTCCAAGAAAAAGACATGTGGCATGCAACTACATGCCACACAATGCGAAAGGTCACATATTTCAGTTTTAAAAGTGGATTTAACAACTTTGTGAACCCATCACATTTTCAAATCTGATATATAATTATAATAGGTATGACTTTATAAAATGTCTCACACTGCTTAAGTCACATGGCCTCTTCTAATTTCTTTATGTCACAAAGTTCCTTTTAATTCATAGTGACACATTGCATCATCATGGAGTATGATCAAAAAAGGAATTATAATATATACATTAACAAAACTACACATATGCAAAAAAA
Source organism: Torreya grandis (assembly GCA_037957365.1). NCBI lineage: Eukaryota > Viridiplantae > Streptophyta > Pinopsida > Cupressales > Taxaceae > Torreya > Torreya grandis. Next base: position 550,286 of record JARHVA010000239.1, on the reverse strand, counting down.
GTATTAAAAAATCTAATCAAAACACATGTGGCATTCAAAAAAAAAACACATAGGTCAAGACACAATTTGTGGGCTTATATGGTCAAAAAATTAAGCTAAAACTTGTGATCAATGAAATGACACACAACAAGAATCATAGGCCACAAAGTACGTAATCACTTACTCATTTTTAAAAGTGACTAATAACTCTATGGATCCCTTTAGGTTTTCAAATCCACTGTATAATTTTAAAGGGTTATTTGACTTATATAATATAAAAAGACTGTAATCACTAACCTATTGGTTCATCCATCCCACTGTGATTTTACTTTACATATGAATGTGATATGAAAAAGTCTTGTATTCATCATGGGATCACAAAGTTCATAGTGTCTACAAGTGGATCCATTCAAATATTCAATCAAATTTATATCATCCACAGGTCTGCTCTTTACTTGTGATAAGAAAATATGTCATAATTACAATACCTATATTATCAAAAATACAAATGAAAAAATGCAAAAATGGTGATCAAAAGACATATGGCATTCAAAAAAGCAATCAAGGACATCACAAAACAATCATTAAAGATTGCATTGCAAGTGGTTAAGGTTTACGGACCTAAAAAATCACACCTTCACATAATTATGACTCATTTGAGCTTTACAAGTAGAATCAAAATGATATCTCTGTGCTTTGTGTTTTCATTCGCTACTTTGCTCACCATAATTAAAAAACATGGCATGTCATAATTAATTCACATTAACTTTTATTTCTAAGTTGCATTTGCATTTTCTTAGGTACAAAGAACACTATCAATTAAAAATGTATATTCCATGCATTTTCAACACTTTTACAAAAAGTATGTGTCAATTGAGACCTTTCAACTGCCAGACACCACAATTATAAATTTCTCCTCCAATAAAGAAGAAATTCCTATGCTTATACCCATTGCCTCATTTAAAATCTAAAAAAGTTAAAAATAACTATCTGTAATTCTTTCTTTTAGGGCCGCTATTGAAAACATTACTACCTACATTAACAAAAATATTACATGAACACTGCATAAAGGACAAACCTTCAACCATCTATGTGCTTTGAGGATTCTCCATTGAAGAAATATTTTTACTCAACTAACACAATGGCATTATACATATTAACATGACAAACTATAATCAAGGTACATTGATACGTTACTTTCCCACCTCAAACCCACTCTTTTATTTTTTTAATACTTTAAAAATATTCCATCGTATATTCATACCAAAATAATTCTATGTTTTCTTTCATTTTGAAATTTCCTTTAAAATGCCTTCACCATGCACCAATTTTTTCATAGTTTATTTTCAATGAAATATTGTATTTCCTAATATAATACTCCTTTGATAAAATTTGATACAACATTAAAAACATTATAAGACAATACAACAATCTATATACTTCACTTTACACTATGCATATGCTATTTTTAATAAAGTTTCTATGTAATTACTAAATATTTTTTTAAATATTTTTTCTCACTCTTATTACACTATGTTTAAAACATTCACATTTCTATTTTTGAATTACTATGTGAATTTAATCAATATTTTATTCTATTATACACCTTCCTCATTATTGAAACAATTTTAATTAAAAAATCTCAAATCACCTTGCCAACTTACACTTAATTTATTTTCAATAAATATGTCAGGAACTAGTCTCTACGTGGCCCTTGATGTCTATGATCTCTATTTATCTTTCTCATCACCTTAGCTTTATTTTTATCCCTTTACATTCCTCTCTATTAAAAAATCCTTGTAGTGGTCATAATTTTAATAGGGGAAAACAAGACATAAAGGGTAATTGTTTGTATTTTAAAGTGATCATAAAGTTAATTGAATCCAAGACATAATATAATTACCAAGACACAAGTTTGCAATGGAAATAAGGTCAGTTTCAATTAAAAAACACCAACAAGTCATTAGGTTTCAATAGGGCTTAGTTTGTTAGGTCTATAATATTTTACCTAAGAACTTTATATATTTCCACATTCACTTTTGAGTTGCAAGGTTTAGTTATAATATAAAGGGAATTTTAGGTAATAAATTGCACCCACCTTTTTCAAACTCACTTTAAAATTATAAAGTGAACATGAGAAAACAATATTAATACCTTATTAGAACTTCTATTTTTCCAAAAAAGCTAGAGGATCTAATCTCCACCTTTGAATTGAATCAATCTCTACCATCCATCTTACCCAAACCCTAATTTAACCATAAAAATCCTTAAGATACCAAATAAAAGACTTTCTAAGCTGAAAGGTCCCCATTTGCACACAAGCATATGAGGGGGTGAAGGCAAGAGGAAAGGAGGAAGGCACACTCCATGGCCTTCTCTCCCAACTCATCCTTGGCCCTCAAGTCTCTCTAACATAGCCAAGAAACTAGTCAGGGTTTTAATTTCATTTTAAGCACATTTTCCTTTGATTTTCACCTCTAGCCTTAAATGAATATTAAGATGTCTATAACACTTTATTCTTCTTTGTTATTTATAAGTTTCCAAATAGGTAGGGTTTTCATGTGGGTGTGGCGAGTCTCAACCCCTCCAACCCCACTTATTTCCCATAACCCACAATTCTAAGGAGGGGGAATGACCTATCTGATCCCCTTACACCTTCTCTTACATCCTTGAGACTAGGATTTCTAATGTAGGTATCCTCCCACTTAGTTTAGTTTGGCTTAGTCAGCCCAACCAACTTACTTTTGTTTTAAAACTCCTTGAGCCCAGGTTCCTCCCATTCTCCCTAGGCTCATCAATCTTGGGTTTTTTCCAAGCTCATTAAACTTTCCTCCCCATTCACTCCTCCCAAACACCCCATTCACTTCCCCCAAACACCCCATTCACTCCTCCCAAACACCCCATTCACTTCCCCCAAACATCCTATAAGTCATTGGGCCTACCACTCAAATCAACACTCTATGATAAAAAATATTAAGGCTATTGAGTTCCTAATCTAGTCCTCCTTAGGCTCCTCAAGCCTTAGTTTCTATCGACATACTTGAGATATCCTTGGGTAGCTAATATAACTTCTTACCTAACCTAAGATCTTATCCCAAGGACTTCACTTGAGCCTTATGGTGAAATATAAAATTTTATATTAAAGGCAAGATATCTTTTGGGTGCATAAGAGGAGGTAGAGGTAGGGGAAGTTATCCATAGCTTGTATTAAGTGTTGTGAGGGCCATTTTCAAATGGATTGTATGAAGTATCCAACTTTTTGACATTTTATAAGGGACCACAAGATGAAATATTGCACTAAATTATGCCAAAAGTTCATACAAAATGATCAAGAATAAAAGGTTATGGGCATGATTTAGATTGGTGTAAAAATTAATTGGGTAAATAATTAAAAAAATGCATGGGATAATTTAGGTCCCAAGATAAATATTAATATGAGAAGTTGGATGTAAACAAGAGTTGTAGGGATGTCTAGCCCACTACTCTATGGATAAAATGTGCAATATATATATGATATGAAGAAAAATGTCTATTTTGATGTACTAGGCAAAAATAAATCTTTCAAGAAACATAATAAATGATAATAATTATATAGGGTGAATTGTAGATGACATATGATATGTGGGAGAAGGTGAAGGAAAACATGAATAAAACTCCTTCCCATGAAGGACATGGAGAGATAATATAACTAATTTCATTGATAAAAAATAGAAGGGGTATTACATTTTTGAAATCATGGCTTCAGAACATTATGGGGGAAGACCAAGAGTTAGTTTAGGGAAGACCAACTGGAATGTGTCTAAACTAAGAATACACTATATGATTAGGAATTAATCATTGATGACAAGATAAATTATTGGGAGATAAGAAATATAATAATTGACATGGGTGTAAAAGTGTATATATTGATGAAGGAAGCATGTAAGTGGATGGGAAATATACCATTGAATTCTTCAAACCATAGAATGGCTTGAATTATCTGCATACTTTTTGTTCCTAACCCTGTCTGGCATGTCCTTTTGGTTGGGTGATGTATACTTATTCATGCATATCCCTATTAGAGAAAGCACTTTTTACATCCATATGATGAACATTCCAGATAAACTATTTATCCATATAAAATATTATCTTAACTATTTCAATCTTGGCTATGAGAGCAAAAGTCTCCTCATATCCAATGCCTTCTTTCCAAGCATAGCCCTTTGCTACAAGGCTCACCTTGTCCTTATCTATGCTACCATATTCCTTGTAATGGGTATTAAATATCCATTTGCATTTAATGGGATTATTCCCTAGTGGAAGGTCAACAAACTACCAAGTGTTATTATTCTTCCCTAATGAAAGATCAATAAACTACCAAGTATTTTCATGTTTTATCTTGTGTTACTTGTTGGTGTCCTAGATTGCACCCTAGCTAAACAAGGGGATTTTTCAAGTCCTATTACACAAATCTAGTCCAAAATAGGAATGACCCTAGGCTATGGGTCACCTAAACTTGGGTTAAACCTCCGGATAAGGTCAACTTCCTTCTGGATATATTACCTAAACTAGATCTAAACTAACAATTGCTTGGAAAAGGGGAGAGAGAGTAACAACAATATGTGAAGGAATGTAAAATGAGGTGATACACCAATAATTGGAACACTTATACTTTGCACAAGACACACTATAAGACACATTCAAAACCAAAGGAGATCAGTCCCACATAAGTATTTCACAACAAGGCATTAACCAACTATCAAACTTGCATGAGAGGGTAGATATCCACTTCTAAGCTAAACAAAAAACTATAAATTGCACTTAGAATGACCTGTGAGAAATACCAAGCACTTCATGAAGGTGAGAAAATTTAGGCATAGATAAGGAAATTACATTCACCATAGTACATGAGTTCATAAAACACACTTCAATCTAGCTTGAAAAATGATGGAATTTGGTCTTTATTGCATTAAAAGGTGTTATAATGTAAATTTTAGCATAAACTAAGCAAGCCAAAGAATAAGAATCTATTTATATAAAAATGTCAGAGATTTATTTCTAAAAATTCTAGAGAGAAAGCCAAAGCATAAGAATCTATTTATATAAAAGTGTCAAAGATTTATTTCTAAAAATTCCAAAGAGATAAAATATGGTAGAATATGGAACGTATATAGAAAAGGGGAAGTAGAGAGAGGGAACTTTAAATTACTAGCACACATTCGAGGATGTTGACTCATGAGCCTCTCAAGAATGAACCAATTCTTAAAAGTTATGTATAAGAATTGAATTTCAATTATCCTTATCCATCCACCAGGTCTCCTTCTTAGAGCTTCATGTCATTATCTATTTGATCTGATGATGAGGACCATGTCTTTGAATCGACATAATTATACCACATCTGATTTAGGTGGCCATAAGTACCTACTCATTGGAAATGTGACCCTATTGATAGCTGAAACACATTTACATTTGTATTTGTTCTAAATTGAACATACGTCCATTATAGATGAAAACCAATCCAATTATTGGTTTTTACATAGTCACAATATCCATATAAACCTATAGACTGCTTAGTCCTGCTTCAACACTAATAGTCCATCTTCAATATTTGTATTAGGCCTAAAAAGACCTATTTTACCTCTAAACCTTTTGAGATCCGAGAAGATACTATACACAAAGATCCTCTATCTAAAATCAATGAACATGTCAATATAATGACCCTATAATAGGGTCGATAGGTTCTAAATTATCAACCAAAGGTCCTATTTAAACTTTAATGGTGATAGAGCTTTATTAGTGACCATCTCAATTGTATGACTATGTCTACTATTGACTGAGCTCTAATGGTGATATGGATCTTTAAACTTTTATTTTCCTGGGTCAAAAATTGGTTCATTGACTTCCACTAGAATCTTTTTGGATTTCCCCTTTGTTCATTGGTTGTTGATTACCAACTTAAACCTTTTGCATTATGCCAAATTATCTTTGTTCCTATTGGTTCTGCAAGATTCTATTGCTAGCTCCTTGACCTTTTTGACCTCCTTTGCACCATAGATCTACCTTACATGATTGAATGTAGATCATTAATTTCTTTCCATTGAAGATATTTTGACCTATTGACTCAAGCTCACACCATCAATCTACCTATATTAAAGAATATGAGCCTTTGATCTAGTCGAGACCCACCATTTAAACTCAAATGATTAATTCATGAGGCCTAAAATTGATGTTTAAATGCCCTTTTTTGACATTCACATGAACGTATTTTATGTATGCATGACCATCATAATTTAAACCCCAATGGTTTTTTGCTATGTCTTAAATTTTGATGTTCATGCACCCATCATTGACGTTCACATGCTCATCATTGACATCTGCAAGCCTATCAGAATTTAAACCCCAATGATATTTTTGATGAGATTTATTTTGATGTTTACATGCACATCATTGACATATGTGATACCGTTGATTATTTCCATGATACTATCATATTTTTAACTCCAATGATTTTTTCATGGGGCCTAAATTTGATGTCTACGTGAATGTTTGACACTACAAGTTCAAATTTGGAGCTTCATAACTTGAGCTAGAGAGCTCACCAAGGCATGAAATATAAAAAACATGGTCTTGAAATGAAGGAATACATGCACATGTGACCCTTTAGCTCATTGGGATTTCAGAGCAAAATTTTTAAAATGTACAAGTGAACTAGTTTGCTCATTTCTACATGACATCTTGATGATGGTTTGGTCTCTTAAGATCAAAATTTTTTCACTTTAAGAATGTTTAAAGTATTTAAAAATGTTATGTGAGCTCATATTTAAGTCTATATGCTCCTTGTGACATTGGGTCACTCTTCAATTAGGAATTTTCTTGGCTTCTTGATATGATTTAGGCACATTTCAGTATGTAGGCCAAATTTGGTCAACTTCTTTAACGACTTAGCTGGGTAGCATGCCTACTATGCTTGAGAATTCAAACCATTTACATGATACATGGACCATTTACAAGATACATGGACCTTTTAAAAGACTGATTTGATCTATGACTACAAGAAATCCTTTTGACTTATAAAGATAAAAAATTACACCAAATAGGAAAGGAAATAAACTAGAAAGCGAAACTAACCTACTAAAAAACTATGATAAAAAGCACTTATTTGGGATAAAATAAAATAAAAATATGTTATAACAAAACTTAGATAAAAACAAGACCAACTGACTATGTACAGGGAACTTATCTTCCTTAATAGTAGTGTTTTAGATGTATCTGATTGACTGGGATATGGAGCTCTTCACCATCCATATTTGTGAGTTGGAAAGCATTTTGGGATTTATAGCTAGAAAATAGGTATGGACCACTAGAAAGAGAGTAAAATTTTGTGTGCCTTCTTGGCTTAACTTTGTCCTCATCCCACTTAAATACCAAATCTCCTTTTTGAAAAATCTTTGAAGGAGCTCCTTTGTCAAAATATCTCTTTACGATTTCTTGATGGGCTTCCATGGCCAACATGGACTGATGTCTTATCTCTTCTATCTCTATGAACTAAACATATATAATTTCCATTGGCTCATTTTTCAAAATCTCAAGTTGATGCATTAGTTCCAAATTAGGAAATTCAAGAGAAATAGGCATTCTTGCTTCCTTACCATATACCAACTTGTATGGAGAGTTGTCCATTGATCTTTTATAGGTGATCATATCAGCCCACATAGCTGACTTCAACTTGAGATGTCATGTTCTCTAATTATTTTCAATAGTCCTCATAATGATCTTCAATAGGTTCTTATTAGTGGACTCATCAAGGACATTACCTTGTGGATAATAATTTGATTAGATACTAAGAAAAAAACTAAGTTGAACTGCCCACTGGCTGATTTTAGACCCCACAAAGAACATAGCATTTTCAAAAATAATAGTTTAAGGGACTCCAAATATGGTAAACAAACCTTCATAGAATTTTAGAACATTGGTTTCATTGGCTTCTTTCAGTGCCACTACTTCTGTCCATATAGTGAAATAATCTATGATAGTCATGATCCAATTATGTCCTGAGCTTGAAGGGGGACTAATAAGACCAATAAACTCTAATCCTCATTTGACAAATGGTGATTTATTGAAATTGGTTGAAGAGGTAAGGCTACAAGCTTAACTTTTATAACAAACATAACACACTATCTGCATTTTTTGACCCATGCAAGACAATAACCAAATATGCTTGGTCAATAATACCCACATCTCATGATCTTATGGGATATGATCCTTGTTTGATAATGCCCTCCACCATGTCCATCATGGAATTGCTCAAGCAATCTCTATGCTTGTCCTAGTTATATGCACCTTTGCAACATGCCATTGATATCCTTTTTAAACAAAACATTATCAACAAGAAGAAAAGGAATTGATTGTAATTTGAAATATATACTTTTTTAAGGGGTTATATGAGAAGGATAAATACCATCGTAGAGATACTTTACCATGTCCTAGAAACAATTAGAAGATGAGGTGTGATCAATTTCAACTTCTTCATCATTTGACACCATAACCACCCCATTAGCCTCTTGCAAGTCTTGGGCTAGATGTTCACAAATTCCTTTACCTTTAACCAACTTTGTGACGTTGATATCCACATCATAATCCATTACTTTGGTTATCCAACTAGATCTTTTGTCACTTATATCATTGTTCAAGAGAAAATCTTTGACACTTAGATGTGCAACCATCAGATGTATCTTATTATTGGAAAATAAGTATCTAAACTTCTTGAGAGACATTATAACTAAAAGTACATGCTTCTCAATAAAATATTACCTTGTTTCATATTCTTATAAGCCTTGATTGAAGAAGGATATTGGCTGCTCTAAAGTCTCTTTATTCTAATGAATGAGAAAACATGAAATTATGTCAATATTAGCATAGGTGTATAAGAAGAAATATTTTGTGAAATTAGGGTTCAGGAGTGTGGGAGCATTGTATATAGCTTTCTTGATCTCTTAAAATTTTCTTAATCCTTATTTGGACCAAATGAAACTTTGACCCTTCTTTAGTATGGCTTTAAGTGGCCTAGATAAAGTAACAAAATTTAAAATATACCTTCTTATAAAATTGATATTTCCTAAGAAGCTTTATAGATCTTTCTTGTGCTTAGGCAAGGAAAGTGAAGAATTGAGTCTATACTATTAGGATCTATACTTGTACCATGTTTTAAAATTACATGTCCAAGAAACCTACCTTCATGAAAAGAGAAAACACATTTTTTTAGATTCAATGACACCCCAAATTGTTTACACCTTTCAAACCCTTGTTTGAGGTGAATCATATTCTCATCTGTACTCTCAAAGAACACTATTATGTCATCCAAATAAATAAGTATAAACTTGTTAAGGAGACCCTAAAATTCCATATCCATAGCTTTTTAGAAAGTTGATCCAACATTGGATAAGGCAAAAGGCATATTTATAAATGCAAATGTCCCCCATTTTGTGGTGAAGGCTATTTTTGAATTGGTCTTCTTATTTGACCAAAATATAATTTTAACCACTATAGCATCCAATAAGGAGAACCTTTCTAAACCTATAAAAAATTGTAAAATTTGTTCCATAGATGGCAATGGATAGTGGTCTTTAAGAGAATCCTTATTCAAGTCATAGAAGTCAACACATAGTATTATTTCACAATTATTCTTTTTGTACTAGAACAAGATTTACTACCCAAGTTGAGTGCTTAATTAGAAATATTATAGATGATTGAATGAGCTTATGAAGCTTGGCTCTCATCAAAGTTTCAATTTTTGGATTAATAGGCCTTTGTCTTTGTCTTATTGGCTTAGTCTCATCTTCTAACTCAATGGTGTGTTGTACTAGACTTGGAAAAAATATTTTGAGGTAATTTTAATACCATGAAAAGACATATACAAAACTTGAACATATCTAAATGAAACTTTCCTTTTTTAAAGGAGTGCAAACTTTTCCTAACTTTAAGTTTTTACCAATTACAATCTCCACATTTGTATGGTGTTCCTCCTTTGTTGACAATGAGAGTTTTTATTTTCTTTACTCATCATTTTTTATAGATAAATTATCAAGGGTGGCCAACCCTTTGGTCAACTTATTTGTATTCAAATGCATAATTTGGTCACCATAATAATGCAAGAGCTTGTCTTGGTTTCTTGAGGAAAATTCAACTTTTTCTTACAAGAACCTGACAATTTGATTATCATCTTCAAATATCAATCAATTTTCATATTTGTTTGGAATAGAAGGTATTATAACCACCTTGATGTGTGATCAAACCTTTTCATTCTTTATAACATCTGGAATACTAAATAATGACCCAATTGCAGCTAACCTATCTACATGTTTGTTCTCATTTCTTGATATGGCAGAAATATTGAAATCTTGAAAGTCTTCAAGTAAGTCCCATACTCTATTATTATATGACATAAGAAATGGATTCTTTCATACAATTAGACCTCTTACTTGTTGGATTACTAGTTCACTATCACTAAATACTTGTAAGGTATTGACCTTCATCTTTCTTACCCATTATAAACCATGAACTAGTGCTTCATATTCAACAACATTGTTTGAACAACCAAACTAAAAATTGAGAGAAGATAAATACCTTTGATTAGCTAGAGAAATAAAAATCATTATAGCCCTAGTGCCATGTTTTTTCCTTGATCCATCAAAGTATAGTTGTCATAGGCCATCACCAGACTCATCATCCTTCATCAATGCTGTAATTGGTGTATCTTTTTCATGAAGGCAATAAAAACCAAGTCCTTCTTCTTCAATTGAATTATAAGGATCATGTTCATAGAAATCAGAGGCTCACTCATCAAGGAATAGATCTGGAACTCCATCTAGAGGTGATTAAGTCTCTACTTTATTAGTTTTTAGCACCTCATATGAGATAGTACAATTAGTGTTCACTATACTTGGCATATATGGCTCCAAATGGAAATGTGTAATAGGTTCAGAATGTATTATTACCTTAGTACCATACCTATTCCTGAAAATCAAATATGTATAATCAAATGATAAGTATCCTCTAATCTTTGAGGTAAAGTATCTTGAAAGACATAGTAAAATAGGGAGGCATGTCCACTATAACTACATCTTATTGGATGGTAACATTGGGACAAACATGCAGTGTAAAATTTATATCTTTGATGATACCTACTATCTTTGTTGGTGACCCATCTAATTGCAATAATCTTTTAGTATTTGATTCATAGACAAGACCAAACTTATCTGCAATTTGTTTAGTCACGATAGTGCTACTAGCTCCACTATTTACCATACAATTATGAACTAAACAGTCACCAACTATTAAGGAGAGGTAAAAAGGAGGAGTTTTATTTATTTGACATTGGTTTTGTTCATCTTTGTCATGTTATATCCTATTTATCTTGTTTCTTGAATGGCTAATTTTAATTAACTAAGACAACACCTTATTTCTTAGTTGGTCTTTGAGACACCTTGAGAGCTGAAAGCTCTTGGATGAGCATGTCTTTTTGCCCTAGAAAGGGAATAAAAATGGAATCCCACATGCTAATTCTAACATTAGATTTCTTCATTTGATCTATTATACTATATGAGGTTCCATTAGCCTTTGGAGACACTTTGTGAACCACTGGTTGTTCTCTAATTAAAAGTACTTGAGGGGTCTTCCTAGCCTCTACATTCTGATTCTTTTGTGCTATAAGGGAAACATGTTGATCTTTTACACTCTTGGGAATAATATTAGGAGGACTAAGAATTTCTTACATCTTGGGATTCCTCAATAACTCTTTTTTATCTCTAATTAGAGATGTAACTTGACCACTTATGTTGCTAGTCTCACCAATATGATTGAATGCAACATGATCATCTATTTGCCAATTCACATTGATGGCATCAGGCTACTCTTGAACTTGTTGAGCCTCTCCTTGGGGTATCAAATTTGTATCTTGATACTGACCTACTTGAAGAATAAAATCATCTTATGTCATCTATGGCATAGTAATATCCTATGATACCAAGGATTGGTTTTGCATATCATTAGGATTAAAAGGCTGCCAACCTGGATCTTGCATCAATTTATTTTGAAGAGGTGTGGAAACAATAGTTCTTGAACTAGAGGTTACATTAGGGTCCATGGATTCATATGGTTTAGCTTGGGTTATGGCTCATTTATTTTGGTAAGGTAATATATTTTATCTAAAAGGTTGATAAGGAGACCTTTGATTATTGAAGGGATGATAAGTGTTCTAGTTTTTTTATTGATAAGGTGTACCCTAGTACTACTATCTCTTGAGTTAGACTATCTCATTCCCAAAATATTGTAACATGCTTTTCAAATCACCAATCTCATTATCTTGATAAGAAGGGGTTACAACTTGTGCTTTACGAGATGGAATGGGATCTATAAATGGGATTTGAGGAACTTGAGGGGGTGGAATAGGTTGTAAATTTATAAAAACAGGCATTAGGGGTCTTGAAGAAAGCTTACCAGCTTGTATTAAGTTATTCTCTGCTCTTATTATAAGATCATAGGAATTTTGCAAAGTATTACCACCCATAGATTGTATCATGACACTTATATCAAAATTAAGAACCTTTAGATAGTAAAATAATGCATACTCTAAGGATGGTTTAACCAATACAGGGATCCTAGTCCATTTTTTTTGAATCTAAGGTTAAAATCAAACATGAACTCATGGAGGTAGATTTTAATGGTAGTTAGTTGTTCAAATAAGGATAGATGATCATGTTTGTCTACCAATTGCCTAACTAAGGCAACACATAACTCATCCTAGGTAGCAATGAGGTCAAAGGAAGATTCTTATACCATTACAATCTTTTTCCTTTAAAGGAAGTAGCTAGTAATCTAATAGCCACATTATCTTGGACAACATTGTGAACAAAGCAAAGGTTGGTAACATTTTGAATATGCTTAATAGTAGTAGTTTTATCCCATTCTCTTGAGAAGAAAGGAATACTCTTAAGGGTAGACACATGAATGTCTTCATATTGGGCTAAATTCAGGTGTCTACCCCTATTGAATGGAACAAAAACTTGATTCTTGATAACCATTTGGGTAATGGGGATAATAGATTGGACTAAAACAATATGATAACTAGGAGATGAATACTTACTTTAAGGATAATGAATTGTCTTATTTAATTTTGCTCTTTTATAATAAGTAGAAGGCATTTCAATGTGTTTAAATGGAATACCTTTACTTGATGATATTGTGGTAACCTTTGGCATGAAAATATTGTCTAGATGATATTATGAACTCTAAAACTTTAAGCATCTTTAGCTTCTGATGATGGTGAATGTGCCCTTCTAATGTAAACACTTCTCAACCTTCAAACTTCAACTAAGCCAAGGAAAACCTATCCCATTGGGCGTGCTAGAAGTGTTGTTGTCCTAGATTGTACTGTAGTTGAGTAAGGGGATTGTTTAAGTCCTCTTACACAAATCTATTCCAACATGGGAATGACCCTAGGTTGTGGGTCAGCTAAACTTGGGTCAAACCTCTAGAGAAAGATGAGTTCCTTTTGGATCTATTACCTAAACTAGATCTAACTAACAATTGTTTGGAAAAGGGGAGAGATAGTAACAAAAATATATGAAAGCATGTAAAATGAGGTGATACACAAATAATTGGAAAAATTATACTTTGCAAAAGACACACTATAAGACACACTAAAAACCAAAGAATATTAGTCCTATATAAGTGTTTCACAATAAGGTATTGACCAGCTATGAAACTAGCATGAGAGGGTAGATATCCACTTCTAAGCTAAACAACAAATTATAAATTGCACTTAGAATGACTTGTGAGAACTACCAAATACTTCATGAAGGTGAGAAAACCTAGACAAAGATAAGTAAAATACATTCACTTAATCATAGTACATGAGTTCATAGAACACACTTCAATATAGCTTGCAAAATGATGGAATTCAGTCTTTATTGCATCAAAAGGTGTTATAGTGAAAATTTTGGCATAGCCTAAGCAAGCCAAAGCATAAGAACTTATTTATATAAAGATGTTAGAGAATTATTTATAAAAATTCTAGAGAGAGATAAAATGTGGTAGAAGATGGAACATATATAGAAAAGGGGAAGGAGAGAGAGGGAACTGTGATGTATTAGCACACATTCGAGGATGCTGACTCATGACCGTATCAATAATGAACCAATTATTAAAATTTATGTAGAAGAATTGAGTGCCCATTATCCTTATCCATCCACCAAGTCTCCTTCTTGAAACACCATGTCATTATCTATTTGATCTTCTGATGAGGACCATGTCTTGGAATTGACATAATTATGCCACATCTACTTTGGGTGGCCATAGGTACTTGCTCACTAGAAATGTGACCATGTTGATAGGTGAAAAATCTTTTCATAATCACATTTACATTTTTATTTGTTCCAAATTGAACATAGGTCCATTATATATGAAAACCAATCCAATTATTAGTTTTTGCATAGTCTTGATTTAACATTGTTAATCCATCTTCGATATTTGTATTAGGCCCAAAAATACCTATTTTAACTCTAAACCTTTTGAGAGTTGAGAAGCTAATGTATATGAAGATCCTCCATCTAAAAACAATGAACATGATAATGAAATGACCCTACAATAGGGTCGATAGGTTCCAAATTATCGACCAGAGGTCCTATTTAAACTTTAATAGTGACAGAGCTTTATTATTGACCATCTTGACTGTATGACTATGTTTGCTATTAAATGAGCTATAATGGTGATATGGATCTTTAAAATTTTGTTTTCCTAGGTTGAAAACTTGTTCATCTACCTTCACTAGAAGCTTGTTTGGATTTCCCCTTTATTCATTGGTTGTCAATTGCCAACTTCAACCTTTTGTATTGTGCTAAACTATCTTTATTTGTATTGGTTTTGTAGGATTTTGCTAACAGATCCTTGACCTTTTTGACATCCTAAATACCATAGATCTACCTTGCATGATTAAGCATAGATCATTGATTTCCTACCATCAAATATCCTTTGACCTATTGATTTGAGCTTGTACCATCAATTTGCTTATACAAAAGAATGCAAGCCCTTGATCTTGCTAGGAACCACCATTTGAACTCAAATGACTAATTCATGAGGCCAAGATTGACATTTACATTCCCTTTTTTGATGTTCACATTAACATATTTAATGTCTGCATGATTTTCATAATTTAAACCCCAATGGTTTTTTGCTATGTCTTAAATTTTGAAATTTATGTGCTCATCATTGATGTCCATGAGGCTATCATAATTTAAACCCCAATGGTATTTTTATCAAGATTTATTTTGAAATTATCATACCTATCATTGAAATCTACAAGACCATTAATTACATCTGTGATATCATCATAATTTTAACTCCAATGGTTTCCTCACAGGGCCTAAATTCGATGTCTACGTGAACATTTGACACCACAAGTTTAAATTTGGAGCTTCATAACTTGAGCTATAGAGCTCACCAAGGCATGAAATATGTAGAGCATGGTATTATCATAAAGGATTATAGGTCCATGTGACCCCTTATCTTTAAATTATTTCTAAGAAAACTTTGTAAAATACACAAGTGAACTGGTCTGCTCATTTCTGCATGATGTCTTGATGATAGTTTGGTCTCTTAAGATCACCAAATTTGCACTTTAAGCCTATTTAATGTGTTTCAATAGGTTGAAAATTCTATGTGATCTCCTCTTCAAGTCTATATTCTCCTTGTTACATTGGATCACTCTTCAATTAGGACTTTGCTTGGTTTCTTGATCTAATTTAGGCACATTTTGGTATGTCAGCCAAATTTGGTTAACATTACCCTGGTTTGTGTTCTTTTGACTCTTGTTTTTAGTGATTCATAATTTATAAATTTCATATATATTGTATGAGGTTAAGGTATGTATCAAAATCCCTTTCTTACCAATAAAAAATAATGTGGTTCATGGAGAAAAAAAATCAAGACCTATTACGGTCTTGTGCAACACAAACTTGGAGATAATGGGAGTGTCTTTTTCAATAAAAAATGAATTTATAGAGATGGATGAAGAACATAATTATTATACATTATTGGGAAGACCATGGCAGTAATAAAATAAATCTGATATGATCTTAAAATTATGTTATATGAGACTATAAAATGGAGGAAAGAGAGTTTTTTTCCCCTTAATAATGAACATGGTGTAATAAAAAACTAAAACTATGGCACAAGCTAGATTTATTATATAACTATAAACTAAAAAATCATATCTAAGTCAAGCCCAAAAATAGTTTTTTATTTGATAAGGGTGAATGCTTTTAAAGCTAGAGCTATAAACTAGACAAGTGAGGGTTTTGATAACTAGTCCCATAACTAAAAGAGGGTTTTAAATGATGGACCCAAAACCAAGAGGGTTTAAGGGATCTCACAATTGTACCAGATCACAACAAGAGGGTTTTATGGATCTTATAGCCATATTAGAACAAGAGGGTCTGATGGCTCCCAAAACCATAACAAATCACAACAACAAGAGGGTTTGATAGATCTCACAACTGTATCACCAAAAAGATTTGAAATATCCCACAACCTTATCAAATCAAAGAAGGAAAATTAGCTAATTGAGAATTTAAAAAATAGTTGTCACACTTTGAGAGAACTTGCCTAAAGCTTATGCTTTAAAACAAAATCCATGTAAGAACATGCAATCTTCACCTAATTTTCTATCTCCTTGAGACATTTGCACAACCTCCACCCAACTAAAAAATAAGTGATATTTCACACCCACTAATCGAAAAAACTAAATCACCCAAAAACCAAAAATTGAAAAATAGTAAAAGAGGTCTTTTTTTGATCTTTTGTCTCTGTGAATCTTCCATAAAACCTTTACACACCTGTAACATAACTAGTGGGCATGCAAACCCATTCATCTAGGCAACTACTGAATCATGGCAATGAGATAGCCAGATTAATTAAAACATGGATCCATATAGACACCCAATAAAGATGATACCATCCCAAACCAATCTAGAATCCCCAAGGTATTTACAAAAGATCACTAGATCCCTATATTGGGCCTACCACAAGTTCAATGTGGATTCCTCAAACAGCCATGCAATTGAGTTGATGTAGATTCCTCTATCATCTACATAGAAAGGAAACATTTTAATTTGGTTTCCTCTATCATCCATAATAAAAACCTTCCTTGGGTTGTTACCAATGACATACACCATGAATATATGGTAACAAATAATAAAACCAAGCTTCATCTATTTCCCAACGATAGAGAAACTTGACAACCATATGACTATATGAAATAAGCTCTTGTAGGATAATATCAGTGTAAAACAAGAGCATAAAGGGCAGAAAATAATAATTAGCCTTTATAAGTATGGAACTAATTTGTCTTACCCAACACAATAAAAACCTTGTAAATCTATCATTTTGAGGAAGCAAAACTTCTACAATGATTTTTCTACCATAACCCACAAAAAAAAACTAGTTTTTGTATAGGCTAAGCACAAAGTTAGCTTAAGACTCTCCCACTCAAAAGGTTTTTTTAAAAAGAGACATTTAAAAATAATACCTCTAAGCTTCCTCTCTTTCCCAATAATAGAAGGAGATAACAGTCATTAGACTATGTGAAACAATCTCCCTGATGATAAAAATAAAAAAAATAAAGAACTTAAAGGGTAGCTAATTATAACTAGCCTTACACATGGAAAAGTCTCCCCATAGGGTGAATAAAGGTCTTGGGGGTGCATCCAACATTCTTTTAGATTGGTATCTTAGGGGATATCCTTGAAAATTTTGGTCAAAAAATTTTGCACTTCCATTAGTCTGTTGTCTCACCCAACACATTCTAAACCCTTAGATCTATCACTTTGAGACAACAAAACTTTTGCTTTGGTTTTTTCTACCAAATATCATATGAAAACTCTAGAATAAGACCAGCATTTTGTTTAGAGATTTTTCCAGTCCTTAGTATCAACAAACACAAGCCAAACCCTATGGATTTGCCACTTAGAGTTAGCACCTCTTCTGATCTAGTTTTTTTTGTTAGAACCCACCTAGAACATCTAGTAGAAGGCCACCATTTTTTTGCAAGGATTTTACCAGTCCATAATCTGACCAAGTGTAATTTGAAACTCATATATTTTTTGCTTAGATTTTTTAAATCCTACTCTCTGGTTTTTCTACCAAACTCTACATAGAATCTTTATCTTCAATACTTAGGGTATTTGAGACTTCAACTCTAGTTCCTTCCCACCCAACAAGACTTTCCTACCTTAAAAATCTAGCTAGATCTAGGTATGGATCATCCCCTTCACCCTCCTCTTCCTCCATCTTAACTCTAAAATTTGAACTCCTTCCCTTGCTCTTTATCTCACTTAGATCCATTTTCAAGACCAAAAATAGTAACTAAAAGCATGATAAATAAATAAAAAATCAATGAAAAATAAAACGAAGTGAAGAGAGATAGTATCTGACATACTTGGGTAGAATTACCAAAATTTGAGACTATATTTTAGATTTGGAGCTGACTATGTTGTCACCCTACAAAATTGATAACTAATTATCATTGATAAATAATAAAAAATTATGTATCAAATATAATCCATATGCTTATGATTCTATTTATATGTTCTTTCTTATTCCATACTTTGATTCTGATTATGTAATTTGCTTAGTTTTAGGTCCTAAAATTTATGGGGCCAATATGCATCCTAATTATTTTGGGGTAACTATGTAGATTGATGATGAATAGGACCATGTAAACTCTTTTGGAGTGGAAACTACATATACTATATGTTTGGAATCATAGTCAATGTAGTTCTCTTGTGTATGTGAGTTTGATCCTAACCAAAGTGAGAGAAAGGGTTTCACATCCTCTCCTAGATAATCAAATGAAACTACATGTTCCTGTAATCAAATCATTTTAATATAAGACCATGGCACTAGATAATTGAGGGTAAAATTAATTAAAGGTGCAAACTACTTTATAATGAGTGAAGATATCTTGATAAGACTTGATCAAATATAGATGAGAGACATAGATGAGGTGAGTAGATAATGAAATGACTAAGGGAACACTTGTAGACATAGGATCCTAAAGGGAACATATACACATGGGGATAACATTAAATATATTAAAGGTAAGTTAAATAGATAGTCGTATGGGCTGATTATGACATAGGAAATGACATTGAAATAATGTTTTCAACATTTCAGGAGAATCCAAGGTTGTATAAAGGTAAATGAGTAGTTGATCTATAGGATTTTATACATTTTATAATAAATGAATATATTATCATTATAAATAAGTGAAAATAAATCAAGTCATGAGGAAGACCTGATTCAGGGGATGATGATACGAGGTTGAACACAAGGGGGAATGGTACCAAAAATAGCCAAATATGTGCACATGAACCAAGTGTAATAAAACATACAAAATACCTAATGAAAAATGGTATTATACCAAAATTAGGTGTATATATAATTACCCACTTTGATTTGTGTATGTCAATTCATGTGTGCATCAAATTAAAATAATAAATTTAAGCATGTACTTGCACTTACCTAGGGAGGGCAAGATGAAATAATTGAATGTTTGGGCTAAATTCCACCCACACATTTGATAGCTCCTACTAAATATTTATTTTTGATGCAAACAAATTCAAATAGTCAATGTAGTTAGAAATTATCACAAATATAGAAATATAAAATAGAAATTAAAAATATGAGCATAGGAATGAATATATTGATGGTATGTGAACCATGTTGTCTTTTCTGGTAACTAAAACTAAACAAAATTTTCTCAGTTTTTATAATTTTTTGGGTAAGTTATGATAGCTTAATTCCAATTCTTTATTAGGGAATTATATATTTTTAATTTCTTGTCACTTATTTGTCATTTCTATACACTTATTTTTCATTTTTTTGTTACTCCTTTGTCACTTTAACATTTTGTTCCATTTTTTTTTGGAATATTTGAATGTAAAATATGCAGATATGTATTCCCCCTTTTGAGGTGATATATTATAAGGTTTTACTTATAATCACTCATCAAAATAAAAATATTTATGTGCACCATGTGTTATCATGTAATATCTATGTTGATGTTGATATAATATATTGTTAAATCAAGGTAAATTTATTTATGTAACCATTGAAAAATATCATCATGTAAGGCTCAATAGTAAGATATAACCTCATGTGAGAATTGGAGAGTGAAGAGAAATAAATATTCCTCAATATCGTAATGTAATGTGGAACAAAGTTATGTCCTAATGTAAAATCTTATTCATAAGGTATATATAATAATAAGTTCAAGAAGATAGTCAAGGGTGTGATGCTCCCAATGAAAAACCAAGGTAGGGAAAAGTGATATCCCCCAATGTAGCAATGTGACCCTAGGAAGGACAAATATATTAATCAAGTAAACACATAATAGTAGTATGCCCCAATATATGCATGGTAAGGACCATGCAAATAGAGGCAAAAAAAATAGAGGCAAAAACCATATTAATAAGCAAGAAGTATCATGGATGATAAGGACCATGACACAAATCATAGTATATCATACATTATAGGAAATAAATTCACACAATCATGTAATCAAAAATAAAAATAATAAACCATAACACAAGGAGATATGAAATACAATAAATTATGACATGACACAACATGGTGAATAGATGATCATTTAGAGATGAGGACTTGACAAGACATCGATAAACAATATGCAATAAGAACACACATGTAGGAAATCCAATAATTATAGGCACACAAGAGAACACACAATTTATTCATGTAAAAATCATACATAACTACATAATGTCTATACTAATGTAACATGAACATGTAGGCAATAAGAATATATGTTTAACAAATGTAATTATATTTATATGATAAATGGAAAGCATGAATTATAGTATAATAAAACCCATTTTAGTAAGATGCCCCCAGTAAAACTCATACCACTAGTGTGACAATGCCCCCAGTATTTGGGCACAAATGTAACTACATAACATATGTAATTCCATGATTACATATAACATGTATATCATACATATCACCCACTCAAATAATACCATGATAAGTATGTCTGTAAGCATCTTTATGTAAAACCTATAACATAGGTAAATAGACATAATATGTATCCATAAAGTGATTTTAGATTTTTATTTTTTTAATGTTTTTGAATTTTAATAATTTTTTACAAGAATCTTTCCCCTTGGTGGGAAATATATGGTAATACATGAGTCATGTGTGAAAACATCATATAACTAGGTGTATGTAGGATGGTGTAATGTGAAATATAAGATCCATATACACATGGGTGTGATAATTATTCATATGATAAGATATGTATCAATAAAATTCATGGAGGATATATGGTAATGGGACCCCTAAAGGCAATGTATAATTACAGATATAAATGGTAAGGCTTATAATATGTGTGTGTGTGTATGATGCCCCAATGACCATAAGTATGATATGTAACATGGAGAATGTAGTGATATTAAGATATATTTTTATTCATAAGTTATTACAATGGAATAAATCATGAGGATTGTAAGGGCATAATTCACATGATGATAATATATAGGTTAAAATGAGAAAAATTATATATCCTAGAAGTAGACAAGATATAGTCAAACATAAGTATCTAAATTGTATGTCATCTATAGATATATGATTTATACCATAGAAATGTTTGGAGGATCTATACCATATGGATCATGGTAAATAAAATTGATAAAGACATGTATAGACTTAACAAGATAAGCTAAATTAAGACCACAAGTGGAACACAAATAAAAAATAGATAAATGATTTTTTTTTTTATCAAGTAGCCTTTTCAATATTGTACTTTGAATTTATTTGAGTTTTTGAAATAACCTTGATTTACTAAGGGAAGGCGTAGAATAAATGGTTTAGGATTTGTATTAATTTTTTGCATGGCTAATAAAATCACAATGTGAAGTGCATATCTCATAGTTAAGTTAGTGTGATTATAAGAGATCATCCTCAAGTGACATGACCTCATAAAAAATATATTTGAAGGAATTCATAAGCATGATAAAACACTTTTATCTTTGAGAGGAGGAAAAATACTTATACTAAAGATATATTATTTATCTAAAATCTGTTAGTTAATATATAAAAGAATGTATGCCACTCTTGAATTTAAAGATATAATAAAAAATAGACTCCAATTTCCTTGGTGAAGAGATGAAATACATTCAAATGTAGCAAGTGGTCCTTTTAGTAATGATAAATAATGATAGGAAAGCCTCCTCCAATTTAAGGAATGTGTGCATAGACCCACTAAGTAGAGTGTGAAACTAGTATAAAGTGTGATCTGTTAAGCTTATAGGAAATGCCTTAAGCAATATTTGATCATTAACACCATATTTTTAAAGAGAAGCCTAAAATTAATTAAGATGTAAGCAGGGATCCTCATACCCAACAAATAATTAACATTTAGGCCTAAAATTAATTAAGATGTAAGCAGGGATCCTCATACCCAACAAATAATTAAAATTTAGGAATTTTAAAATCAAATGGGATAGAATAATCATAAATCTTACACATTATAGGGTGGAAAAATATAATATTATAATCAATCTAAAATTAGATATAAAATCCTTTAGAGATAAGCCTTGTAATTGTCTTTGTAATTTCCCTATTGCATGCATCATAGTAATAATACCATGGGTTGGAAAAATTGAAGTGTGAATAAGTTCATTCAAGGGTCTATTTTTTTTGTTGATTTCAAATATGGGAGCACTATTGGTATAAGAATAACAATCATTACCATGCAGAGAAGAATCATTGATCACACAAGATACATTCACACTAACTACTTCATTAAATATTTTCACAATTTTAGAAAGGAAAGAAGGATTTTGCAAGACATGTTTAATATTTTCTATTAAATATATCATTATGAGGACACAAGGAAGAAGTATACATAAAATAATTTTTGATATGTGTATTTGAAGTGCCATTATCAACATTTTAATGAAAAGGAAGAGTAAAAAGGAATTATTTTTAAAAATTTGGTATCATTTTTCACATTTGCATTCAATGAGAGGTAGAAAAACAATCATTTTAAAATTTTGAATGATTTTCCACATTCAAAGGAAGATTAGGGACACAATAATTTTCATAGTTTTTGACATTTTCATTCACACAATATTCAACATTGTATTGCACACATGGAGTTTTGAAAACAAATTTATATAGGCTACTTTGCTTAAGATTAACATTTATTTCCTTGGTGACTGATTTTAGCATAAAGTTTGGAATTCCATACTCATGACATGGGTTCAAAGAAAGACACCCAACAACACAAATGTTCATATCATTTCACATGGTCCAATATGGTTAAAATTAAGTTCTAAATCATTTGCACTAGCATAATAATAAGATTCAATGTCATTCTAATTATCAAACTATTATCTAAAGTAACATTAAGAATAGGAGGCATGACATCCATGGAAGTATTTATAACATAAAAAATATATGTATATCAATCATTTGGAAACATTAAGTTAAAAGAATGGGCCATCATATGTAAAATAGGGGTTGAAAGATACACATAAAATACCAGGGCAAATGATATTAAAATAATAAATAAAATATCTATAGAAAATGAAAAATTATGAAACAGCCACAAAAACTAACCCTAAATGGGGAGAGAACATATAATCACTAAGGTTTATAGGTTTAAAAATTATAAAGTTCATGACTTTTTTTAACTATTTGTGGTTTAGGGATAAATAATGCACATACAAGTAACTAAAACTATGGCACAAGCTAGATCTAATATATAAAAATAAACTACAATAATCATATCTAACTCAGGCCTAAAAATAGTGATTGAATGTATGACAAAACAATAAACAAGCAATAATAATAAAATAATAATAAATAGAGATATAATATGACACACATGGAAATAATTATGGAATTCTATGATGGAAATCATAATCTAGAGCTCACTATGCTACCACCCTAAAAATTTGATTCCTGATTATCATTGGGATAAAATTGATGAAGCACCAATTATGTACCATTCAAAATTCGTAGGATCCTGATTTTCTACCTCTATTCCTAATAATTTTGTAATGCACTTAGTTTTAGGTCCTAAAATTTTGAAGCCCATTATTCAGTCTGATGATGAATAATACTATAACTTCTCTTCTCAAAATTGAGAAGAAAAAAAATATTTCATTTTACTTTTCCTTTGATCTTTGAACTAATCTTCAACTATATTGACAGAAAAGAGTGTGTAAGAGTTAGTTAATATAGGTAACCTCTTGAGGAGTTATAGTATCCCATATTCTTGAAATCAAATCCAATGTTATTGTAAATGAAAACATAGCCCATAGATCTCCACCATTAAAACCATCACCATAAAGTATTCATAAAAGAGAAAGATTCACCAATAAAGACACACTATATTAACTATGTTTAATATACAATGTATGTGTGCAACCAATAAAGGTTATAATATAAAAAGACTCTCTAAGAGACTACATCTCTATTGGCATAGGTGATGAATTTAAGCCCCATTAATTTCACAAGAACACAAATGATCCTTATATAGGAAAAATAAGGGGTGAGTGAGAGATTATTATTGGTGGAGTAAAAGGTGGGATCATTTCCCAAGTTACACCTAACCCTTATTATACATATGAGGATAAATAAAACACTAATTATGCACTTAATAACTATATAAACATAAGAAATCACACCTTGGTAACACATCTACCTATGGTGAACTTCACATCAAGTGTGACTATGCCACACTCTAACCCCCCTGAAAATTAACTTAGGTGACATGGTAAAAAATTATAAAAATATTATGCTTATAAGTATTATCACTAAAAACTAGGCCTAATGAGTTACCCATGTACAATGAAAGATAAAAAATAATAATGAAGATACTGAAGTAAATGTATATTGGATCTGATGCATCTTGTAATGAAACAAATAAAAAATAACTTCCATAAATTTGGATGTGTGAACAAGAGTGACTATTAGTACATGTTCCATCTGAACATAATGCATGGTTAATTGATATAAATGGAATGCTTTGAAGTTCCTCAAGGAAAAAAAATAGATTTCAAATAAATTGATATGAAATTCCTCCAATAAAAATTCAGCCTCTATATCTGCTAGGAAAATCACTAGGCACATAACATACTCAAACAACCAAGGAAGCATTAGCAGTAAATAACACTCCCCTTCTTAATGCTAACTAGGGAATGAAGAAAATGTATCTCAATACCTCCAAAAGTGTCAATACAGTAGGTGTGCATAAAAATCACTAAAAAACTTAAAGTGAGAGAGCCCAATATGCCACATGAATAACAAATGTAGGGTGAAAAAAACACCCTTAGATAGACCCAGATCAAATTCATAGCCAAACATAAGAGATAAAAAATCATTTTGATGTATTAAAAAAACTTAAATTTGGTCCTAAAAACATGCCTTATGACCTAAAAAGGTTGTCCCCCTTCTTACCTCTGTAAATTCTCTAGATCTACATAGAACATGATCTATATAGCTTGAAAAATGAGCTCATGGTGTTAGATTTAGGTGAAATGAAAGTCAAAAATAACTTTCTTTGGCACTCTAAACATAATGGAAATGTCTGATAGACACTAAAAATAATTAAATGAAAATTGGTTGAAAATATATTCCATAGAACTCCTTCATATGTAGATTTGCAATGGGTACATGAATCCAACTAAAGGAAGGAAACAAATTTGAACAAAATAGATGGGAATTATGAATAAATTCTCATACAAGTTGATGAACAGAGAAAAGATTATCCTTGTCATGTGAAGCTTGCTAAGGATTGTAGATTTGGAGTGCCTGAAGATTCTGCTCTCATATTTATCCTCTTGATCTTCCTAACAACTGAGCTTTGAGAATGATATGGATCTCATCTCAAACACTCTTGTCAATCTTCTTAGGAAAGCTTACTTTGATACCATATTATAAATTATAACATAGCCCATGGATTTATAGAATAGAAAAAAAACATAAAAGTATTCAAACAAGAGAGAGATTTACCAATAAAGACACATTATATTAACCATATGTAATATACAATGTATATCTACAACCAAAAATGGTTTCACTATAACATGATTCTCTAAAAGACTACATCTCTATTATCTTAGAAGATGATTCTTAGCTCCACTACTTTCCACAAAAACATAAAGGGTGCTTACATACGAAAAGTAAGAGGTGAGTGAAAGATTATTATTGGAGGAGTAGAAGGTGGGATCATTTTACAAGTTAGCCTAACCCTTATGACACATGTGAGGATAACTACTAAATTAATTATACATTTAATAGTTATGTTCACATAATAAATGACACCTTGGTAATACATCTACCTAATATAGACTTCACATCAAGTGTGAATATGACACATTAAAAAAAATGAAGATGTCTTGTGTATGTGAGTGTGATCCTAACCCAACTACGAGAAATTGATTCACTTCCTCTCTTAGATAATTTAATGCAACTATATGCTTCTACTATAATATTATTTTGATACAAGAATTTGATACTAGATAGATGCAAGAATAATTAAATCATTGTAAAAACTCTTTGATAAGATGTGATGACCTATTAATAAGACTTGATAAAATACATGAGAGACTTGGCTTATAAGAGACTTAGATGAGTGGAGTAGATGATGAAATGACTAAGGGTACACTTATATATATAGGATCCTCAAGGGCACATCTATACATGAGATGACCATAAAATATAGTAAATGGTGACAATCAACGTACAAATAACCCGTAAGCTAAAGAGATAATTGTATGGGACAACTAGGACAAAGGAAAGACCTTGAAATAATTTTATAGACATTTATGGAGCATCTAAGGTCATATAAAGAAAAATGAATAGTCGATATATAGGATTTTACATATTTTAGATTGAATGTATATATTATAATTAGCCAAAAGTGAACAAAATTATGTTATGAGAAATACATAAGTCAGAGATGATGATGTGAGGCCCAACACAAGGAAAAAGTATGTTGAAAATAGCCAAATATGTGCACATAGACCAACTATAATAAAATAAAGAAAATACCTAATGGAAAAGGGTAGTGTAACAAAATTAGGAGTTTATAATATTTTTGTGAAGATGTGTACAATTAAATATTTGAAATGTTAAAGGATAAGATAAAATCATTTGGAGAAGTTTAAGATAAGAATGTTAAAAAAATCTCTTTAATTTAAGAAATCATTGAAATTATCCCTTGAAATAACTCTCCAAGGCTATAAGTAGAGCCTTTGGTATATGAAAATGGACTTTTTGTAAATCATATATATATATAAAATTTTGGATAGGAGTAATTCTCTTTTCAATTTTATCAAGAAAGACAAATAGAATAAGACCATAACTTTGTGTCTATCTTGTTTATCTGATTATTGTTAACATTATTTTTACTTGATAATCTATAATTTGTTTCTTTTATAATTATTTAGAAATTGTGCATTTATTCAACATTTCATGCCATATTTATTTAAGTTTCTTGAGAGTCTTATATATGCAAACCCCTCCATATAATTTTTTATTTATTTATTAAGTCTTTTGTTTATAACTTCATTTTTAATTTTAATAAAGGGAACATCCTCTCATAATAGAGGAGGGACATTGTTCTGTACACTATATTAAAATATGCATTTCCCCTTGAACAATTTTTTTTTACCAACACTAAGATTCTTTATTCAAGTGTGAAGGTATGCATCTAGTAAAGGTGTATGATTCCACACCATCTATTCTTTTAGTAAAATGAGTTTTATTTTTAATTTTAGTATTTCAAATTTTAGCATTATTATGATTATTTGGTGTTGAAGCAAGTGGTGTAAAAAAATAAAATAATTACTTTTTAGGTTTCCAAGTGTATTGGATTTTAATATAGAGATTAAGTTGTGAAAACTATATCCTCCCATGTATTCTTTTTACAAATTTCAATATTTTTTTCTACACACTTCAAAGTGGGGATGAGCTTAGACATCTACAAATTACTCCCAAGAATTTATTATTTTTCAATTAGCATGATTTTATGGTAGCTATCTATTTTATGATTATTAGTCTAAATGAGGCATTATTGGTGCTTATTTTTTTAAAAAACTTTTGATTGTTCCCATTTATCTTTGTCAACTCCTCAACTTTATGTTTCTTCCCTCAAACTTCCCTCTCTCTTTACTATGTTATTGGGTCTTGTATCAGAAGTGCTCCAATGCTTTTGACACATATTAGAAGCATCGATATAAATTTTAGTGTTTATTTTAGTCTTCATATAGGTAGAGTGCACTCATCCTCTTTGTCTTATCTTTTTGGATTTTAACCATTATATTTCAGTTTGTGTGTTAAAAAGGTCATAATTTAAATTCTATTGTTTATAAATACACAAGCATTATAGGTCATATGTGATCCAAAACTCAAAAGTTCTAGCTGATAAATATTTCAAGAACACATAAATAATACAGTAACAATAAATTCTCTAGAGAAGAGATGTATTATTACTCAATATCACAATACAACTATATGCTTATCTTTGGTAAGAGATGTCTCATTTTCTATTTCAGGTTACATCTTCATTTATAACCATTTTAAAAGTAAGGGGAGGATGTGGAAGGTCACCAATATTGAGGGATATTAAGTGGTTCAACTTCCATGCTTTAAAACAATACAAAATTTGAGGAATTACTATTTTTAAAAACTTACTATTTTTAGACTGCACTACTAAAATTAAAATTTGGGGCACTTTCGTTGGGTTTTAGAGGGTCAAACTTTATTGATAAGATCTCAATACAATTTCATGGCATTCTCCTCGTTCTTATCTTTCCAACGATTCAAACGGTGAGTCAATTGGAGCTACGGTGCAAAAGTTATGGCTCCCAGAAGTTTCATCATCAATTGGGGTGGAACTGTCACCCAAATTATCCCCTGAATTGTTGCTCGGATCAATATGACTCAAATAATGGTATAGTGATTACACATTATATTGTTAGATATTGTTTCAATAAAAGTGCATAGTGGTCAAGAGACTATACATTGATCATCAAAGGGGGTTAATGAAAAAAATCTAAACCAAATACAAATATATCAATAAATAGATCTGAAATGTTCAAGGTAACTTGAGAAATAAAACTCTTAGAATAAACAAGAGGATTATAGATAAATACTTGAATTTTGGCTTACCCATGCACTCTTGAGAGATGAAAGTGATTGAAAATTTATCTTGAAGTAGTCATGGAGCAGATCCAAAAATTTGGTGTAGAATAAAGCAGTGGAAAAAAATAAATAAAGGACTTGATTTTGACAGTGACCAAGATTGTATAACTTGATTTCAATGAGAATGGTTTGGTCTCATTCACACATTGTGATATCCTCTTAAAATTTTGTGAGTGCCTCATCTATGTCTTATGATCAAAAACCTCTCCCAAATTATCGAATAGATATGCAAATATTCTATAATTTCTTCTCTCTTCTCCAAACCTTAATCCTCTTCAAGAGACCTTGCAAGAGCATAAAAAATGGGCATAATTATGAGGGGCTTACCTCAGTCACTCCCTTTTTATTAGATATTTTTTTGATTAGGAATCATGCGGTCCAATGATATTCCAACATCATATGAATATCCTATCTTTTATACCTATGCATGAGATGCAAACAACTAATATATTATATATACTCTTTAGTTGATCCTTAAACTTTTGGTACAAGAGGGGCATGCACTTCAATAAATGACAAAGAGCAATAAAAAAATAGTAGAATAGCTCATGTGAGCTTCCCTTTTTATGATTAATTGTCCCAATTTCATTAACATGATTGTCCAAAATGTATTAGGATGTTTGTATATATACAAACATATTGAATAAAATTAAGACATTGGTATATAAGCTGACAAACAAGGCATAATAGACTAACAAAACTAGAAATAGAGGTCAAATGATCCACAAGGAAAAAGTGATCAAGATGGTATGGTTGCTCTTGGTCATGATTAAAATCAAACAACTAAATTAAAAAAATAGCTAAGAATGATAGGTCAATCTTGGCAGGCTAACTAAAAGCCTAAAAACAATGTTTTTGACCTTCTAGGAGCATTGAGAATCATGCAAAGGCAAACAAATAATTTATCTATAGGTTTCCAAATGTCCCAGATTGAATGCTAATAATATTGTAGACCCAAAATTAAGTGAAAATAAATTTGTAAAAACAACACAAAGTAAGGGGAGGAAAACATGGTCCAACATAAGGGTAAATTGTGCTAATATGAGTCTAATCTCTTCCAATGATCCATATGCATAAAAACACACAAATACCATATATAATAACTAGTTCTATACCAAAATTAGGTTTCTAAATAAATTTTTTATTGAGCACTTATATTTATTCTAGAGAGATCAAACAATTATTAGAGCATTTATCATTGTTTGGAGCTAGTATTTTTTATGGAGCACTTTTGGCATACACCTAGGAGTTTGTACATTTTTTATTTTTTTAATGCAATATTATTATTTTTTAACATATTTTTATTGAGTGGTTTTCACTATTTATGGGTTTGATATTTTGACGATTTTTATTGAGCCATGTGACCCTCAACATAGGACCCTAAAGCTCATTTTTCCCTTCGTTTTAGATATTGCTACCACTTTAAGGAAAGAAGAAGAAAGTTTGTCTTCCTAGTCATAGGGTTCACAATAAGCGTACCTAAAGTTGAGAAAGCAAAGGGTGAAACCAATAAAATAATAAGTTGTATACTTGGAAGAAAGTTTGTTTTCTAGGTCATAGGGTTCACAATAAATTAATTTTTTTAAAAATTTTTTAATTTAAAAAAAAACAAAAAAACAAAAAAGCAAAAAAACAAAAAACAAAAAACAAAACAAACAAACAAACAAACAAAAAAAGTAGGATATTTCGATCAATAATCATAATCGAATCCCAATTTCAAATTTAATTCCTTAAAAATTTTAACAACATATTTTAATATTTAAATTTAAATGACTTCCATTAAATAACATTATTAAATGGTAAGTATAAGAATCCTATATTACTGACCTACTTTTAGAATTAAAATAATTAATTAAATAATATTGTTAACATGACTAAAAACTGTTTTATATTTAGTGGTTTTCTTAAGTGTCCTATTTAATCCATAAATGGCCCTTATCTTTGACATTCATTACTAATTACAAATGGGTTTCATTGCTTTCTGATTCGGTGGCCCCATGTTGATTGCTTTGTTGCACAAAAGGGTACGCTTACCATATACCTTTTGGACGAAATTCAAAAAGTAGACTTATTATCATGATATCAAAGGCCATGCATAATATTAATTATATTTATACAAATGTGCATAATACTAATTTGTTTAATTATATCTATACATGTGAACATAAAGTATGGAATGTTCGGTGAATACTCTATTATGTTTTTTAATCAATTTAGTTCAAATCATGCTGGTCATGTCAATTTATCATAGAAAATGTTTACATCAAATCTTCGTATATATAATTAATTTAATACTTATATTTTTAAGTCTCTCATTACATTAATATAATATAAATATGACATTTACAAATAATATATGCTAATTAGATTATCATATAAGCTGTAAAAAATTGATTTACCTTTTGATTTGATTTATTTTATTAGTTTTTCTTAGACTTTTCGAACCTAAATTCTCTTTCGTTTAACATTTCTTCTTAGATTAAAAATAAGAATAATATTTATAATATTTTTTTAAAAGTTATTGTCTTTGTTGACCATGTTTATTATATTATTTTAAGTAATTATTGTTGATTTTTGTGGGGTTTTAATTTATTTGTATTTTTAATTAATTTATTTTTTATGTTTTTGGTAATAATTTTATTATTTAATATATAAGTATTGTACGTGTTTGTTTGTTAGTAGGAGGAGAAATGATAAATTTAATATATAAGTATTGTACATGTTTGTTTCTCACTTTTTAATCTTTTTTTCATAATTAATAAATGTTTATGATGCTTGTGTGTTAAATAGGTTCCCACTACTTTATAATTATTAACAAAAATACATAAGTAAATAAATGTCATCGAAGTAATGATTACTCATGGAAATACATAATTTAAAAACACATAAATACAAAGTCTACAAAAATCAACAATATCATTATTTTCTATAAATTATATTTTATATTGCATTTGTTAAAGTTCATTTATAATTGATGAGATGTAAGTTAAGTGGTAAGTTTGTGGGAAAAGAAGTTTGAATGTCAATTAATACTTGTGAACAATTATGTTGTAAAATCAAAACTTCTAGTTCATGTGTTAATAAAATTATGAAACATATTAGTATAGATATTTTAAATATGTATATTTGAAAAATGCTGAGAGATATAAACTCTGATGTATATTTTAGATGCTTCTCCATAAATTTTCAGTAATTTGGTTATAAATGGTTTCAATCTAGCTACATTTGTATTTGGTTAAAAAGAAAATTCACAGGAAATAAATGGACTCCAAACTCCACCTTATACTTAAGATATCACGATTTTCTAATCACTTCCAAACAAGAAAAAAGCTCTTGTGTGATTATCAATAAACATAAAATTTAAACTAGCCTATTTTTATTGACATATCACACTATTACACTCTACAACCACCTTCAACTACTATTATAAATTATACTTATCAACTTAATAATAACATACTGGTATAAATAATTTATATATATTTATTTGAAAAATATCCATACATATTTATTTTGAGGCACAAAATTTATATTTATTCCATACTACATTCATTAATGATTCCATTTTTTTTCTATAGAGTTTTCGCTGACTAGAGATAGATAGCATCAATCTAGATACATCATTATATTGAATTTGAAAAAATATTTTTGAGAAAAAAAGGGTTCCAAATTTTATCTATTTTCAAGATATAATATTTTTTCACCTTTTCCAAATAAAATATAATTTTTTTGTATGATAATTAAATGGAAAAAAAATTTAATACACACTATTTTTATTGACATCTCATACTATGACACTTCATCAACCTATCACCCCTATTACTATAACAAATTACACCTATCGATATAATTAAAAAAAAGTTTGATATAATTCAATCTTATTTTTCAGATTTTTTATTTTTCAAGTTTGAAAATGGGAATAAGGGGGAGTATCTTGTCTCTTATTGAAAAAAGTTCCAAATTATTTTTGTTATTTTGCAGCAAGTTGAGGTGTTTGTGTTTCATTTTCTTCGATCTATTGGATGGCTGAGATTCCATGCATCTTTGAAAAAACATTATCAATGATAATATATAATTACCGATGACAAACCCAAAACTTTAGATTTAAATAATGAATAAGTTTGAATTATAACTAAGGTTTGTATGCATAGTGTCGATGTATATTTCTCGTTATTGAGTTTGGGAGAAGACCAAACTAGCAACACTTAAAAATAATTTTGAATCATTCACTTCATTTCCTTAAGGATATTTAATACGTGACTTAAAACATCAATGATTGAAGATAAATATTTACACATATTTTTCCAACATGTTAAGAAATAAGTGAGTGGAATGTTATATACCTAATTCAATTGTATTATATTGAATATGAAGTTATAGAGTAGTTGATTTTTGGTGCATGTTAGCAAAGAAAACTCATTAACTATTTAATTATAAAGGAAGTATTGAATTAGGAGAAGTATAATGGAGGATTAAGGGAGTGTGATTACATGAAGAGTTTTAATTTCAAAAGATAAGAATATAAATATTTTGTGCATATAAATAATAATAGAGTAGAAGAAATAAGGTGGTCACTTAAAGAGAATTGACATTAGATTATCATGTTTTTGATAGAATATAGTATCGATTGAGGAAGTAGAGACAAGTGTATGAGTGTTTGGACACAAAGTGCCAACAAATAAATCATTAATGGAAGATTAGTGGGATTAACCATTGACCATGCATGGTAGGAAGGAATATGTTATCAATTGAAAGTTGCATGATAGAAGTGTTGAGCTGCATGAAGACACCTACCATTCTTACTTTTTCATATTTTTATGTGTATTCATCCCTTGATGAAGATTTGGTTGATAGATGGTAACATAGTTCATTAAAAAAGTTACTTCTAAGTAATCTAATAGCTAAATATCTTAGTTTTAAGGTAATGATATTATATGTGTGTGTGGCGGGGGGAGGGGGCAGTGGGGGGGGGGGGGGAAGATGTGTGTGTGGGTTTGAAAATGAATAGTAGTGAAGTAATGTATAGGATCATGGCCAAACTTAGATAATATAATAAACCATTGTTATACATATAATACGTGGTTTCTCATGTTTGTCAATATAACTGATACAACCTTTAGCTTATGTTGTATATTTAGATATGTGTGGCTGAATTTTGGTGTGCATAACATTTAGCTTAATCATTTAATAATATTTATGTTGCATGTTGGTACGATTAATTAACGTAATTGTATTATGATGATCTCATATCCTAATTATGGTATATATAGGAGGTGGTGTTAGGATATAGTCATCATATATTCCAAATTTTATTCTTCTTATAATGAATATATATGTTTCCCCTTGAAGTGGCTCAGTCTTATATTTACATATTATGTTTTAATTTTCAATGATATTGCATGGATATACTCTTAGTTACAAGTGATTGCTTTTTTTTAATGTGAATTTTTATATTTCAATCTATTTATAAGATTCTCCTATTGAGATAAAGTAAGTTCATTACAAGTGTCACTAGAGTTTCAATTTATGAAAATTTATGCGACACATTAGGGTAATAGAGGGAAATGAAAACAAGTTGTCTTAGTATTTTTTCACTCGATCTAATTTTGTTAGGTGTGAAATCTATTGCATTTTGTGTGAGGGTCAAGATCCAAAACTTTTTATCTAGAGGGAATTTAGCCTTTTTTTCTACACCAAGTATTCTTGCCTAAAAAAGGGCTCAAATTTATTTTCTACAGCCTTGGGAAATATGTTAGTCTTTGGAGTCATCTTGGCAAGGTGATCTCAATGATATAGGTATTCAAAAACCCTCAGTTTTGGTAGATTTTGAAGTTTTGTGGGTTTCATAATTTTACACCCTTAGGCAATATAAAAATCAAAAGATTATTTTTGAAGAGGTGATCAAAATAATATGAATCTTTGTTAACCCTATTTTTTATTTTTAGTCAAGCCACAACATGGTAGGGCCTTAAATTAGAGGTAGGGGAAAGAACTCATACATAATAGGGAAAAATCCTAACAAAGGAAATAAATATTTATTGATGGGATCAATATGGATTTATGATTTGGGGTCAATTAATATGGAAGATAAAGTATGGTAAATCGAAGAGAGTATGAAAAAATATAGAATGACATGGCCATAAAAGCAAATATATAGCAGGTTGACTAATTCATAGCATTCAATGATGTAAAATTAGATGAGATCTCACCTACCCTCAAAAGTTTGGTTGTGTCAAAATTCTTAGATATGCAACCCCAAATTTAGGGAAAAAATGTTTTGAATAATATTGATAGATACTTTGAACAACTTAAAATAAATTCAAATACAATGCCACATCAACACATGACTATTACTACTTTGGGTTCTCAAATTTTTTTGCTAAAAGTGGACATGTGTAAGTTTTATGGAAATGACTTCCTAATTGGATTAGCTAAATGGATTTTTCTTAATCTACATCAAATTTCATGTGGGCATAAGATTAAAATGGCATCCTTATATTTGGAATGTAAAAAATTAGTTTAGTATTGATGGCTTTATGATCAAAATAGTCAAAAAAGATTCTTAGAGTCATATGGTTGATCTTTACATAGGACTAAATGCACACTATAATAGGATTTTCATGGAGAATTATTTTAGCCAATTATCTAGGCTATGAAAATAATTCCAACCATATTTTGTTCAACAATTTCAAATCCTATCTATAAGATTTGAGAGGGTTAAAAAAATAACCTTAATAATCTATTTATAGGCAAACTCAAGGACAACATTCAAGTCAAGGTATGTATGTTTAATTTTATTGATATATTTGTGTCTATTATCATGTCATAAAGGTTATATGAAATTTTTATAGCCACTAGGAGATATACCTATATTAGCATTAGAGATCATAACACCTCGACACCATCATTTCCTTAGCAAACTAATAAATTGGTAGCACATTTGAATTGTTTTATTTATCTAGCTCCATAATTTTAGGTCATAATTATGGATGGGGGTACAATAATTTTTCTAGTAAAATTCCATGGTATTTAATTCATCATGGGGAAATACATGTTTAATAAACATATATTTTTCATTCCCATGTGGGGATAAGATATTATGTTGGGAGTCCAACAGCTCGCTACTTTGGGTACAATTGATATAAACCTTCAAGAATTGTTCATGTGTTTTCATTATGAAGGAAATATATTATAATTGAGAGGGTTGAAATAAAATTTTACACAAAGGGTAAGCCCTCATAAAATGCAAAATTTACCAAAAAAAATTCTGATTGGGGTTGTGGCATAAATATTTTCATTAGACACAAAACAATCAAATGTGCTAATACAACTAAATCATAAGATGATTGTGGACAAGCATCCAATAGAGTTTAGGGATATGCCAAAAACTTCTCCTCCAAAAATAGATGATAATGCCATTCAAATTTTTCTAGGGATACAACCACCCAACTTCAAAACTTATAGGTATCCTATGCTCAAAACAATAAGATTAAGAAGATGGTACAAGGGATGTTGGAAAAGGGTATTATTCATCATATTCAAAGTGTATATTTTTCTCCAATGGTGATGGTTTGTAATAAAGATGATAATTGTAACATGTGTTTGTAATACATAAAACTCAATAAATTCACTAACAAGATAAGTTTCTTATTATTGTAATTGATGATCTGCTAGATGAGATATATGATGTTTATTATTTTACAAAACTAGATATCTAATTAGTGTATCATAAAATAAAAATTAGAAAGGAATATATTCCTAAAACACATTTTTAAATATATGAGGCCTTTATGAGTTTTTATTGATGCCTTTTAGTCTCAAAAATGCCCCTTTTACATTTTAGAGTTTGATGAATTCCATATTTAATCCATTATTGTGCAAGTTTCTCTTAGTTTTATTTGATGAGATATTAATATAAAAAAAAAATCATAGTATGATCTAGATCAAGTGGATTGAGTTTTAAAATATCTAAATAAATGCCACTTTTATTAAAATATTTCTAATTATGATTTTGGGGTCAAGGAGGTAGAGTGCTTAGAACAAATTATATCTCACGAAGGAGTCAAGTTGGATCTTATTGTCTCCTAGAATTGCATCCTTATTCCACACTATTATTGACAAGGAATATTTTTAGTTATTCACTCTCAAACATAATAAGGACAAGGTTAAAATATAGGAAAGATAGTTTATGAGAAATGGTTTTGTCTCCTCACTTTAGGCTCCAAAAAAACTTAGAGGGAATTCCTTTATAGTTCAACTAGACAATGGTAGTACATAGACACATAATATCTCTAAAGATATAATAAATGAATGTAACCCATGATGTATATTATTCATATCAATATATCAATACACAATAAACACAAATTCATTCTAAAAACATTAGATCTTGAATATACTTTATAGATACTAAAGATAACACATAAATCTACTTCTAACACTTATAAATCTATTGAAAAAACAAATATAAACAAAGTTATGAATTCAGTCAATATTTACATGAGAATATGATATATATTTGCATATAATGGCACATAATTATCATGGAAAAATAAGGAAACATTATATTAATATGATTTAATATCTTAAGACTAGTGCCTTACTATCCATTGAGAATTCACACATATAACCACATTATTTGTAGAAATCATTATAGATATAGATGTAATTTAACTCTACATAAATTTAAAGAGATATATCATTTGTTATATGAATAATAATAATAATCCTTACACATGACTTTCATTAAGGACACAAAATATTTATATCATATGTCATGAAATACATTGAGACAGCATTAGAATTAAATTCTAAAATGCTACAAGGAATTAGTCTGAGATCATATTATAATATGTAGTATATGGCATTTTCATAATAGTATTGCATATCCACTGCAGATATAAATGCAAATTTATGACATTTTACTAATCCTATAAGACATATACCCTAAATGAGATTTGAATCATTCTATCAAACTCCATGATGACTTGCAAAAATACATAATACTATCGAGATAAAATACACTTGAAATTAATAAGACTAAAATGAGAAAATAAACTCCTAAAACAAATCAAAAAATAAGCTAAGAGCCTTCTTACCATTTTTTTTTCAATTATTTATATTTATCTTATTTGATAAATCATAGAAGCATTTAGATACATGTATAAATGTGTGTTTATCAATCTTAATTAGGTTTGTATGATCTAAAAATAGATAAAATATATTGGTGAACCTGTACATTATATAAAATCGTGTAAACCCTAGACCTCCTTAGGGTCTCCTCCTTTTGTCACTAAGGTTTGCATCCCTTAAAAACCCTAATATTTATATGATTGTTTACTTATTAGGAGTAGGATTTGATTGTGTCTTGAGTTCTCTATTAGGGTTTAAATAAAAAATGAATATTTAAGCTAAAACCCTAAATAATCATCATCCAATAGATTTCATACTATCTAGCCATGCCATACCTTATGTTTATGATAAAAAAAGGAAAAATAAGTTAACTTGTGTGATTAATGATGCTAATTATGTATATGACAAACATGATTATGAGGGTAATGATTTTGATTATGAATATGAGGAAAATATTACAATAGCGATGTATATAGAGAAGGAAGAAATTAATAAGTTAATGTTGAAATGGAAGAATCTAGTTCCCCTACTGATCCATAATCGAGATCAAACAAGTGTTGTAATAGCAGAACACACACTTGTAATGGATAAAAACCTTATTTTAATGATTTAAAAAGATTACATAAATTAAAAATGGATTTTAAATATATATAATATACTGAATTTAAAGAGTGTAATAATAATAAATGAGACAAATTGGCAAAAATTTGAAACTGATTTGATAATAGAGTTTGGCACAATGGCCTACATCTTTGGATCTATTTAAAGTGAGGATCACTCCACTAAATTGTTGTAAAATAACTTTACAATTTATTTATAAGTCTCTCAAATCATCTTTATGGGCTTAACTTTATCAAAGAGATACTCTCAAACCAAAATTATATAGTTTGAGGCCTTTAAAAATCTCTTCAAGTCTCTAAACACCCTTATACATGCCTTGTCTACACGAAAATACATTGAAAAAGATGCCTTAAAATAACACTTAAAATGCTTTATATAGTGCTTAAACCCATAGGTGGAGTGGTGGGATCACCATCCTTTTACCCAAAAATACAAGGTTCGAATCTGTAGCCTTTGGTTCATGGCTAATGCATATCTTTTTATCCCACATTGGTAAAGTGGGTATAAATTTAGTATTTAAATACCACAAAGTTCATGGTAGATAATGCCTATATGTAGGTATTGGTTATGTTATTCGGTCTTGGAATTATCATGGGAATTCATAGGGTGGTGGTATGGAGGCTTCTGGAAAACTTGGTATGTGGGTTGTTTGGTTGGCTTATAGACGTGGCATGTTATGGTGGGCTATGAGAACCATGGGAAATTTGTGGGATTATAATTTCAAACCCATATTAAATAATTATATTGTCAAAAGGTAATTTTACCATGGATATTATAGTGGTGGCAAGCCACGTAGTGGATTGAGGGCCCACCATATGGACCACTCTCCATTCAACACTTATTGACATTAAATTGATGCTCCACTAATTCCATCAGTATTAGGGTCCCCTTATAAGATAAAAGTGGACTCCACCGATTGTGGTCCTATATCTAGCCTTTTACATCAGTCAAAGATGAAGGATAAAACCCAAACTCATTTTTTTTGTGCATTAACTTTACTACCACATGTCATTGCACCATTGGTCCATTACGCCACATTCCCTGTGTCACCTTTTACCCTATTTTATCTTCAACATGTGATATCTTATGAATATGAGCTTGAAATAGACCCATTCAAATTATTTTGAAAAGCTCTCATCGAACTCTACATTATGCCAATAATCATTCCATAATTTGATGACTTCTATTTTGGAGAGAAACATAGATCCTCCTAGATAAATCCTATCCACTAAGAGCTTTTAGACCTCCAAAATTTGATTAATTGGTAAAGAGGTGAGGGTATTTATCGCTCACATTTTTGACTTCCACCTATTTGGCCTTCTTCAGGTGCATCCCTTTGAGACCAATATGAAGATACTAAACATCTCCTCTTCATGAAGTCTGAATCTTCCTGTCAAGAATTGTATCTTCCTACAATTATGTTAGATACTCAAGATCAAAATCATCAATAAAAATAATGGATACACTCTCATCATGATCTAAAATCATCAAAGGCTCATACAATTTCAAAATTTCCACATTCAAAACTAAATAAATATGCATATAAGATGGCAAATCTAACTGGAAAGAATTTTTACCAATAATTTCTATAAATTGGAAAGGACCATACTAGATTGGTTTTAACTTCTTACCTTCACTTCTTATCCTTTTCTTATTGATGTGAAGCCATACCAAATCACCTATAACAAATTGGTGATCAACACGATGTTTGTCATGTCTTGATTTATACTTTGCCTAACTTTTCTCCAACTAATCTTAGACAATTTGGTGTACCTATTGTATCTTTTTAATGAACTTCTTCACTTTAAAAACATCATTACATTCATCAGTAGCTGAATCCTATCCATATCACACATATAGAGAAAATTTAGGCAAATATCCATAGAAAAATTCAAAAGGAGATTTCATGGTAGAAGAATGAAGTGCATGGTTGTAAACATGATGAATATAGCATAAATGTTCATGCCACAATTTAGGATGTTTATTTTAATAACCCATAAGCAAATGTACCACTATGTGGTTCATAACCTCTGTCTAACCTCTGTCTAACCATTAGATGAAATTTAGTGCTCTTATTCAACTTAGTGTCCATTAATTCCCATAGTGTTGACCAAAACTCCCTAAGAAATCAAGAATCTTGATCAAAAACAATAGACGTGGGAAAACCAAAATGACCCCATACATGATAAAGGAATAAGTGTGTCATACCTTCTCCTATAATTTGCTTAGTTTATGGAATCAAAACACACATCTTGCTAAATCTATCCACTACCACATACAAGTAATTGTGTTTCCTTCATGACATAGGAAATCCCCCTATAAATTCCATGGAAATACTTTCCTAGGGATGGGTAGGAACAAGTAAGGGAGTGTAAAGTCCCAGTTTTCTATTAATAGGCTTGCTTGTGGCACAAATAACACACCCCTTGATATATTTGGCAATATTTTTTTGCATACGAGGATAGTAATAATACAATCTCAAATGTGCAACCATTTTACCAACTCCAAAATGACCAGAAATAAGAGAAGTATGTGCTTCCCTAATCATGTGCACCCTTTCATTTTGAGGAATGCAAATTTTACCCAAATGATATAAGATTTCATTATGCACATGATAGTCTGATTCTTCTACCTATTTACCACTCATCAAGTCTTTGTATACATCTTTGAAGTTAGCATCATTAACATACTATTCTTTATAACTTTCATGAGACAAAGAACTATGTTGTGAAAGAATAAATGCAACTACCATAGGATGTCTATAAAGCATGTCAACAACTTTATTCTAAATACCTTTT
Source organism: Torreya grandis (assembly GCA_037957365.1). Lineage (NCBI taxonomy): Eukaryota > Viridiplantae > Streptophyta > Pinopsida > Cupressales > Taxaceae > Torreya > Torreya grandis. The sequence goes on along the minus strand of JARHVA010000239.1, from coordinate 508,491 downwards.
TTATAACTGATCACAAGATGAAATTATTGCAGGAAACCCATCCAACAAAAATGCCTAGACTATTGTATCTTGGCATATGACTAGAGATACTGGAGGGCTGATGATCTATATGTATCACTATTTCTTTGCCCATCAAGTAATGTTTCCACTTTTTAAGACTCTAAACCAATGCATACAATTCCTTATCATAAGTTAGATAGTTTCTTACCACACCTATGAAGGTCTCAAAATGATAGCATATTGGCTTCTTTCCTTGCATCAGGATAGCTCGCATAGCATAATCACTTGCATCCATCTCGTTCTCAAATGGTTGCTAAAAATTAGGAAGTGCCAAGATAGGAGTAGTACTAATATTTGTCTTCAAAGTGTCAAAGGCCTTTTGTTGCTTGCCTCTCCATTGAAAGACATATTAATTACTAGTCAAATAATGCAAGGATGATGCAATAAATGAGAAATTAGAAATGAATTTCCTCCAATATTATACTACACCAAGAAAACTTCTAACCTCAGTTACATTATTTGGTTTAGGCCATTTAAATATAACCTTCACTTTTGTAGGATTAATTTTCAATTCACCATGTCCTACAATATAACCTAAGTAAACTAAAGAGGTCTTGTCAAATTCACATTTAGAAAATTTCAAATAAAGTTTATCCCTTCTAAATGCATCCATAACTTTCCTAATATGAATAACGTGATCTCCCCAAGACTGATTGAAGATCAAAATATCATCTAAGTAGACTATAATAAAATCTTCAAAGAATGGCCTGAAAACATCAGTCATCAAATGCATGAATGTAGTTAGTGCATTACACAACCCAAAAGGCATGAGAATCCATTCAAACAATCCCTATTTTGTCTTAAAAGTAGTTTTCCAAATATCACCATCATTAATCCTAAGCTGATGATAACCACTTTTCAAGTCTAACTTAGTGAAATAGACAACATTTATTAACTGATCTAGTAAATAATCAATATGAGGAAAAGGGTAAAAAGTCTTCATAGTAATTTTATTTAAATCATGGAAATCAACACACATTCACCATGTGCCATATTTATTTGGCACCAAAATGATAGATGAACCAACATGAGATGTATTAGGATGAATAACACCCTTTTCCAAAAGTTCCATTACTTACTTTTTGATTTCCTTGTTTTCCACCACTGATAACCTATATATGCCAATGTTAGGGAGAGGAGAATCTTGTAACAACTGAATTTCATGTTGAGCTCCCCTTTTAGGGGGCAACCCTTTGGGATCCTAAACCACATCATCATAACTCTAAATGATTTCAACCAATTCATTCTTATGTTTAAGATCACAATTTTCCATAGCCTAGGAATATTTTTTTTCCTTAAACTTAATCAACATGAGATAAAAAGTCTTACTTGAATTAACTAGTCTTTTCATTTTCCCTACTGTCACCAAGGAAAGACTTATCTTAATGTGATGTGCTCTAACTATATATTTAATTCCATCCTTAACAGGAAATTACTTATTCTCCTCCTTATAGAATATTGTTTTTCTATCATAAGGACAAGGGATTCCTAAATTAATCCCACATATGTCTAGGGGGAATACATCCAAATCAACCTCATCCATGAACTTGGATGTGATGGCAAATTTCAATCTACATGTTTTGGTGAGTTGCATCTTTTCATCATCACACACCTAAGCAAGTGGATAGGGTTTCAGATGGGGATTGGTTTGTAAGCCTAAATTTTTAACAATCTATTCAAAAATCAAGTTTACCTATAATCCCCTATCAAATAGAGTGTCAATATTAGTATGTTTTGAAACAACCCTAATGTGGAACAACTCATTTCTTTTCTTTTCACCATGCATAGATTTATGTTTTGAAGAGGAAACAACATTAGATGATTTAGTGATAGAAATATAAAGAGAAGAATAATTATGCATACTCATGGCTATGATCTTTGTTTCATCCCTTGATTCTGAACCTAGATCTTGAACCACATCATTACTTTTCTTATCCTTCTTCCTAAACTTGTTAAAAGGTCTTAACTCAGGATGTAATTTCCAACACTTAGACTCATCATTATTTTTCTTGTAGTGATTACAAATTGGTTTACTTTCTTCTTTATGAATAGTAACATTGGATTTTTGTTTACCCTTTCCAAAACTTTGCCCTTTAGAATGCTTAACATCAGGTTGATTACTTTTAGGAAAAGATTCTTTTGTCTATTTTCCTCTAGCCTCTAAATGAATGGATTTAATATATGCTTCATCTAAATTAGTTGGATTGAGAACAAGAATCATGTATTTCAAGTAACTATGCAACCCACCTATGTACTTGAGTAGTGTTTCCTATGTATAAAGAGGAATATTCAAAAATAAAGCCTTTTTCCTAAATTATTGTGTATATTCTTAAACACTTTGGCCTTTAGTTTGTCTAAAATTTTACCGATCCATCATAGCTTATTACAGACATCCTAAAAGATAAAATCACTTTCTAAGTTCATCAACAATTTCACTCCAAGTGGAAATTGAGTTACCTATGTTAAGCTCATTTTCCTTCAACTTACTCTCCCACCAAATGAGAGTTGTGTCTCCCATTAAAAGAGTAGCTATGTGAATTTTAGCCTCATCATCTACAATCGTCTAGACCTTACAATATACTTCAATTTTATTTATCTAGTTATCCATCTTTTCTGCATTAATCTCGCCATTAAGCATCGACAATTCAAACTTAATATCTAGCTTTAATGAAGGAAGAGATTCAATAGATTTTTTGTCTTTACCATCATTTTAAGAGGAGGAAGGTTTATTATAATTTTTACCACCTTCATCATGCTCTATTTTACTTCATCTTTCATGGTAAAGCTCATTAACCATATCTTTCATTTCTAAGAAAGCCTATCAAAAAGCTCATTTAGACTCAAAGTCTCTCTTATTTCCATAGTACATATTGATATAACCTCTAAATTATGCTCAACTAATTCTCCTTCACCCCACCTAGATATTAACCTTGTCAACATATACTAGCAATCCACATGGTTAAATACCAAATTTGGTTTTGATACCAAAAATTTGATCTATAATCAAGATCAAACAAGTGTCATAACAGTGGAACACATACTTGTAATGGATTGAAACCTTATTTTAATGATTTAAAAAGATTACATAAATCAAAAATGGATTTTAAATATCCACAATATATTAAATTTATAGAGTGTAATAATAATAAATGAGATAAATTGATAGAAATTTCAAACTAATTTGATAACGAAGTTCAACATAATGGCCTACATCTCTAGATCCATTCAAAGTGAGTATTGCTCCATTAAATTGTCATTAATAGCTTTATAATTTATTTATAAGTCTCTCAAATCATCTTTACGGTCTTAACTCTATCAAAGAGATACTCTCAAACCAAAATTATATAGCTTGAGGCCTTTAAAAATATCTTTAAGTCTTTAAACACCCTTATGCATGCCTTTAAATACATTGAAAAACATGCCTTCAAATAACACTTCGATCACTTTATATAGTGATTAAACCCATGGGTATGGAGGTGGGATCACTATCCTTTTACCCAAAAATGCAAGGTTTGAATCCGTAGCCTTTGGTTCTTGGCTAATGCATATCTTTTTATCCCACATTGGTAAAGTGGGTATAAATTTAATATTGAAATACCATGAAGTTCATGGTAGATAATGCCTATATGTAGGCATTGGACATGTTATTCAGTCTTGGTATTATCATGGGAATTCATGAGGTGGTGGCAAACTTGGTATGTGGGTTGTTTGGTTAACTTGTGGATGTGGCATGTTATGGTGGGCTATGAAAACCATGGGAAATTGGTGGGCTTCTATTTTTAAACTCATAGTGAATAATTATATTGTCAAAAGGTAATTCTACCATGGATAATATAGTGGTGGAAAGCCATGTGGTGGCTTGAGGACCTACCACATAGAACACTCTCCATTCGACACTTGTCAACATTAAATTGATGCTCCACTAATTCCATTGGTGGCAGGGTCCCCTTTCGAGACAAAATTAGACTCCATTGGCTATATTCCCCGTAACCAACCTTTTATGTCAGTTAAAGATGAAGGATGAAAACCAAAATCATTTTTTTTCACACAAACTTGCCGCCACATGTCACTACACCATTGGTCCATTGCACCACATTACCTATGTCACCTTTTACCCTATTTGATCTTTAATGCATGATATCTTGAGTATACGGGCTCAAAATTGACCCATTCAAATTGTGCCAGAAATTTCTCATTGAACTCTACATTACGCCAATGATCATTTCACAATTTGACAACTTCTATTTTAGATCAAAACATAGATCTTCCTAGATAACTTACCACTTTTTTGTATTCTTTTAATCACACACTATAAAAATAGGAAAATTATAATGAGTTACCCCATACGCTCTTTTATAGAATTACATAAAATGAGTAAGATATAATAATACCATGTGTAGATGATATGCATTTGGATGTTCATGGTGTTTCAATACCTTCTCTATAAATTGTAAATGATACAAAATATTATGATCTTCCCTCTCTAGTAGTAGAAAATGATACAAAAGAATACAATACTTATTCTCTCTCTATCTAGAGATAACAAATGATAAAAAAAATGTAAAATTAATTTTCTCTCTAGACAAGGGTATAAAAAAATGCGACATCTCTTCTCTTTTTATAGAAATGTTAAATAATTTCAAAAATGAACATGATATTCCTCTTCCATATATTGAAGTAAAAGAGGGTGCAAATGAATGTGATGTTCTCTCTCTTCTCTAGCAATGGAAAAAGATATAGAAAATTATGATATTTATTTTCCCTCTTTAGAAAGGACTAATGATGCATGTGATACTTCTCCCCCTTCTTTTAAAATTAAATGTAATAATCCTATTTGTTCTGTGTCATGACCTAGTTTGAAATGATTTTAAAACTATGGATTATTATTTTGCATGGACAATGCATATAATTTATATGTTGTTTTGATTTTGATATCATATCATGGATTCAATCAGATACTTTGATTTTTATCTTATTACATAATTATTATGATATAACTATGTTACAATGTTTTATTTGAATTGATTGTCTAATTATGTTAATTGGATATTTGTTGGAAAGATACTGACCGCAAGGACTATCATGAGCTAGGTTTGATCGATGGAGTTTGGATTGCATGATTGTGTATGTGGTAGTTGGGTATATTAAGGCAATGAGTATTTATACATGAATTTACAAAATGACCATAATTATCTATTATCTATTAACTACAATTTGTTTGTTAGTATTTGTGTTGATTTACTGAGTGAGTATGTATTGATTTGTTGAATAGATAGAAACTCACCATAAGGGAGAGTTGTACTATGTGTTTCATTTCAAATGGTTTTAATATTATGTTATATGTTTGAAGCATGGTCTTTTGGGTTGCTTATTATTAAAATTTTAAAGGCTTAATCACTACATGTGGAAATTCATGTTGTATTGGGTGTGACCAAGTATTAATGCATTCATGGACGATTATAAACCATTGTATTCTATTTTAGAATCATCTAATTTTTATAGGTTAGAATTGGGTAGTTTTTATATCAATTAAGTTACTGTGGAAATCTATAAGATCACATTGTTTGTATTGTAAGAGTTGTTGAGGGTATTAAGATTCTTTGATGTTATTCAGTAAAACTATCAAAATTTTAATATATGACTTCATTGAGTTAGTAGTTGATTGCAAACTGTATCTTCCTTTTTCAAGGGATAGATTGTTTCTAATAAATAAGAAGAAATCCAATTACTTTTACATTTGATTGGAATGATTAGTTATTGATAATTATTTCCTATTCTAAAGAGGAATGCAATTTATGACATAGGATTAATCCTTGATATTTACATTGTTGATTGAGAACTTATTTGTAAAATTACTTATATATTTCATAAGTTAGATTTTAAGTAGTTGAATCAAATGGTTAGTTTGGAGTGTCATAATTGAATGGCATATTACTCTTCTTGATACTTAGTAAAGTGAGATGTAGTAATTAAATGTTTATGTTGGTTATTTTGGACTAAATTGGAAGATAAATAGTTTACTTATTTATTAATTGAACTTTAATGTATTTATTTTGATAGAATTATTTTTGTTTCACTAATATATTACATTTTATTTGATCATTTTTCAAAATGATGGTGGCATTTTATTGTATGACACTTAGTTGTGAAATGGTGAAATTTTATAATGTCTTCCAAATATTTGGATTATTAAGCATCATTTTTATATTGAATTATTATTTCATGTATTATCTTCATTTGGGAACGCCACTATTTAGGTGAAAATATGACTCTCCATGTTATGATTTTGATTACATCTAACTGTTAAATAATAATATACTTTTTAATTTATAGGGTTGTGTGAATGGAATTAAAAAAGAATATTTAAAATAATTAAGAAAATAAAATAAATGTTAAGGAATCAAGGAATATTGGACAATAGGTGTATGAAAGAGAACATCTTATGTATGAAGAGAGTCATCAAATCATTTTTTTTGGATAGGTAACAAATTTTGACTGAAGAACAAACTAATCTAGGACACAATCAGGGGCCTAGATCCCCAAATTATTATTATCCACCTAAATACCATGTGTACCATATATTACCACATATATACCAAATATTACTATCTATGATAGCCAACAGGGTTGCAAATACCACCTCTAATAACCACAACTGACCCAAGGAGTACCAATAATGGACACAACCAACCCTAAGAACATACCCAATGGCCAAAATTGACCCCAAGAACATAAAAAAACCACCATAATAGGCCTCATATTCCATTATTAATATTTTAACCTAGGTGGGTCTTGAAATAGCCAAGCCACTTTACCATCTCATCCACATCTCATTAGTAGTCATCAACTCATTTCTTAGTTGTACTTGCATTATTTGAATTCTTAAATTAGTTTTACTTATTTTTAAAGCTTGCTCACTTGGAATTTGAAAGAGGATAACTATTATAGGAAAAATAATAGTGTTGCCTTAAATATAATCTATCTAAAAATATATGTATGAAGGAAGAACAAATAAATGTAATTATTCATAAGTTATCTTAATAGGTTGTGTTTATTATGATGGAAGATTTGATACATAATAGATGATGCTATGACCTTAAGATCAAAGTGTAAATATATTGATTGGGTAACATCATATGAATCTAATTTATTTGATATTATCATATGAGTTGTTGGGATAACACTCTATCTAGTTATTACATGTAATTTATTATGATATAAAGGGGTAATTACTATGATACTTCATATAAAGCAAATGTGGGTGTAATTTTTGACTCAAATTATTATAATAAGTATGCCTCTTTATTTAAGGAAGATTTTTGTTACATGTCTATTAATGTTGTACTTGGAAATAAAGTGGGATAATGTTCCTTGTCAGTGAAACTTATTAAAACATTAATGATAGTTGTGGATATAGATCAATGAGTTAAAGTAATATTTATATATATTTTTGATTGAAAAGTGTATCTATATTCATAAAAAATAAGTAATGGTACAATGTTAGTCATAAAAAAAATGGGTGGAAAAAGTCACACCCCAAAAACATATCCAAACCAAGTTCCAAAACCCTCAAGATAGATCAAGTCCAACAAAGGGTAAAAAAAATGACCACTCAAAAAATAAAAGCATCACATAAATTTGTCAAAGGTGGTAAAAAACCAAGCAAACACACAAAAAATCACAAGTAAAGAGAAAAATTAGGCTTTAGTAGCAAACATGGGGTGCAAAAGAGGTGGTGGAAGAGGTGGACCCTAAGGATTATCATGCCATCCCCCTTGATCAAGGGGGTTTTCATCCCTAGGTAAGGGATCTCAACCACCATTATGCTAAATATTTTTATTGTCTTCATTATTTATATTAGGTGAAATAACAAGAGCCAGTTGTGGATATTTGTCATGCAAGGGAGGGCCCTATTCTCTTTTATTACCTCCACCTATGGTGAAACCATGAGTCCAATCACACCATAAATATGACCATTATGGGGGTGACCAGTGTGGATAGAGGTTCATGTGCTTGTTCTTGGAGCTTTGAAAGCACATACCATATCCTCACCCATGAAGAGGTGACTATAGATGTGGAAGTTCTAGAGACTCTTGGCTAACTACACATGGGGGATTCACCCAATGGTCAAACAAATGTTGGAGGTGGCTAAGATCTAGGAGAAAATGTTTAGTCTAACTTTGAATCTAGAGAGTAACATTAGAAATTATAAAAAAATTATTAGTATAAGAAAAATATGTTCCATTTCCTAATGATTAAAATAAGCATAATTTCTAGCTTTCTAGATTTGAAAAATAGTATCAACACAAAAAATCTGCCAAAATCTATTTTAACTTATAGGAAGAAGGGAAGAGTCCCCCAAAAGATCCATATTCCATGTAAATAACTCAGGCCTAAATAGATGAAAGAGGATATGAATCCATTACCATGTAGACTGAGCTTGGGATCAAAACCAAAAAAGATGCTTAATTATCTCAGGTTGATAGCATGCTGTGAAAATGGGATTTGAAACCCCTAAGTGATTAAGTTGGTCACCCAATGAAAAACCTTGATAAATTATATACCATATAAAATGAGCCTTATTAGGCTCAATGGGGGCATCCCACATTATATGGACCAAATATTCCATTAGTGATTGAGAGTGTCATCTTGAATATGTCAGGGAGATAAAAGTCTATACCCTAGATGATGAAGATAGAAAGTAAAAGGAGTGGTCGTAGGCTGATTCTAATCCTCCCACAAGGGGTTAATGGAATTAAATCTAATATTATGTAGATACTCATAAGGTATGGAGCCTTGAATATTTATAATAGACTAAACATCTGTATTATTTAATTTAAATGTATTTTGACTTGATACCAAGGAAACCAAGATTGGCTCACTTTATAAAAAATATCCTCAATGCTATTCACAGCTTTTTTGAAAAAACATAAAGCTTTGATCTAAGGGACCAAATCAAAAGGAATATTATGAAAATTTAGGTAGGGATCCCACCAAAGGGAATGAGAATTAAGAGAAAAACATTCCTAAAACCCTCACGTATCCAAAAAATATGTGGATTGAGTTTATACACACTTTCCAGATGCTTTGAATGATAAAAGTACCATGAATTTTAATAGGAACATGGGTAATGAGAAGAGTATTTAACCCAAGGCTTTGAAAAATAAAACTACCACAAGGAACCCCCTAAGAGATATAGTGATGAAGTAAGATCTTCTTGGCTTCATCACCTTCCAATCTATAGATAACCCATTTAATGCTGAGAACAAGGCCTTGAAGTTTAATGTCCAGGAGATACATATCACCTTTTTATTTAGGTTGATAAAAAGCATCCTAGGAAAATCTGTGAAAACATTTATGTCCTTCAGAATTATTTTAGAGGAAATATCTTAGAAGCTTTTCTAGAATACCATAGGTGGTATCAGAAGGAGCCTAACAGGGAGTGTAGTAAACATACATAGATGCCAATACCTTGGAATAAATATGAAACTTACCCACAAAGGACAAGTGTTTTTAATCCAAAAATAAAATTATTTCTCAACCTTTTAAACCACATAAGACCATAATTCAATAGAAAAATCCCAAAAATAAAAGGGAATGGTAAATAAACTTAAAATGAACACATATAAGAATCCACTTCCATTGATATCCCTCTAGTGAAGGGTGTTTAGAAGAGAGAGACTATCACTAAAACTGAGTATTTTTCATGTAAATGGAGGATCCAAAACCAAAGAAAAAATATGAAGACAATCCATAACATTCTTAACTGACCCCTCTTCTTAGAGAGTGAGAAAAGAATCATCAACAAAGTGACCATTTAGCAACTGGTAGTTAGAATTAGGGGGAGAGATGCCTTTCCCCAAGAACATGGAGTCAAAATTAGCTAGCATATATCTAAACCCTTTAGCAACCAACACATAAAGTGAAGGAGCTAAAGGACACCCTTACTTGATAAATATATGAATCTCAAATAGAGGACACTATGTTCCATTAATATTAATACATGCCCCAACATCCTAAAAAATCATATTAACCACCTGAATAAACCTGGGACAAATATTGAGATAATGAAGCATGGCTAAAATAAAAGGCCACTCAATGTAGTCATAGGACTTGTTAAAACTAGTCTTAACAAATATGGCCTTTTGATTGGAAACACAAGCCCATTCCATGCCTTCCTAGACTGGAATGAAATTATTTAGGATGTATTTATGATGGATAAATCCTATTTTGATCACTTATAACAATTAAAAGAAGGAGATGCTTAAGTTTGAGAGCTAGTGCCTTAACAATTATCTTATAAGAAACATCAAAAAGAGTAATAGGTATCTAATTAATAATAACCTCAACAACACTAGCTTTGGGAATAAACTTGATGTCACTTTGATTTATATCATTTCCTATAGGGTTATTCAACATCACTTTAGAATAAACCCTATAAAGGTTTAGGCACATAATATCCCATAAGGTCTTGTATAACTCATAAGGGAATCCATCAATGCCTAATGATTTATTAGTATGCATTTGCATAACCACTTATTTAAGTTAATTAAGGGTTAAAGGCCTACCATAGGCAACCCACTGAGTATTAGAAACTTTACAAGGGACATATCGAAGGCATTGGGCAAGAAAACCTTTATTCTCAATATAATTGGGTTGAGATGAAAAAACCCTATGATAATGATGAATGAAAGCTTTCAAAATTTCAAGGAGTTTGGTGTGTCTAGAAGATACCTCATTAAAAATTTTTATTCTATCATACCCCCTCCTATAACTTAGGAGAGAAAAAAATTCCTTGTTGACCTTGTCCCTAATTTTCAACCAATACATTTGAGATCGAAGTTGAGCCCCTCTAACATTGTGTGCCTCTGTCACTTGTAGATTATGGTGCCAAAGAGTTGCTTAGGTTTGTAAATGTACATTAAAAGGAGAGGCTTCAAGCTATTGTCAAACCTAGAGGTACTCACAATTTATAAAATTATAATGATGTTGATGAAAAAAATAGGCTTTCTTACCATAATCAAAAATAAAGGTAGTAGTATGAATAATAACATCCATCACCACTATACCCAGTCAGATTCCCCATTAGGCCTAGGAACCAAATTTCAAATTTTGATAATGTGTCCAGTAATTATCTCATGCTTAAGATGAGAAATATTGAGATAGAACTAGGTTTTATTAGGCCTCACTTGAGGGGTAGACCACATAATATTGAAGTAGATAGGGTGGTGATTTAATTAAAAGGTGTCAGGGAGCACAAAAACTAGCCTATCGTGAACATGAGAAAATAATAAAATATCTTTTTCAAATAATAGATCACAGTCCAACCATTCAAGAACTTGATCCATTCTTTGATGAAATTTGGACCAAGTAAACTAGAGAGAGTCTAAATCCTTCCTTTGCTGGTGGTTTGGGTTAAAAACACCAAGTTTTTTGTACATGTAAAACCATGATTCTTGTTCACTAGCACACCAATGCATATGAAGACAACCATATTTATCCTCAAGAGATTGTACCATATTAAAATCCCCACATAGGATCTAGAGAGCATGAGGAAGAGTTTGGAAACCATCTCTAAAGCAAATCCTGGTCCACAACATCATTAGAGGTTGATTTAAATTTTAAGGGCTATGTAGTCTAAGCCCTAGGTTGTTAAGGGTTTGAGTCCAGCAAATCAATGTATAAACTATGTAATAAATATAACCATTTATTTGTGAAAGAAATGATTTAATATGATATTTATAAAAATAAAAATGAATGACACAAATAAGTACTTAGTTGGAAACTACCCAAGAAAAAGGATTTGGAAGTTGAAAACTAGTACAGTAGCTAGCTTGAGTGTCACTAAGAGGATCCAAATGTCAAAAAGCCTCCTAGATAATGTAAATATACCTTTGATAGCAGTGATATGGTGCTAGTGTCAAATTTTGGTGCTAGTGTGATGCTAATTGGGTAGATTGGACATCCTCAACACCCTGCTATTATGAGAGTTTCCTATATACCAATACTCTTAGGAGGGATAAATCTTGATGTAGTTCTCCCCACCTAAATGTTGGTGTAAGTATAAGTGAAACTAGTATGAATTTTATTATGAGTTCTTTGAGTGAGTCTTAAGGTTGGAAATCTATGTATTCGAAGCTTAGGATGACTGTAATGATTGTATGCAGAAGTATAAAAGAATAGGGACCAATAACCTTGACTTTGCATAACTTATTTTGAGCTTGTTTGCATGTATTTACATTTGATTTACCTCTAGTGAATAAAGGGATAATATATATATACACACACACACACACTGATTTGGTTCTTGTGTAGGGTTTGAAATAGGTCTAGGCTAACCCTAGGTGTCTTTGGAATTGAAAAGATATCCATTGGGGATAAAAAGAGGGAGAAGGACAATAATGTTGAAGTAGGACACTAGCACAGGGCGCTAGCATCCAAAATATGGTGCTAATGTCTAGGTGGTAGAACCTGAGGCACTAGGGCCATGGATTCCTAAGGGAAGGTCTAAGACTAATTTTGAGATGTCTAGGGACATGTACGGCTAACACAAGAGCTGAACAAGTGTCTATATAGGTCCTAAGCTAGGTTTATGGCTAAACTAGGTATGGGTGGTCTTAAGTAACACTCATTACACTCAAGTGACATTTTAGATGATTGTATTTTCCCCCACTTTATTCTATAAATATAACAAAATGAAATGACTAGGGTAAATAAAAAGAAACACACCTAGACTTACCTAATAGGTGAAGCTTGAGAATATGGATCTAAGTATGTGAAGCATGATACATTATGTTTCTTGAAAATGAAACATGCATAGAATTAGTCCTTAAAAGATATCAAAATCAAAGAAAAAATTGAGTAAAGAGATAAGAGAGAGAAAAGGAATGAATACACCTCATTGGGTACATGAATTAAAGCATAAACTTGGTGACATCCTCTTTGTGTGTGTAGCTAGTGATCAATTAATGAATAACTTGGACTGAGATGAATGGATTTCTCAATCCCCATGTGTGCGTTGATCAAGAAATCAAGATGGCCTTGACTCCATCATTGCCCACCCATGTTAGATGGATCATAACCTGTTAATAGATTGGATTAGATTAATGTCTTGTCCAACCCTATTATGTAGGTGTCAAGAGAATTCAAGTAGACTATGAATCCATCATTGCCTACCCATATGTAGTAGATGCATCTATAAATTAATTTCATAATGTATCTAAAGTTGTATAACCATAACCAAAACTATATAATGAATCTATGAACACTTGGTAACTTTAGAATGAAAATTGACGTAGGGGCCTCTAAAACACTTACGCATGTAGCTTAAGGACTAATCTATAATGCCAACCATTAAATATGGAGTAAGGTATCAAATATGGTACAAATTAGTGAAAATGGTGTTTGGTTAAATAATGTAGAGAATGACACGAAGTTTTCATTCCAGCTGATCAACTGGTACAAAATTGAGCATACAAAAATAATGTGTCATGAACATGCCCCCAAATTTGATATATGAGCATATGGATTTTTGATTGAGTTGTAATAATATGTATCTAAGTATCTAAAATTGAACTGAGAGTGATCATACCATGCATGATGCCCCCAATCTAAGTAAACTAGTATGATTTTGTGCAAATTTGATAAAAAATTGATAATTTATAATTAAATCTATGCAAACCTAGATTGTACCCACTATAATTTTGTGTAAAATATATATTTTCCTATTTTTACATATAGTAGATAGTAGTGTTTTACCTTAGATAGTATCTCTGTAGTGATACTATCCTCTTTCAGTGATAGTGTCCAACTATGCTACTTTTCTACCAAATTGACTCTAATCTCTATCTAATTATTTTCCATTATGTGTTCTTAAAATTGAGCTCTATATTCTATGCATGTATGTTCAAAACTATACTTTGAGTACATTTATATGGCCTGATCTTTATTAAAAACCTCTATGAATGCCCCTCTTTTAGGGGAGTTGTTTAACTTGTGAAAGAACTATACTAAAAATAAAAAGCTCTGCATGATATATGTTAGCCTGAGCATATATGATATCTACATAATAAACCAATATAATGTGTATTCATGGCATTAGAATGTATGATAATATGAGCATAAGTTGGTAATGTATGATACAAGTTAGGTCTAAAATTCATAAGGCTATCAAGATAGATATAATAATGTAAGCATGTGTATGGACAACAAATTTGAGTAAAAAATTATGTAATTACTTAGGGGGATGGGGCATGATATCCATAAAGGCACCTAAAGAGGAAGGGGAGATGCATGAGGTCTCCCATGGCATCTAAAACTAGAGTTTGTAAAAAGTAAGAGACAAGTGTCATGGCCATGATGCATACATATAATGTGCAAGAGGCACGTAAAGTAGGCCAAGGTGCCACAATATAAGGTACATGGGCACATGTCACTAAATCTAAGAAATCAAGACATACAAGGACATGTTCAAATGTCCACATACATAAATGTTTTAACCTTTTAGGTTTTTACTTATGTAAATCCTATATTTGATTAAATGGCTGAGTAGTCTAAATTAGTGAAATAATATGCATAAAATAACCATTGAATTGTTAATAATATTGACTAGATTTGAATTTATAAAAATAATAATAAATATTTTCAAATAAAGACTTATTTGGAAAACACCTGATATAAAAGATCTAAGTTCTAAAAAATAAGATATGAATAGGTCTAAGTGTCATCAACTAGAACCCTATATTAGAACCCTTCTTGGATAGTACTACCACATTTGGATAGTATCACGATGTTGCTCTAGTGTCCTGATAATGCTCTAGTGTCCTCTATGCAAGATTATTCCAAACTTTTGGGTGCACCTATGTCAATTTTTTTGGATTTTGTTTTTATGTGCATGAAGTTTGAAACTCTATATTGTGCCTATAATTCTTGATTTATGATCCAAACCCTAATCCTAATTGTAATTAAGGTATGAGCTAAAAAGTGTGTTTATTACTAAGATAAGTTGGACAACCTCAACACCTCACTGCACAGAGAGTTTCCTACATACCAATGCTCCTAGGTGGGATCAAGCCAAATTTAGTTCTCTCCACCTAAGTGCTAGGCAAGTGCAAGTGATGCTATAATGGCAGTGGTATTGAATGCCTTGAGTGTGCTTGAAATTGGAAATCTAGAAAATATGAGCTTAGGGTAGCCATAGATGGTAGTATATAGAAGTAAGGAAGAATAGGGATTAATAACCTTGATTTTACTCAACTTGTTTGATGTTTGAATATGTATTTTGCATCTAATTTATATCTAGTGGATAAAGGTCTAAAAGTCATATATTTATAGTGTTATATAGCTTGTGCATACAATAAAATATGCTTAGGATGACCTTAGTAGGGTTTTAACTTTGAAAATATATTCATTGGAGAAAGATAGGGTATAATAAATTAGAACCATTTTGGGGGTACTAACACCATGTGGTTCTAGTGTCTTTAATGTGTCACTAATGTCTGATTGGTAAACTGCTAGGCATGAAGGGCCATGATTATAAAATGAGGGTTTGAGACAACATTTAAGCTGACTAGGGAAGTTTGTGGTTTGTATAAATGCTAAAAAAGTGTAATAATAGGCTCTAGGATAGGTTTAAGACTAATTAAATACCACTTTTAGGTGATTATATTTTCCCCCCTTTATGCTAGAAATGTAACAAAGTGAAATGACTAGTATAAAGGGGGGAAAATATAATCACCTAAAAGTGGTATTTAATTATCCTTAGACCTACCCTAGAGCCTATTATTACACTTTTATAAAGGAAAAATAACAAAGTGAAATGACTAGTATAAAGGAAAAATAAGTGTACCTAAACTTACCTAGGAAGTGAAGCCCATGAATTTGAGTCTGAGTATGTAAAGGTGGGTCTGTGTATGTGAAGCATGTGTTTCACTACATTTCAAGCTTATTTTACATTCAAAGAGAGAGAGAAACATAAAATAAAGAGAGTTAGGGATAAGTGATTAAAAATTGGATAAGTGTGCATCATTCTAGACTTTGTAGATTCCCCTCTTTGGTTGTGGAGGAAGACACCTATAGATAAGAAAGCACTACACAAAATAGTTATTAGTGGAGATATGTGTGGACTACCATGCTACGTGCTTATTTTGAAAATAATGAAACTTCCTTGGGATGACAATCTGCTATTTTAAAATAAAGTTTAAAATAAATACAAGTAAAGAGAGTAAAGAGAGAGAGAGAGAGAGTTAGAGTTTTATTTATTATGTTGCAGGTCTGAGTCTAGCAAAAGATAATACAGTGTAGGATACTAAGTTATGTCTATGTTTTGGGAAGGTTTTTAGGTGAGTTTTAGGTTTCTAGTTTAGAAACATAGTAACTAATGTCAGTTAAAGGACCGATGTCAGTTGGGGTCATCGACATCAGTTGGGTCACCAATGTCAGTTTAGGGTTGCCAATATTAGTTGGGGTAGTAGAATTAGAATGAGTTAGAGAAGGATTTTCCAAGGGGGAGAATGAGAGTATGGTCAGGTTTTGAGGTTGGGAAGAGTTATAAAGAGATAGGTAAGACTCAGGTGAGTCTAGATAGAGGGTTGGTATGCTAGAGCAAAGAGAAGTGGGCAGGGATCTTTAAAAATCCTCCATAGAAGGAGTTGAAGTTTGTGAAACAATAAATAATATAATGTAAAATAATTATAAAATTACTATTTAAAGACTTACAAAACACTAAGATATACTTACCTAGTGAAATGGGTGAACTGTGACTACCAAATACATGACTCTGATGAGACTTGGTGAACCGATGGGTGAACTTACAAGACAAGCATGTGCTATTGTTCCTCAAGAGTTTAAGCACTATGTAGCATATAAATTCTTGATTTGGATCAATTTGTGTAGAGTAATAGTATACCTAGGTGTCAAAAATGATGTAGGATGCTTTGATTGCCAAAAGCCTGTGCATGAATTCTTGATTTTTGTGACCTAAATACCAACTTAGAATTTTGATTAACTGATGTTAGTTATTATACTGACATCGGCCAAGGGTTGACTGATGTTGGAGGCATGAGAATAGGTAAAATGGCTATTTTTAGCCCATTTTTTATTCCTTCTTTTTCCAAGTGTGGTGTTTGTTAGAAAATGGTAAAAATATGAGGCTATGAAGAACATAGTTAGTTAGGAATTTATGTTAGGGGTGAGAACAAGTCATAGGTAGTTAGGATTAGGATACTAAGACTCAAGATGACTCAGAGGGTAAGAATTAGTCTTAAGATGAGGTGGCCAAGTGAGGTGGCATAAGTGGGTTTTAATTAACTTAATTAAATATGTTAAGGTGAAAACATGGGTTAAGAATGTTAATTATTAAAATGGGATCAATGAGGGTTTTGAAATAGGGAGTCATGCAAGTGTGTGATGTAATTTTGGTGTTTATATTTGCCCATTTTTGTCTTGTAACTTGTATTGACAAGTTGTGAGACAAAAACAAGAGTTGGATGCTCTAGGTATGGGATGAGATATTCACCCCTCAAAATGAGAACCAATAGAGGAGAATATAAAATTGGGTACCGATTTGATAGGTAGTTAATGGATGGGTGGATGTTGAGCATGAACATGGGACACTGTTTCTTTCATGGATACTGCTACTAGTTATAGTCAACACAATCAATAATGGGTAAAGGTGAGGAAGACTTGGATAGAAATAAGTAGACCACAACTTGTCAGTGATAGTTAATGGGGTTAAAATGATCAAAGTTGTAGCTCTAATGGTCCATGTGTTTTAGGAATTTAAGGTAGGAAGTGCTCCTGGAAAACAAAAAGGGTTACTTGTGATGGAATTGGTAAGGTCATGATCCAAAAACACCTGATATACATGTGTGTGTACAATAGCCAACTATAGTGTGGTAGCATAATTGGTCAAAATGATCAACATAAGGTTGGCTCAAATAGGGTCATTTGTCGAAGAGATATTTGTGATTTCTTATCAGAGTCATCATAGGTAGAAATTTAAGTGATTTCTAAGGTTGGTTGTCATGGGTGGAAATTTAAGTGATATCTAAAGTTGGTTATAGTGGGTGGGGAGATATAAATGATCTCCAAGTTGCCCCATAAGGAGTCCATGTGAACCACTAAAGGCATGTAATTAGGGTGATTTTGTAAAGGGTGGTAGTTTGGGTTGGAGACCCTAATTTTAAGGTGGTTGACATTAGTTAGGTCACGGATGTCAATAGGAAATATGCCAACATTGATGGCTTAGGGTAGGACTACTAACATTAGTGGGAAATCAAACTTGATAAAAGGGGTTTGGCAACCCACCAAAATTCATTTATGACATTGGATTGTAGGAAACTAGAGATCTAAGTGTCATGCCTTGTAAAACATTTGGAACTTGTCTTATTATGGTGAGGTAGTGATAGGTGATTGGTTGAGAAGAGTGTGTGAGAGTAAGGGTGTGATTTAACACTTGGTGGGCCATGGTTTGGTCAAGGGAGTGTTGGTGTGGATGGAGATGGTAGAGGGATAAGGGGACCTAGCTAGAGGTGCTCCATAATAAGTGTCAATCATTCCAATGTGAAGGAGATGGAGAGATGAGGTAGGATCTATTTGAGTGGCTTACATTGGTTCTTATTTTAATTTAGTTTTTTATCATAATTTATTAGTTAGGTGAAATGTGAGTGTGTGGGGCGATAGAGGGTAATTAAGGGATTAGTGGATGGGGTAAGGGTAGGTTTGGGTGGATTTGTGGGGGGGTTGGGGTAGTTTTTAGGAAAAAATATAAATTTTAGATGTGGATTATTCAGCCCTAAGGCTGAACTAGTCACCGATGTTAGATGGTCTATCAACATCATATGATGACTAACATCGATGTCAACTAAAAAATGACACTGATGTCAGCATATAAGACTAACATCAATTAAAATAGAACTGATGTCGATCACTAAAAAACCCAAAGTGACAAGTTTAGGAAGAATTAGGGCCAATTATGCATCCCTCATTAAATATTTATAGGTGCATTAGTGGACTATCCTAATGGCTGAGCTACCCTTAGAAGACCCCATGTCGACTGAGTGCTACCTACATAGCCTAGATGAGGGCCTCAGGCTAATGTAGTTCTCCCAAATGGAAGGAAAAAAAGGGTTAGATATGGGTTAAAATGTAAGGCCATTGGTTAGGAAAAAAGTAGGTTGAAATAGGTCATGGGACCTAGGGTGAAAAAAAGTCATTAGGCCTAGGGTGTAAGATATAGGCCACAAGGCCTAGAGGTTTAGAATATGCTGATTGGCCTAGGCTTTAAAATATAGGCCATGGGTTTTAGAGTTTAAGTGGGTGAATGGGATAGATATTTAGGTGGGTAGATGACTGGGCTAGCCTTAGAAGACCCCATGTCAATTGAGTGCTACCTACATAGCTTAGATTATGGCTTCAGGCCAATGTAGTTCTCCCAAAGGGAAAGAGATTAAAATAGGAGGTTTATAAATTAAGGTATGTGGCTTGATGGAGTGATTTTGTGTGTGTGGATGTAGGCTTAGCAAGAGTTGACATCATGAAATTGACTACCTACACTATTGATGAGGATGAGGAGGGATGTCACCACAGATGAGTGGGAGAACATGGATATTATAGGGTTAGGAGGAGTAAACTGATATTTCAAAGTTGCATGAGATGTTAACTTGATGGTAGATTTAATAGAGAGGTGGGATCACACCATCAACACCTTCCATCTACCTACTAGAGAATTGATAGTGATGCAAGAGGATGTATACAAGATTTTATAGTTACCATTTTAGGGTGAGGATCTCTTCTTGTGTTCAAGGGAGGATCATGATATTCATATGTCCACATTGTTTGGGGAGCATGTCAGTGATGTGACCTATCATTCAATGAACTTTGCATATGATTTACTTTATACTACTGATGAGGAGTATCATCACTTGATTATCCTGATGATGATAGGCATTACATTATATGCACTACTTGATGCAAAATTAGGGAGATTCCCTATTGTGATGACTAGAGTTTTAGCATAGATGTTTGAGCAGTGAATAGTCTTTACATGGGGACCAACTTTTCTTATACAACTATACGAGGAGTTATGGGGTGTGAGGTTATGATGGTGATATAGTCTTTGTGTTGAGAATTTAATTCATTATTGGGCATGTAAGCACATTGTGGTAACATGGCCACTAGGGATATTAGTCATGATTTTAACCAATTTTAGGGTTGGTTTCAGATGATGGAGAGATAACATGGCACATACATGAGTAGACAACAACATGATGGATATTGATTATTATAGGTGGTTGATGGATGGATAAATTCCTTTAGATATTGTTTGGAGGCCCTACTTGACATATCCTATATTTAGAGGATAGGTAGAGTATCTAGTAGGCTTATAGAGTATGATATGGGTGAGGGGTAGGTGAGCTAGAGAGTTGGAGATGATACCTATGGTTAGGGTTAAGAGATAGTTTGGGTTATTATAGGACATACCTCCTAATTTTACTCAATATAAGATGGATGATATAGAGGCACCCATTCCATTACTCTAGGAGATAAATGGGTAAGATTTTGAGGAGCTACTAGTAGGCTTAGGTGTGATAGATCTAGGGTGTACAGTGGCTTATAAAGTGTGGTGTGTAGGTTTGCACCCTGTGATTTTGAGGAGACCATGACCAAATTTATAGGAGTTGAGAGAGAGAGAGAGAGAGAGAGAGAGAGAGAGAGGGATGTAACTATGCAAGCATGGGATACCATGCATGCATAGGTTTTGGTCTTATAGGGATAGGTGATGACACTATAGGCTAAGATGACTATAGCATAAGTGTAGGTTTTGGTTTTATATGGGTAGGTGATGACACTATAAGGATAGGTTACTGCACTAACAATAGAGAGAGATGGTTTGTGAGTAGTAAGGTAGGCTACCCCCCTCCTCCACCATAAGGACCAATATAGGATCCATTATAGGCACCACCATAGGGTCTTACAGTAGGTTTGATGGGTTCATCATAGACTATGCCACTAGTGAGGTAAAACACTAATTTAGATGAGATTGCATACTATGGGAGAGCCATCAAGCAATTTTCATATATTTTGAGGCTAGAGAGTAGGAGAGATCATAGAGTTGCACCATAACCTCTAGTTTACATAGATGCAAATAGGCAAAGGGTGGTGATGATACTACCTCTTCATGATCATGACCACAAACTTGAGTATTTTGAGGGCTCGATGCATTATGATTTTTATTATATATATTCTAGCCTGTGAGTTGAAGTTGAGAGATGTATGGTGAGAGAGAGATGATATTGATATGATTCATTGATGTATATTCATATTTTGTATATATATATATATGAGATATATATATATATATATATATATATATATGAGATATATATATATATATATATGAGATTTTAGTATTATGAGATGTTATGATGATGTCATATTATTTATGAGGTTTATGTGATGTTATTTGTGGTTATGTTAGTGATAGTTAGTGTGTTATGCTAGCATTTCTCATATTCGTGATGGTACATGCATAGTTGAGTAGTTGGTTTCATTTTATCATTTTCCATATATGTGATGGTGTATGCTAAAAATGAGCTATTTGATTTTATAGTTTCTTGATTTACTATTATTTATAAAATTTATGTTGGTTGAATTTCACATGAGGTTGTATGAAATAAATTTGTTGGCAAATGGTTTATTAGTATTAATAGAGTGTGATGATTGAAGAATGTATTGTTAATACACCATGATGTTTGTTGATATTGTTTAGCATCATTGCTTGAAATAGATATGTAAGTAATAGTATTCTTAAACACATAACTACAAATAGAGATTGGTAGGTAGGTAAAAAGTTAAGTTAATATTGTTGTGAGATGCCACCTTAAAAGAGAAATTGACATATGATAGAAAATAAAGGGATGTGATGCTCTTACATTAGTGAGGACCATAATGACCATATGAATAGGCATGGGAGTATGAGCCTTATTCATGTATTGCAGTATCGACCATTCATTTGGTAGAGAAATGTCATGATCACCTTGTGTCAAGTGAGTTCAATGTCCCTTGATTATGAGGGAGTAAGAGGGACTACCTCTAAAAGGAATTAGGGTGTGTGGGTAGTGTAACCTTCTTAGTGGGGATGGTATACCACTTCTGTAGGTGAGCTGAGAGCTACCATAGGAAAGTCCATGACTAAATGTTTTTCATTTTTTTCTTGGGTAGGTTGATCAATGTGAGAATCCTTCATTGGGATGTCATTGGTGCCTTGAGGTCATGCAAAGATGATCAATATGGGAAGATTCTAAGTCATTGTATCCTTGATAACAAAGCTTGGCTTAACCATCCTTCAAGGGAGTGGTCTAAGATTTTTTTTAGCTGTCCTTCAAGGGAGAAGTCTATGTTGAGAATCATGACTTGAGAGATAAAAATTTGTCTATATATCCCAATTTTTGTTATATATATATATATATGAATTTAATCATGGATAGGACTATAGAGGCTTAGAGGTTTTCCTTTATGAGGGAAAAACTATAACACTTGGAAGGTTAACTAAGTGTGCAATAACAAGGTTTAAGAGGAAGGGAGGTGAATTTAATAGGGTTGCTCAAGGAATGAGCTCAAGATAGACATGAAGTGAAGCGTCACTTGATTAAATAAATAATGGTCATAGGTGCAAAACATTTAAAGGCTTGGGATATAGCTTGCCTTCAAGAGAAGATAAATGATAAGTTCCCAAGCCATACTTATGAGTTATGATGTAGGGTCCAAGCCAATTAGGAACAAACTTGCCCCATTTTCTTTTCTCTATGTTCATCACATGTTGATTTTATTTTAAGATGAGATCTCTGATATTGAAATATTGCTCCTTAAGGTTTTTATTGTAAGCACATTTGATATGATCTTAATAGATTTGGAGGTGATTGAGGGTTACTAGATGATGTTCATCAAGTAGCTCAAGTTGGGCCAAATATTGTTAGCAAAAGTCATCATTAGTATGTCTTATAGAGAGATGTAAAGAGAAGGAATCTAGACCTCGAGAGGAAAAACTACTTCCATCCCATAGACTAGTGAAAAAGGTGTAGCACCTTTAGGGGTTCAAATTTTAGTGTGGTAAGCCCATAAGGTGAATGGAATGTGTGTATGCCAATCCCTAATAGAATCATTGACTAACTTCATGAGGATTTTGGTTAAGGTTTTATTAGAAGCTTCTACTTGTCCATTTTCTTATGGATAGTATGGTGATGAGAAGCTTAATTTGATTTCAAAATCATCATATAGATTTTGGATAGTCTTGTTTTTAAAAGATTTGCCATTATCTATAATAATCTTATGGAGGACACCAAAATGGCATAGTTGATAAAGTTGATAATTTTTTTAGCCTTATTGGAGATGAGAGGAATAACCTTGACCCACTTGGTGAAGTATTCAGTAGCAATAATGATAGAATGATACTAGAGAGATGAATGAGGGTTAATCTCACCAATTAGATCCAAACCCCATTATGAAGCGGGACAAAAGTCTCTTGCGACTTGTAAGTCATAGTTTGGAGTGTGAAGGAGGTTAGCATGTTGTTGACATTTGAAGGAGGTTAGCATGGAGTGTGATAGTCTTGGTTGAGTGTCGACCAATAGTAGCCAAGTTGAAGGATGCATTTGGAAATCAAATTGCCACTGAAATGTCCACCACAAATCCCATTGTGGAGTTCCCTAATGGTGAAGGGGATTTACGTATGAGTGAGGAATCTAAGAAGGAGACCATAAAATCCTTATTTGTAGAGAATTCCCCCCTAGCATAGTATAGTGAGTAGTAATTTTAGTGAAATAACATCTCCCATTACTAGAAATGTTTGATGGAATGATATCATAAGTGAGATAGTCAACAAGATATTTATAACAGATGTCATGCAGATTAGAGTCAACATTGCCCACAAATAGGATGTTAGTTGACACATAAGAGGGAAATGTGAGGTGATACATGACCACATAGTTTTTTTAAGAAAAGTGTGAGAATGGAATGTGTGAGGCAAGTGAATCCATCATGTTGGCAAACTTGTTTATAGATTGAGGAATAGTTTGCAAGAGGTAGTGGTAAAATGATTCTAATGGTTCATCTACACAATGTTTATATCATTTTAGAATTTAATTTTTGTAGAGGTAGGAACCATTAACCTAATTAATCACTAGCTAGGAATCACCAAAGATGTTGATTGATTTGACACCCAAGAAAATGGAAATTTGGAGCCCTAAAACCAAAGCTTCATATTTGGCTATATTGTTAGTACATTTGAAATATAATTTAAATGATAGAGGCATAGGCTCACCATCAAGAGGGATGAGGATTACCCATGTACCCCTACCAAGTTGACATTTAGACCCATAAAATAACATCATCATTTTATAGGAGATGTCATCGGTGGATAACATTGAAATAGACTCATTGGGAAATTTGATGCTAGAAGGTTGATTGTTAGGTAAAGGGGCATCAACTAACTAGTTGGCATTTTTTCCCCCTTGATAGACTTTTGTTGGATGAATTCCAAGTCAAACTCAGCAAGGATCATGAGCCAATGAGCCATATAGTAGTTTTGGTATGGCTTGGAATGCATGTATTTGAGAGGGTCAGTATAGGTGACAACATAGGTTTTGTGATTTAAAAGGTAGTGGTCATGTTTGGAAGCTATGAAGACCAATGTGAGGTAAAGATTTTTATTATGACTATATCGAGTTTCATAATCAATAAGCATTCAACTTATGTAATAAACAACTTGCTCTCTATGTTGATCATCCTGATGTACAATCATAACACCCAAGGAATGGTCTTTTCTAGAAATGTAGAGGTAGAAAGGCTGGTCCTCTTTAGAGGGAATAAGAATTGGTGGGGAAAGGAGATATGATTTAAGTGCAACAAAGGCTTTATAAAAATTATTTTTCTAATTGAAGGAGACATCCTTTTTAAGTAAATGATGAAAATGTTGACATTGATCTGATAAATAAGAGATGAAATGATAAATCGATTGAAGTTTACCTTGTAATCTATGGAGTTTCTTGAGATTAGTGGGTAGAGGCATTTCTAGTATTTCCTGAACCTTATCATGGTGAACCTTGATACCACTAAGGGAGATAATGAAGCCTAGAAGCTTACCTAAAAGGACCCCAATGATGTATTTCTTTGGGTTTAGTCAAACATTATATTGGAGGAGATGAGTGAATATGATTTTGATAATTTCTAAGTGATCTTAGTGATGTTTAGACTTTCCAAGTAAGTCATCCACAGTCTTCTATAATTTTGTGTAGGAGGTCATGAAAAATGTAAGTCATGGTGCATTAGTAGGTAGTACCACCATTTTAAGGGCTAAAATGCATGACCTGATAACAAAAATTCCCCCATGGGGTATTGAAGGAGGTCTTATGTTGATCTTCAAGAGAAATAAATATTTAATTATAGCTCAAGAACCTATCCATAAGAGATAACATCTCATGGCCAGCTGTTAGATTAACAAGTTGGTCAATGCTTGGTAAAGGGAAGTCATCCTTTGGACAAGTGAGGTTTAGATCATGTTAGTCAGTGTAGATGGAGATTCCCCCTATCACTTTTATGATAGGGATGATATTGGAAACCCATTGCAGATAGTTAATGGGTTGAATAAAATTAATAGAGAGGAAGTATACGAGATCTTTTTTGACAAGGAAAGTAATATAAGGGTTCATCTTAAAAAGCTTTTGCTTAAAAAGCTTAGCATTGTGGTTGGTTATAATATTATGGGTGACGATAGAGGGGTCAATGCCAGCCATGTCATGATAAGACCAAGTACATGTTTTACTATGATTAGAGAGGAAAGTGGCATAATTGGTTTGTTCAAGGGAATCTAAAGATTGGTCAATCTTGAGGATTTAGGGGTTATTTGAATAGGGTAAATTTATGTCAATGGTTGATTCATTTAACATAGTTTGTGTTTCAAAAAGGAGTTATTGTTGGATATAGGAATCATATACACCCATGTAGGCTAGAATAACATCATCATCCTAACATTAGATAGTGTTAATAGTGGGAGAATCTACATCAATCATTTTAAGATGAATGAGACAAAGGGAGATTGTTTCCTCACCTAGATGATAGGTCAGGGGTCTTAAATGAATGATGTTTATTGGAAAAAAAATTAGGAGGTATGGATACCTCTAATTCTATAGGTGATGGTAAAGGAAGAGGAGAGGATGGAGAAGGAGAGAGTGGCTCATTGGTTCATCAAAACCCACACCATAACATTTTTTGGCATCTTTGATGGTCTTGTTAGTGGGGTATTTAATGGGTATATGAGCACCCTACTCATAATGACCCAAACTAAATCCTTTCTAGGCACACCTATAAAGATAGATGTGAGCAAAACTAGGTTTTCCTAGGAAGGAGAAGTCATAGGTAAAAGGTTGTGGTAAAGAGGAGGGATTTTTGACAGTAAGAGCCTGATCGATTCCCCCATATATGATATTATTTTTAAGGTTAGGGGGACCATACGGGATGAACATCATAATATAGGGATCATAATTAGGGTTCATGTGAATTTTTCCATACTCTTGTGGAGTATGGAACATATAAAGTGTCAACAAGTGATATTCTCTGAGTGAAAGGCATTTGAAAGTGTTTTCCATGGGGTCCTTGTCAAGAATTTAGGTCATTGATATATGAGTAATCAAGGTAATCAAGATTGTTGAGGGTTGAATGATATAATTCAAAGATGAATATGTTTTCAATATAATAAAGACATCATTGGGATGATAAGTCATGTTGCATGTTTTGAAAGGAGATAGGTCGATAAGAATAACATGCACTTGCCCACCATACTTGAATTTGACACAATAGTGTAAAGTTGAGGGTACACATGACATGGAATGTATCCAAGGCCATCTAAGAGATATGTTGTATTATAAATCTCCTTTGATAACATAGAAGTGTTTGGGGATTATTTGAGGATGCACATGGGTATGCAAGACTAGAATACCAATAGTAGTCGTTGTAGTATCATTGAAGGAATGGAGTATCACATCAGACTATGACACAAAATTATCAACAAGTGATAGCTATTTGTAGGCATGAGTGGAGATACCATTAATACTAGAACCTCCATTGATCATGACTCACTTAACATGAGTTTGATCAATATATGTGATGATAAAAAGTGTAGGGTCTTAGTCTCCAGGGTGAAGAGCCAAAATTTCTAAATCACTAAAGGAAATTAGGGCAATAGTATTAAGAGAATCTACCAAAGCTACAAGAAATTAAGGATAATATCTTGTAAAGCCTTGATCAAGGCTTGGTAGTGCTGGGATGAGTTTTGGATTAACTCATATAAAGACATCTTTACAGGGGTTTGGTGAAGTTGTTTCACCATTGAGTTTTGAATGACTTGTGAAGGTGTGGGTTGGGGGTACCAAGAATAGAGATCTTGGGATTTGGTGGAGGAGCATATTTTGAGAATGGATGAACCCAAGGGGTGGTATCATTTTTTTTAATTTTATCCTTTTGATTTTGAGACCATGTGGCCACATTAACTATGTTGATCTAGAGCACAGGTAGAGAAGGTAGTGGAAGAGGCACAACCTTGCCATTGGTCTTGGACTAAGGTGAGGTGGTAGGTAGAGTTTGGGATGAAATTGGTAAAATAACCATGAGGTTAGAAAGATGATCCTTAATTAAAAGGTTAGTCATATCAAAGTGTTTTTGGAGAACAATTATGAGAGCTTTATAGCTTTACGTATCATGTCTAGGTGAGCGATGCTATAAACAAACTTGTGTGTCATCGAACCAAGGTGGTTTTGGTATGAGAGGCTGATAAGGCTTGATCAAAGGAAGGGTTATGATGGTGGATTGTAACAACTGGAATAGGAGATAGGATTGAGAGCCTAAAATGGGCTAACACTTGTTATTACAATAGGGGTGGACACCTTCTTTGATTTAAGAGGCATGGATATGGTTTTGTGTGGCACCCTTTTGGGTAATGGTGTAGCCACTACTTTTATTGACACCTTTTTAGTCATAGGTGTCAAGTTGATGGATGTGTAAGGGCCACTAAGTGGTAGATGCAAAAGAGGAAGTAGCTTTGCCTTTTGTCTTTCTTGGAAAGAGAACACTCCAACTAAAGTGGAAGGATGGGGTCCCAAGATTGAAGGCAAAGTTGAGGACAGAGGAGTGGAATGGAAAGACCTAGGAAGCTTAACATTATTCCTTAGTTTAGGATGTGGAGCTCCAACTCATGGTTGATGATGCAAATCTAACTTTACCTATGGATGAATTAGATTAGACATCGGGTGAACACCTAAAGATTTCATTTGATTTAGTGTAGTTGATGCTTGTGATGGTGATGGTTTTGATGTAGAGGGTTGTGCTTCTGATGGTCCAAGAAAATAAGTTATATATTTGTCAAATTTTTTTAGATAAATGGTAGTGAAAGGATTGGTGGTAGAGATGACATTTGTTGTATAGGATACGGAGATTTAAGTTGGTACCATAATTCTAAGTGGCCTAGCTTCTTAGAGTCAAGAAAGTCTAGATTTATGAGTAATTATGAGAAGGGTTTAGATGAAGTTGTCATAGGATTTATAGTTGCTTCCATAGAAGACTTAGGTGATGGGGAAAATGGGAAGGTGTTGAATTTTATTGTTTTGGGCCAAAGATGAGTAAGAACCATAATTGAGTCTTCTTCAACTGAGGCAAGGGAAATGGCATGGTCCTCCCTAGGTGGGGGAAGAACTTGTGAAGTTGGTTCTTCTAGTGGATAAATCATGGGTATGATTGATTCCATAATATGTAGATGAGGAGTAGGCAACGTATGTTCTTTTATTGGCAAGAGAAATTGTAAAATTAGTTTAATGGGTATAGGTAAAATAGGTCCTTCGATTAGTATAAGGATAGATAATGTAGACTCCTTTATATGTGAAAGAGGAGTGGATGGGGCACTATCCTCCATTAGTGGAGGAGAAGTAGGTGAATAACAATATTAATGAGGGTAGAGCATATGAATGATGGTCCCCTCAACATCCAGACAAGGAGTAGGCATGGCATGCTCTTCCAAAGGTAGGATAATAGGAAAAATAGGTACAAGAGGAACAAGCATTATGGGTTCCTCACACGGTAAAAGGATAGGTAGAGGAGGTCCCTCCACACATGGGAGAGGGATAGGTGAGATAAACTCCTCCACTTGTGGAAGAGGAATAGGTAAAAAAAGCTCTTCTAGTTGTTGGAGAGGTTGGACTAGAGGTAAAGATAAGACCATATTGACCATATGAATATCATGATTAGTTGAGTTGTTGGTCATGGCTTGAAAATTTGTTTGAATGAGTGAATGGTTATGAAAAAGCTATTTGAACACATCCATGATTTGGTTAGTAGGCACATTAGGGTTATCTAAGATAAGATCAAATTTATCAAACATATCCTAAATAATGTCTTTGAATGTTTTATAGCTATTAGAATTGTAGCGTTTAACTCAAAGATAGCCACAAAACTCATCCTCCTTGTACCAAGTTGGGATAAGATGGGAGGGATCAAAATGTATAGGATGTATAATTTAGGGAAGGGAAATAGATCCTTTCTATAATAGTTTATCCAAAATATAAGTGTACAACTCTCCAATAGGAGTGTATTGTCTTTGTTCATACCATTTTTAGAATTATTTGGTTGGATTTTGTGATGTGGATGGTCTAGACTAGCTGATTATGGTAAAAGAAGCTGATTTAATCACCATGCCATTAGTAGAGCCTTTCAAATTTTGATTGGAAGAAGATGGTTTATAGGAAGAGTCATTAGGTTTGGAGTTGGTATTTTTACTATGCAACTTTACCCTGTCTTCATCTATAACCCAAATCTTTGACTTTCATGCCATTGTAAAAGCTTTATCAAATGTGTAAAAAGTCTAGACACGAAGGGTAAAAGAGATGTGTTTGGCACATTCTCTTGATAAAATATCAATAAGCTTAGGTTGAGGTAAATAAAAAGAGATCTGATTGATTAAACCTCTCTAATGAGTGACAAAGTCATCAATAGACTCATCACCAAACTATCTAATGGAATAAAGGTCTGTAATAGAGACATTTAAAAAAATATTGATAGAGAAGTGGCCCAAGAATAGTTGACCAGGTTGGGTAAATGGGAAAAATGAGTGCTAGGTTATAGAATTATACCAATCCAAGGTAGCACCCAAAAGAGACATAGGGAAAGTGTGAAGCAATAATGCATTGTCATGCCTTATTAGGTAACAAGCATGTAAAAATTCTCGTAAGTGTTGTTATGGATCCTCCTTACTATAGAAATGAGTAAATTTAGGGAGTTTCCACTGACTCAAGTAGGGTTGAATAGATATATAAGAGTGGATGGGTTCATTACATATTTGATCATAAGATAGAACATTCTTTACACTCGACATAGATGTTTCTAGGTTGGACATCTTATCCATCAACATCTTGATGACATTGAGAGAAGGATTGGTGTGAGTAATACCCCATAGGTTATAGGTTACTTAAAGGGAGATAGAGGTGGGATATGACACACCTTGTTGTGGTATTGTAGATGAAACATACTAGTAATGAGTCATGGGCTGAGGGGTGGAAATGAAAGAGGCTTGTCTTATGGGGTTAGAGATAATAACTTGGCTAGGTGCCATCACCGAAGGTTGGGTTGATAGCATGGTTACATGGGTTAAAGGGTGAATTTTAAATCTTATAATTATTGGTGCAAGAGTTGATGGGATGGGCACTACCAAATTTCTAAATGGTGTTTGACTTGGTTGGGCCAATTATCCCTGTGAGGCTAAGGGAGTTCCTAAAGAAGTTAGGTTAGGAAGATGAGATTGAGCAGTTGGGGTGGTTAAATTTTGAGGGTTATTGATGGTTGGGTTACTTGTTGAAGTAGTGGTTTGGGTGAACATAGATGGAATGGTGGAAACTATCGAGACTGCAACTGTCTCCATCAAGGAGGTTGGCATGCCATAAAGGGGATCTCCTGTAGTGTTATAGGTTTGGCTCGTGATGAGATAATGCTAAAGGGATACAATGTTATGATCAATAAATTTTGAAAACTCAAGACCTCATTCACATGTAAGGGGATCTATTTAGGATAGGTAGTCACAGGGGTAGTCTCTGTAGCTGAAGTATGATCCATGGCATAATAAAAAAGGAGAGGGGAAGGTGGGAGTGGTTGCTACCTTGCATAATCAACAAGAATTTTGGATTGGATACACATCAAGACCATGAAAAAGGTATAAAGGTAGGCCTTAGAATATGTATTAGTGATGGATTTTCAAAAAACTAGGTTTATGTGTAGGTAGGTAGGTAATTTTAGCTTGTCGTTTTAAGTAGGCTAAAAATTACAAAAACACACAGTCACTGATATCAATTATTTAACTAATATCAATAGGTAATAGGGCCATTGATGTCAGTGGCCTCACTAATGTCAGTTACTATTGAATCTAAAACGGAAAAAATCTAAGGTTTTGGCAACTTAGGGAGAAAATCTAGGTAAAATAAAGGATACAATAGGTTTGTGCAAGGATAAATGACACACAAAAAACCTGAAACTAGAGGTTAATAGAATCTAAGAGGTAAAAATGCCTGGATTCTAGAAATCGATAAAGGAAACATCATCACTAACTCAAAAATGTAGAATACAAAAGGAAGTATAAAAGGAACATGCAACCACTAAACGTTAACTCTTGGGAATTAATTTTAGTCTCTTGATGGATTATGCCTTAGAAAGTATGAGAGTAAAATTAGTTTGTGAAATTGGTACTAGATGAGTAGACTAAGGATGGTTCCAAGTTAGTTTTGGTGCTCAATAGAAATCTATATTAGTCAGGTACATGGCTTGTTATAGGGGCTTGTTTCCCATACTTCATAGTCCTAAAGTTGAGCTAGGCTGCTTATCCAAAATACACCACCTGTTTAGAGTTTATACTTTGTCAGATAATGGAGTGGGTCCTCCCCTCAGTGGTGAAATCCAAGGGTGATCACCAGGTAGGGTAAGGTGATCCACTAGGTGATGAAATCCCAATGGGCCTTGTCTCAAGTGACTTTAGATGTTTAATTTTATGAGAGTGATCTAGTTGTGTAACATTTGTGTTCTATGACTTATTCATGATGCTTAATTTAACTAGGTGAGATAAATTTAGCAAGAAAAATAATGACATGTAGTGATTTTTAAACCCAAATAAAAAATGTGTAAATTGATATGAAAATAATGGTGAATAGGAGAAGAGGATGAATTTCAATATCTTAATGCTCAAAAGAGTCAAACAAAAGAATGTATTCTTTTTAGATTTAAAGAAAATAATGAATTTATTTTAGAGGCAAAAGAAGAGGAGAATGATAGGGAAGGAAATTTTAGTTCTTTCCTTAAATAGAAAATAAAAAGTTCAAAATTTCATTTTTGAGAAAGACAAAGAGAGAAAGTGCAAGGAATTAAAATTTCACTATGGTGAACTTATATGAATAGCTAGACAAGTAATGAACCCAGGAAAACTCTAGGGTCCCATTAGGTATGTAATGAAATTACTTCAAGAATTAAGTATAAAAACATAATGATATCCAAATATGATTGAAATATATCCAAATATATGATAATAGATAAGCCACTTCGAGGGGGCAACCTCCACAAGCTTCAATAAGAGTATAATTCACAATATGATGATAAATGATTACCCACTACCTCCTATATATAGTCTAACTAGGCCATGGTTACTCCGTAGGCTGACCTACTAATCTAAAGAAAGCATAGATAAATGTAATATAATGTCAAAGAGGGATAAGTAAGCCACAAGTCGGCTAATACTATCCTCATACATGTGATAGGTTAGGGGCGTAGCAAGGTATGTCAGAATGTTTCACTACATTTTAAGCTTATTTTACATTCAAAGAGAGAGCGAAATAGAAAATAAAGAGAGTTAGGGATAATTTATTAAAACATAGATAAGTGCACACCATTCCAAACTTTATATATTCCCCTCTTTGGATATGGAGGAAAATACTTATAGATAAGAAAACACTACACAAAATAGTTATTAGTGGAGATATGTGCAGACTACCAAGCTACATGCTTGTTTTGAGAAGCATGAAACTTCCTTGGGGTGATAGTCCACTATTTTAAAACAAAGTTTAAAATAAATGAAAGTAAAGAGAGTAAAGAGAGAGAGAGATTTAGAGTTCTATTTATCATGTTGTAGGTCTAAGTGTAGTAGAAGATAATACAGTGTAGGATGATAAGCTAGGTCTATGTATTGGGAAGGTTGTTAGGTGATTTTGAGGTTACTGGTTTTGAAACATAGTAACTGATGTTAGTTAAAGGACTGATGTTATTTGGGGTCATTGATATCAGTTAGGGTTGCTAATGTTAGTTTGGGGTCATCGATATCGATTGGGGTAGTATAATTATAATGAATTAGAGAAGGCTTTTCTAGGGGGAGAATGGGAGTATGATTGGGTTTTAAGGTTGAGAAGAGTAATAAGGAGGTGGGTAAGACTCAAGTGAGTCTAGATATAGGGTTGGTATGCTAAGGTAGAGAGAAGTGGGTGGGGAGCTTTACAATTCCTTCATAGGAGACAGGGTTTATGAAAAAATAAACAGTATAATGTAAAATAATTATAAAATTATTGTTTAAAGACTTACAAAACACTAAGATATACTTAGATGGTGAAATGGGTAAACTATGACTATTGGATAGATGACTCTAATGAAGATTAGTGAATCGATGGGTGAATAGATAGGACAAACATGTGATATTAGTCCTCAAGAGCTCAAGCACTGTGCAGTGTATCAATTCTTGATTTGGATCAATTTGTATAGAGTAACGGTAAGCTTGGGTGTTAAAAATGATGTAGGATGCTCTAGTTTCCAAAATCCTATGTGTGAATTATTTATTTTGGTGACCCAAATACCAACTTGGAATTTTGCTTGAGTAATCGACATCAGTGATCCCACCAATGTCAGTGGAGGGTTGACTGACGTTGGTGGCATGAAAATAGGTAAAAGGGCTATTTTTAGCCCATTTTCTATTCCTTTTCTTGCCAAGTGTGGTGTCCATTAGAAAATGATAAAAATGTGAGGCTATGAAGAATGTAGTTAGTTAGGAATTTATATTAGGGGTGAGAACAAGTCATAGATAGTTAGGATCAGGAGACTAAGTCTCAAGGTGACTCAAAGGCTAAGAATTAGTCTTAGGATGAGGTGGCCAGGTGAGGTGGCATAAGTGGGTTTTAATTAACTTAATTAAATATTTTAAGGTGAAAACATGGGTTAGGAATGTTAATTATTAAAAGGGTATCAAAGAGGGTTTCGACATAGGGAGTCATGCAAGCATGTGACATAATTCTAGTGTCTACAACATGATCCAAAGCATGACCTGTAAATGAAATATGCATAAATTATTCCTTATTTAAGAGATATAAAAAGTAAAAGACTATGATGAGAAAATAAGTAATTATGTAAAATTGAGTAAAGGGATAGGAAAGAAGAAATGAATGAATATACCTCATTGGGTGCTTAAACTAACACATGAACCTAGTGATAACCTATCTGTGTGCATGTATATAGTGATCAATCATTGATTATATTAGACTGAGATGATATGTTTCTGAATCCTCATGTGTGGTTGGCTCAAGAACTCAATCTAGTTTTGACTCCATCATTACCCACCCCTACTTGGTGGATCATGACCTATGAAAAACTTGGATTGGACTAAAAGTGTGACCAACCCTCTCATGTGGGTGGATCAAAAACTCAATCAGGTTATGAATCCATAATTTCCCACCCATGTGTAGTAGATGCATTTGAAATTTAACCATGAAAAGTGATAAAAATATCTAATTGAGTATATCTAATTGTGTATGTTGACTCCATAACCACTCAGGTATATTAGGTGGCTCTAAGCCACTCGAGAATGCCAACCACTATAGATGGAATAAGGCATGAAATTGGTGATAACCTATTATATGATGTCAATTTTATATAGCATAGAAAATGGCATGGAGTTTGTGATTCAATTTGATCAAACTTTGTGTAACAGAGCATACAGGAACAATGTATTGCACACATGCCCCCAATATGATATCAAAGTATACCATTTCTAGACCGAGTTGTAATAACTATATATGAGTATTTGAATTGAATTTGGGAATGATCATACCATGTATGATGCCCCTAATCTAAAAAAATTATATGAATTTGAGCTGAATTAGTGTGAATCTAGGAAAGATTTGATTATAATCATCAAACTTGTAACTATATTTATACAAACTTGTACTATACCTAATGTATTATTTTGGCCGATCTGAACTATCCTAAAACTAGGGTTATTGGACAATAGGGCCACATCTTAGACAATAGCACCATGTGGTTCTAGTTTACCTATTTGGGTGTTAATGTCTCTCTAGTCTAAGTTTTTTGTCACTATACTACTTTCTGAGTCCCTATCTTTTCCCTATGTTTACCTATGTCTGATTTATTGAAACTAAGCCTATGTGTTGAAAAATGTTATGTGAATACAATATAGGAGCCTAATTTCATTAAAAAACCCCTATGATTGCCCACTCTTTTGAGGGTAATTGTTAAAACTATGTAAGAACTATCCTCAAAATAAAAAATATCAATAAAATGTGTGTTAGCCAGAGTATATATGATAACTACGTTATAATCTAATACAATGTATACATATAACATCAAAATATAAGAGAATTTGAGTATAAGTATATAATGTAAGATGTATGTCATGTCTAGTAGTGCACAAGGGTGTCAAAATAGATGCAATTAATGTATAAAACAATAAATATAAGTATAATTGAGTAGCTACATAGGGGGATGGGGCATGATGTCCATCATGACATGAAAATAGGAAGGGTAGATGCATGAGGTCCCTTATGGCATAAAAAAATGTGTGTAACAAGAAAAGACAAGTGTTATGGCCATGATGCATATCAAAAATCATAAATAAAAAACTCATGAGGCACACAAAGTAGGCCAAGGGGACAAATACAAGGGAATCTAAGAAAAGAAAACATACAAGGATATGATCAAATATCTAGATACATAAGAAACAAGTAAGTTGGCTTAGAACTACATATAAGGACATGTTTAAATGTCTGCATACACAATCAAAGGATATGAAAACATGTCTAAGGCATACATACTATGAATATAAGTGGTTTAGATCCAAATAAAAATGGAATATTCAAATTCCCTATGATAGAAGAAGCATAGAAATAAAATCAAGTATAAAATAGATAAGCTAGAAATGAAAAAATGTATGATTATGTAATACAAATCTGTGTAAGAGTAAGGATGTATATATGTTGAGTCTAAAGCAGTGATATTCATCAAAAAATCTAAGTATGAGTAACAATGATCAATATCAAGATATAAAAATTCTAAAATTGGGATATAGAGTAGACAAGGATAAACCCTGGTAATCAAACTGTGTATGGGATACACCAAAGTGAGTGAATGTGTCAAGGGAAGACCCATGTATCGATGTTTATGCTCCAGTGGGTAAATGATATAAAATATGGATTGGTGTATTGGATTTGAGTTTTGAAGAAATATATAAGCACTCAACAAGAACAAGTGAAGCATGCATGTATGATAAAACTGAATATACTAATATAACTTGCATATGTAGTGTTTCCCAAACATAATAAATGTAAACATAGAAATTCATACAATCTATAAATTTTGTATTTTTAAGTAATTATTTGAACATTTTTATGTTTTAGAATGTTATATTTTTTTATATTTTTTGGATATAAGTTATGTATAAGCAAAATTAAAATGAATTATGTACAAGGAGAAATAGAGAAGGAAAGTATGTAAAAGAGGGTAGGAACCATACTAATCGATGAGTCTCATGGGAGACTCAATATCACTTTGACCTATGTAAAATAAGGGAATTATTATCCTACATGTTATGTGAAAGGGAAGATGTGATGCCATATTCTTCTATACTGAATGATCTTTAACTATGTCTACATCTACCTATGTAGTGGTGCTATGAATATATGGCATTGACTTTGGTATCTTATGAACTATAGGGGTATTAGGAACCCGTCTGGTAGAAGAAGCTTTAGGTGACATAGTCTCCCTATGTTGATAAATTTGATAACCCAATGATACTAATTGTGACATAAACTAAATGGAAGAAGGCCCTCTAGAATCTAACATATATTTGACACAAGGGTCTCTTTAATAATGGTCTCCATGGGAGAGTATGTGTACATATTGATATAATATGAGTAGATCTCACTTTCACTGGTGGCTCTATTGAAATTTGGGATGTATCCATAAGAACTACAATTTTATTTATAATTGATAACTATGCTATATTTAGTATGGTGCCAGAACTATAAATCATGATTATGTTATAACTGCCTATGGGATAGCTAGATGATACTCATATGGGAGATCCTCAAATTTGACCACAAAATTTGCATGCATGTATATTAGGCATATATATACTATAGATTAGATAGATCATAGCTATTATAACCATGGCCTACGCGATAGCATATCAAACTTGTTTGCACTAGGTATGACTAATAAACTGAGTGGCTATATGTGTTGGTCTAACCTATAATTGAAACATAATATGCTTGATGGAGCTCTAAACATGACCACTAAAACTATTGATAATTGTATCTATGGGGAATATATCTTACTCTCAGTACCCCAAATTTTATAAAAGTGTCATAGTGCACATACTAATGCTTGATCCATTTTTAACCATAACACTCTGGATAGAATGATGATCTATGCATGCTCATATAAGGAGTGCATGTAAATTTATATCATCAGAAACCTCCTACTCTCAAAAGGTGATGAATGGTTTAGGTGAGACTATAGTATGTTACATGCTAATGATGTTGTGCAATGGGTGTACCTCCTTTGTAATAGTATGATATGAATCTAGTGGTAGATGTGCCTAATATGTGTAGTGAACACTTGATGTGCTCCCTACCTCATTTGTTATGTGCTTTAGAAATGGATCTAAGAATATATTTAATTCGTTATCTTCCATTTTATATAATTTTGGTGCCTTTATGGGTGTGCCCACATCAATAATGATAGTCTTAATAAAATCTTGTATCTTATTTTTTAGACTTATGCATTTGTTTGTTGTATGGCCTAGTGCCCTGTGACATTCATAGAATGCATTAGAATCATAGTTATTTGGAAAATTTCATGTCATATAAACCTATTTAATGGAAGGGAGATATAGGAAATTGAATTCTAAGATATGTTATAAAATCTGCACTAGTGAATCTGGAAGGTTGGTGAAGATTTAGTGCTGAAGAATAGATAAAACTAATCTAGGAGATGGATCAAAAGTTGAATTGACTATGACCTTTTGATAAATATTGCTCTTGGTTTCCCTTACCTTATATGGAGGCTTATTTGAACTCTTAACAATTGATTATGATCCATTGGTATACTTTAGTTTTCCCATTGCTAAAAGCTTTACATTTCTTTATTTTACTATGTGGCACAAATATGTGAATGTAGGAAACTCCTTAAACAAGAGAGCTTCATGTAAGGCTGGTAAAAGTCTCTATTTGAAGATGTCCTAAAGCTCTTTGTCTACCATGGGGCTAGTAAATTTAGCTAAGATAGTCTTGTACCATAAGGTATATTCTATGATAGGTTCATTTGAATTTTATTTTAATTTTACAACTTGGGCATATGATATATTGTCACTGATATTGATAGAGAAGTATGCTAAAAACATGTTTGCCAAAGGATTGAATGTTATGATAGAATGATTTGGTAAGTCATAAAACCATTATAGGAGATGATCCTTTAAACTACATGAAAACAACTTTGTGAGAAGTCAATCATTAGACACATAGTCTAAACATGCTACGTGAAAAGATCTAAGATGGTGTTCTGGGTCACCCTTACCATCATATAATGTTATCTTAGTTACCACAGATCTGGATGGTAAGGGAGTTAACACTATATGATGTGCCAAAGGTGTATGTAGGAGAATATTAGAATCTAATTCATGTGATTGCATAGTGTCTCTGTTCTCAATATGTAACACCTTATCCTATAGAGTATGAACCTCATACATAAAATATTGTACATATGGAGTGGAAGAACTAGCCATAAGAGGTATAACTATCACTAAAGGTTTTTGAAATACAATTTTAGGTTGTGTTAACTGAGTTGGCCACATTATAGGTGTATCAATGTTATTATCTGGGGAAGTTGAGGATTGACTGGTGTTTGATTTTTAGAGTTCTTAAATAATAGTGATGGGTTCATCTTACATATTGACATGCTTGGACACAAAATCTTGTAGTTTTTTCTTATCAAACTCATCAAATTTGTTTTTGAGTTCTACCATTATAGTTTGGGAAGTAGGGAAATAATTTTTTGTATATTTTGAACCCTTAAAGAAATTTAATCTAAGAAATATTGCAAAAAATAAATATTGAAATAAATCTAAAATTTTGGAACTAAAATCTAAGCATAAACAAAAAAAGGATAAAAACCCTAAGAGCATCTAGGGTTAGGGTTTGACGAATGTTTGAAGTAAATTAGGTTCACCAAATGTTTTAACCTTTTAAGGTTTTACTTATGTAAATCTTATGTTTGATTAAGAGGCTTAGGAGAGGCTTAAGAGTCTAAATCAGTGAAATAATATGAATAAAATAACCACTAATTTATTATACACTTTGATTAACTTTGACTTTATAAAAATAAAAATAAATATATACAAATAAAGACATAAAAACACATGATACAAAATATGTGAGTGCTAAAAACTGAGATATGAATAGGTATAAGTGTCATCAACTAAATCCCTATATCAGAACCCCTCCTAGGTAATATCACCATATTTGGACAATAACACCATGTTCCTCTAGTGTCCTAATAATGACTCTAGTGTCCTCTATGTAAGAATTCTATAAACTTTAGGGTGTACCTACGTCTATGTTTTTGGGTTATGTTCCTATGCACTTGAAGTATAAAAATATGTATTATGCCTATAGTAATTGATTTATGATGGAAACCCTAATCCTCTTTTCAAGTAAGACATGAGCTAAAAAGTTTTAGTAAGGTAGGCTAGACATCCTTAACACTCTATTGTGAAGAGATTTGCCTACATACCAATACTATGAGGAGGGATCGAGATCAATGTAGTTTTCTCCACCTACGTGCTGGTGTAAGTGTAAGTGATGCTAGAATGATAGTGGTTTTGAATTCCTTGAGTGTGATTAATATTGGAAGTCTAGAAAATATAGGCTTAGGGTAACTGTAGATGGTAGTATGTAGAAGTAGGGAAGAATAGGAGTTAATAACCTTTATTTTTCTCAACTTATTTCATGTTTGAGTAGGTATTTTGCATCTAATTTCTATTTAGTGGATAGAAATCTAAAAGTCATGTATTTATAGTGTTATGTAGCTTGTACATACAATAAAATATTCTTTTATCAACCTTAGGAGGGTTTTACCTTTGAAGCTATATTTGTTTAGGAAAGATAAGGTAAAGGAAATTAGTACCATTTTGGGGACACTAGTGCCATGTGGTTCTAGTGTCCTTAATGTGGTGCTAATGTCCACATAAAAAATTACTAGGCATGAAGGGCAAATATCAATAAATAAGGGTTTGAGACTACATTTAAGCTGACTAGGGATGCCTTTGGTCTATACAAAGGCTAAAAAAGTGGGATAATAGACTCTAAGATAGGTCTAGGTAGTCTCAAGTAGCATTCTTAACACTTAAATACCACTTTTAGGTGGTTATAGTAAATAATAAGCAAGTTGGCATGGAGCCACATGGAAGGACATGTTCAAAAGTTCATATATACAATCAATAAGGCACACATAAGGACATGGGCACATGTCTAAAGAATACATAAATTGAAATGAAGTGGTATAGAACCATAAAATAATGGAATATTCAAATTCCCTCAAATAGATGTTGAATCATAGATCAATTCTAAACTAGTAAAGATAGAAATAAAAGTATGCATGAACATGTGGTACAAATATGTATAAGAAAAAAGATGCATATAAGCTGAGTCTAGAGTAGTAGTAGTTAGTAAAAAATCTATGTAGTGTAGGATGATCAATATTAAGATATAAACAATGCTAAATCTCTGATATAGATTATAGAAAGATGTAACTTGATAAACTAAACTATGTATAGGATGATCCCATATGGGTGAATTTATCAAATAAGGGATGTGTATATTCCCACATTGGGCAGATAGTAGTAATTTTAGATCTGTGTGGTGGACCTAGGTCTTGTAAGCATTTGTGAACACTTGAAAAAGACAACTG
The DNA here is from genome assembly GCA_037957365.1 of Torreya grandis. Lineage (NCBI taxonomy): Eukaryota > Viridiplantae > Streptophyta > Pinopsida > Cupressales > Taxaceae > Torreya > Torreya grandis. The sequence goes on along the minus strand of JARHVA010000239.1, from coordinate 467,118 downwards.
AAGCATGCATGTATGATAAAAATGATTACACTAACATATATAACATATGTAGTACCTGAAAGGTATAGTAAATGAAAACATAGAAATGCATAAAATATATAATTTTTATTTTCTAAGAAACTATTTGAATGTTTTTTTTGTTTTTGACATATTATATTATTTTTATATTTTTTGGATATAAGTTATGTAGAAGCAAAAAGAAAATGAAACTATATAGAAGGAGCCATAATAAAGGAAACTATGTAGAAGTAGGGAGGAATATACTAACCAATGAGTCTCATAAGAGACTCACTATCAAGGTGTCTATTGGCAAATTTTGGCCTACATATAGATTTTTTTTGAGATGGATCAGTTTCTATAGGTCTTGGTATGGAGTGATCAGCTAAGTAGATTTCATGATTAAGTGATCAAATAGCTTGGAAGTAGGTATAGGATTACAAGGTGAAAAGTATCAGTAGGGTCTCATGGTGATCATAAACATCATGGACATAAATTAGGTTTCATAGGTCTCATAAACTCATTTTGAGCCTTGAAAGTTCAAGCTCAAGCTTAGAATAACTAGACCATCACAAACACATCATGCAAAGATAAACATGCTAGTCTAGTTGCAAATTTGATAAACACACATAGGAAATTAGTCAAGGATAAAATAACACATGGACATGATGTTTTCGATGCCGATAAGGTCCCTTACAAATTTTGTACCTTGATGAGTTCTCTATCTCAAGATATAAGCTTCCAAATTTAAACTTACAGAGTAGGATGTGCACAAAGACATCAAATTTGGGCCTCATGAAATAGCCATTTAAATTTAAATATTACTAAGGATAAATAAAAGTTTCAAAATATTACTTGATTAGATCATATATCAATGGAACATGAGTAGTCAATAGGTTAAAAGGTCCCTAAAATGAGATTAATAGTCTACGTTCAATCAAATCAAAAGATCTAGTGGTGAGTAGCCAAAGATGATGTCAGTGGGTCTCAAAGATACAATAGAGCATGTTTAATCATGAATTCAAAGATTAATGGTGAGCATCAAGTCAAAAAGTTAGAGGATCCTAATATTGAATATGTCAAAGATAAGTGTCATGATTAGAGTGACTTACCAGAGCAACAGTGTGCATTTGATTAAATAGAATAAATATCAATGGCACACATTTATCGAGCTTACCAGATCAATAATGTGAGTGAGATTAAAAATTTAAAAATATTAGATTAAATGTAAGGCCACCACATGGTGCAAGCATGGAGTTGAATGAAACTAAAAACAAGATCTGATGGAAGAATGTATAGCTAAAAAATGTCATAATCTGGATGGCCTAGATCAAGATTAATGGTTGACATTAAAATTTGAAGATAGGAGACTTCAATAGAGAACAAATGTGACCTAAGGTCAAACTAGGGAAAATATTTTAGAGGACACCATTGAAGCTTAGTTAAGACCTCTATTAGAGGATCCAATGAATGCAAACTTAGTTTTTTTATGGTTTCAACATCGTTTCATGAAGGGAGATCCTCATGTGTAGTGGCTTCTTGATTTCCACAAAGTTCAAAGGTAGAATAGGTTTGTTTAGACCTAATATAGTTCAATAACAATGCTATGTAGTCTATAATCTCTTCATGGATATTAACTATAGGAAAACCAATAAATGGATTGGTTTTAAATCTAAAATAGGCCTATGCTCAGGTTTGGAGTATGGGTATATGTGTAGGAGTGTCTTGTAATTTTATAAAGCTATAACTTTGACAAATATGTACTTGTAACTCCTAAAGAAGACTAAAGTATGGCTCTATCAAGTCCATGGATATGAGGACATTTTCCTCATAATGAAAGCAAGTGGGAGATGGTGTAGAAGATCAAAGCAAGGGGATTTAGGGATTGGAGAGTATAATGGAACATTCAATTATTTTATGGAGCCTTTAAGGTTTTAATTCCTAATAGATCATGACTCATAATTTAAAATACATTCTTGTTTTCTAGTGGATCTCTCAGCCATTGAGAAAGCTTGAAGATTATTAGATCCAAATGTAGATTAACTAGTTGATGAGGGCTAGTTTAGATTGGATCAAAAAATGGTTCAAAATTCAAGAAAGGTGGTATCTGAATTAATAATATTGGATGGAATGTTCCCCCCCTCTCTCCTTTTTCTCTTATATCTTTTATTTTCTTCCACATTGTAAGGGGGGACTTTTGATAATAAGTTCTCTCTCAATTTTGGAAGAGCATAGACTCTCATTTGATAAGGCTAGACCATATCAAAATTTGTAGGAGAGAACTCTTGAAGCAATAAAGACTTTCTTTACCTATCTCTCCCCTCTAAATTATGTGTAGCAAATCTTGTGCATGATGGCATTGTGAAGGAAAATATTCCATGCCCATTGTCCTTCTTTCTTGCTCATTTCTATGTGTCTTCAAGTTAGTTTTAGGCCTAAGTTAGTGTTCTTTATGTCATTGATGCAAGATCTCAGTGAGCCTTTGAAATCCTCTTTTCCTTCGTTCATTACTTCCCAAACCTAGTTTATGAAACACTTATACAACTAGCTAAGTTTTTATGAGATTATGTGAGCTAGCATTATCTTATGGTTCCTCAATATTTACTTCATGCTTATGTAAGTTTGTATTTTTATTTGGTGTATCACCTGGTTAACCTCCTTAGCATCCCTTTCCCCTTTTCTAACCCTTTTTTTATTACAAACATAAGTATAGGTGATCCATCAAAAGGAAGTCATCCTTCTTTGGAGGTTCAACCCTATTATAGGATACCCATAGCCTGGTGTTGTTCCCATAGTGTAGCTCAATTGGAGAGACCCTGAAAAACCCTCTCCAAGGGTGAAAATTGATGCTAAAATAGTTTCTAACATTCATAATGGGACTTAATTTAAAATAAGATTGGTTAAATTTTGATGTTGGTTTGATCAATTTGTAGTAGTTATAGCTTCGAAGCAACAACATCTAGTGACTCCAAAAGAAGATTCAATATTCTGGTAGTAGATTAATAACTACATCTCATGGTAAAGGTGACTATAATATTAGCTTCTAGAGTTATTTCCTTTGAATTTTTTGAATTGATTTTGAACTCACTGAAAAGATTAATATTTTTTGATACGCATCCATATAAGGGAAAATTTATTCCTAAATCACTTTCAAGGCCTACCCCTACAAGAAGATATTTGTTAAAACCTTTCATTGGCATGGCATCCCCTAAAGCTTTCCCCTTTGTGGCCTTTAATGGTCAAATTCCTTTGGACCTCCCTCAGTGTGATCCTATTCCATTAGAAGCTCTCAAAAGTGTCCCTTATTTTACTAGAGACCAATCTAAAGCCCTTTTTGAACACCTCATGGATATAGCTAATTTTTTAAACATTCATAATGTCAATGAGGAAAATGTATCAATTAAGTTATTAGACATCTCTTTCAAAGGTAAAGCCTTCTAGTATAGAATCCTTTCTTCCAACTCTATTACATCATGGGATCAATTAGGAGTTACATTATGTAAGAAATTTGATGATAAATGTGACCATTTGTCACTTGTAGAGAAGTTAACTAAAATTCAAAGAGCCCCTCATGAAGTTATGTAAGACTTCAATACAAGGTTCCAAAATACTTGGGATATAATCCTAGTCTCTATTAGGCCTACCCCTAGCTTTGCCTTTGTTTACTATTTGAAGTCTCTAAATAGTAACATTGCAGCAATGATCTAGTCCATGGGAGGGAACACATTTCCAAATATATATGAAGTGGTAATTAGAGAAAAAAAATTATCTAGTACAGGCTGGCAAGATTATACCTAGACTACCAATGCATTTATTCATTAAGATCAGACCACCCCCTATTTCTATTCCTCCCTTTTCTATCATTCCTCCCCTTGCTATCATTCCTCCTATGCCTACAATTTATATTATACCCTCACCTAAGAAATAAAAGTTTTTTGCTAGTCAATCTAATGATTCCCAAGAGTAAAATAACTTTCAAGAGCTTAAGAGCATGTTCCAATCCTTGGGAAATTAACTAGTGAATGTTAAGAGGAAGAAATTTTTCAATAAGTCTTATCAAGCCTTATATCAAACTTAGTAGCAATCTTATCAAGAAAATAGACCTCCCTACAAAGGAATCTTCCAAGGATAAGGCCAAGGTCAAAACCAAGGACAAGGGCAACCTAACTATGTTAGGTAAAGCAACTATAATACAAATGTTACAAGAACCTACAACACTTTGGCCTCCATCTAGAATAATGTTGCTCAACAAGTTGAGGGTACCATGCTTTGGAATCAGTCTTTTGAGTAATCCATTACAACCACTGATTTCACTCAAGGTTTCAATGATCAATGGTAGCAGGCTACTAATTATGGGTATAATCAGGCTCTTATGTCTTATAACATAGAGGTACCCATGATGACAAAGCTAGGATAGCCTTAACAAGGTGAAATCCTTGATCAAGGACAAATAAATTTGGGTGATATAATGGTGAATTATGAATATGAGGAACATTATGTATCCAATCAGAAGGCTAATTCTAGCCAAACATACATTCTAGTGGTAGAAAATACAAGGTTCAAATAAGGAACATGGATGGTAACTAGGAAGTAGTCAAGGATCCTCCTACCATTAATCCTTCAATATCAAATCCAAATGGATCTAATACTACACCAAAGGTTCCAACAACTTTAAGGAATCAAAATTAGGGGAATGCCTTTGTTCCCCAAAACTCATAAATTCAAAGTATAGTTTGGATCCCAAAGTATAACCCAAGATTGGTGGTTCACCCATAAATATTGTGGAATGAATGAAAAAAATATAATGTGAGTGTGCCAATGTGGGACATGCTCTTCATGCCTAGATAGATAGATATCCTTCAAGAAAGATTATCAAAGATCAAGGTTCCTAAAAAATAATTGAGCAAATAAAATGTGGTTCTCACTAATGCATCCAAAGTATCTAATGAAGGGCTACTAGGTAAGGTGGTGAAACCTCATCCCTTCTACATTTTGGTAATCATTGGTGATTCTTTATTAAATAGTTATTTGGTAGACAATGGGCCTAACACCTTAGTAATGCCAAAGTCCATAGCTAATCAACTTGGTCTAAAATATGAACCATAGTCTAAAGGAGTTATACAACTTGATGGTTCTTCCACCAAGCCATTTGGTATCATCGAAGAGCTAAAATTGATCTTACATGCATGTCTTAGTATCTCAGTGGTTCAAGATGTGTTGATCCTAGATGTACCTCCTCATTTTTACCAATTCCTATCTAGGGAATTCACTACAAATATTGGAGGTTATCTTGTAGCAGATTGGTCATACATGGTATTCAAAATAAGATATGGGACCAAAGTATCAATTAAAGCTGAGCCCATTGCACAATTCCACATAGAGCCTTATGGCCCAAATAATATAAACATCAATTGCACCATCATTGATAAAGATGAATTTATAGTTCATCAAGAAATAAACACTCACCCTAAGGAGATACCAAACATGCTCTTGGATGAACTATGGAATGACAACCATTTGGTTAATCCCTTAGAAGGAGTTGAAGAGAGGGACATGGATCTCTACTACTTACATGAAGAGAATCAGCCCATGACATCACTTTTTGGACCTAAAGAATATCCTAGTGGCTTATGGAAATTACTCTTTGATGGTTCAAGGAGAAAATATGGAGTAGGTGTAGGTACAATTCTAGTATCCCCCTCTAATGACAAATATTTCTCTTCTTATAGATTTTAATTCAATTGTATTTGCAATGAAATTGAATATGAGGGTCTCATCCTTTGTATCTAATGGGATATTAAGAGAGAGATAAAACAATTACAAGTTATGGGGATAGTGAACTAATAATGCATCAAGTTAGAGGCCAAAATATCACCAAGAACCCCTTATTGAAGTCCTAAAAACATAGAGTGTGGGAACTAATTGAGTATTTTGAGGCCTTTAACATCCAAGCAGTGCCAAAGAACCAAATGGACATGTTGATAGGTTGGTAGATATAGGAGATCAATTTGATATTCCCAATGAGTTAAAAAAGACCAAGGTGTAGCCACATGTTAAAGTGGTCGTAAGGCCATTAGGGATAGATAATGAAGTTCATTGGCAGATCTTTAAAAATGAGAAATAAATTTACTATTTCTTGCAATAGGAAGGAAAATTTTCCTTAATAAATCAAGAAAATTTTCAACATCAGTATGAGGGGAAAATTGTTCAGTTGAGATCTAACAAGCTTCCTAAAGGGCTTGTAACTTTTCAAGGTCTTTTCTATGAGGGATATTACATGAGAAAAGTCAAGGTCGTGATGTCAATAAGTGAAGACAATTATGAAAGAGTCCTTATCTTGAAGGACAAACTCCTCAATCTTGGAAAGGTAAGCACTAAAGCTGAGAGGCATGTTTTCATAGAGCTTTTTAAAGAATATGTAAACATCTTTGCTTGGGAATATAATGACCTGAGAGGATTTGATCCCAAGCTAGCCCAATAAACTATGGAACTAGAGGCTAATCCCAATCCTATTAGGTATAAGGAGAGGCCTATACACCCTAAAATTGAAGAGCTTATGAGGAAATAATTGACCAAATTACTTGAATCCAAGATCATCTTTCTCATTAAACACTCCTCATGGGTAGCCAATTTGGTACCTATAAGGAAGAAGAGTGGGGAAATCAGATTATGTGTTAACTTCAGGGATATAAATAGGGTGTCTTTGAAAGACCACTACCCCTTACCATCCATGGAGCAACTCCTTCAAATAGTTGCTGGGTCAAAATGTCTTTCCCTTTTAGATGAGTATTCAAGTTACAACCAAGTGCTGGTAAGAGAAGAGGATAAGTATAAGACTAATTTCACCATATAGTGGGGCACATATGCTTACCAAAAGATGCCTTTTGGATTATAAAATTCTAGGGACACTTTCTGAAGAGCCATAGACATGGATTTTCAAGGGTTATTGAATTAGATGGTAATAATTTAATTAGATGACATCATAGTTTTCTCCAAGAAGGCTAGTGAGCACATGGACCATCTAAGGTTGATATTTCAAAGATGTAGAGAGTATGAGATCTCTTTAAATCCATAGAAACTTGTGTTTTCTATTCATGAAGGAAAAATTTTGGGTCACATTGTTTCAAAGGAAGGACTATTTATTGACCCTAATAGAATAAGTGTTATCTTAGCACTATCTCTACAGAAGCACAATAAAGGAATCCAAAGCTTCCTAAGGAAGATAAACTTTGTGAGAAGGTTTATATTGGGTTTTGAAAACTTGGTCAAACTTATCACTACCATGTTAAAAAAGATCCAAGTGTTTGCTTGGTCAAATGAAGGCAAAAGAACATTTTGAAGCCATCAAGCAAGCCATTGCCCAAGATCCATCACTCATGAATATTGATTTCTCAAAATATTTCATATTGTACACCTTTTCCAATGTTGAAAACATATCAACTATGGTGATGTAAAAGAATGGTGAAGGACTTGAGCATCCAATTGCCTTTTTTAGTCAAGGATTAGAGGGTTATGAGGTGAGGTACACTTTTAAAGAAAAATAGGTTCTTGTATCTTTGAAAAGCCTCAAAATTTTTAGGCCAATGCTTTCTAACAACAAGATTCATCTTATGGTGTCTCATCATAGGGTAAGGGAATTTATCCTCAACAAAGATTTGAATGAGAATAGAGTATGTTGGATTACCAAAGTCATAGAGTATGATGTGGAGATTAAAGTCAATAAGCTGGTAAGAGGAAAAAGATTGTTTGAGCATATGGTGGATGACCTTCAAGAAGACAAATAATTTGTTTTGGTAACACAAGATAACTCATAAATAGATACACCTCCACTTCATAAAAGCTGGCTACAAAACATGACACATTTCTTGATGAGAGGAAAATTATCTCAAGGTTTGGATAGAGTAAAAAAAAGGTATTTTAGGCTTCAATCCATACCTTATGCATTAGTTGATTGTGTTTTTTTAGAAGGGACCTCATGGGGTAATTCTTAGGTGTATTGATGACAATCAAGTGACAAATCTCTTGGATTAGTTTCATGATGGACGTGTAGGAGGCCATTTTTATCTAAGAAAAACAAAAACAAAGGTAATGAGAGATAGTTATTACTAGAACAACCTCTTTAAGGATGCCTACGCATGGGTCCAAAAATGTCAAAAATGTGCTCTATTTGTAGGCAAATAAGGATTAGAATCTCTTCCACTCAACCCAATCCAATTGGAGTAACCCTTCATGCAATGGGGGTTGGACTTCATAGAGATGATAAATCCACATTCAATTACAAAACATAAATGGGTGATCACTACAATTGACTACTTCACTAGGTGGGTGGCTGTAATTACCTTGAAAGAAGCCAATGAAATAGTAGTATTAGACTTTTATGATAACATAATAACTAGGTTTAGTGTCCTATATACTATAATTTTAGATAATGCCTTAGCATTTATTGGTATGAATACAAGTGAATGGGAACTTAAGCTAGGAATCTACCTCAGTACATCCTCCAATTACTACACCCAAGGAAATTATAATGAAATTACTTCAACAATAAAGTAGAATAGTAGAAATAGATCCAAATATGACTAAAATATATCAAAATATATGATAATAGATAAGCCACTTCAAGGGGGTAACCTCCACGAGATTCAATAAGAGCAAAATTCATAATATGATGATAAATAGTTACCCACTACCTCCTATATATAGTCTATTCAGGCCATGGTTACTCCATAGGCCAACCTACTAACCAAATGAATGTATAGAGAAATGTGAAATATCATCAAAGAGGGATAAGTAAGCCACAAGTCAGCTATTCCTATCCTAATACATGTGATAGGTTAGGGACGTAGCATGACCTTCCCCTTTAAACCAATGTTGTCCTCAACATTGAATAACTCTGGATGTTGTTGCAAAAAATCTTCACCTTCCCAAGTTGCATCTTCACTACTCAGGTTCTTTCATTTGATAAGACATTCCTTAATCTATTTGGTTCTCAAATTCTTAGTATGTGTTTGGAGGATCTTCTCTGGTTCCAAAATGACATGTCCTTATTCATCTAGTTCTGGGAGCTCTGTTTGGGCTGAAACTTTCTGTCTAATGACCTCTAAATAGGAAACATGAAATACTGGGTGTATGCGAGATGAATGAGGTAACTTAAGCTTGTAATCCACACTTCCAATTTTTTGCAGAACTTGATAAAGGCCATAATACTTAGGAGCAAGTTTGTTTTCATTTTTTGTTGCTTTAAGGAAATCTACTTGTAAGGATATAAACATACAAATACCTAGTCACCCACCTCAAAATTTTGATTACTATGGTGTTGATCTACTTGTTACTTCATCCTATTTTGTGCCAATGCCAAATTCTCTCTCAAACTAGCCAAAACCTCTTGTTGATGCTGAATGTGCTCCTCCACATCAAGAATCATCTATAGATTAGGATGTGTAGATTCCTGTGTGGGTTGAGCTTTTATGGAAGATAATCATGCAATAATTCCCTTTGCCCCATTTTTTAGCATTTTGGTCATCTAATGTGAACTAATCAATTGTGGAGATTTTGCTTGTAATCCATGTAGTTCAATTTTCCTACCTTTAGAATGAAAGCGCATGAATAGTTCCTGGAAGTTCATCTCAATGGAACCCAAGGTTGTGAGCCATTGGACTCCCAAAACAATGTCTGTGCTACCCATGGGAATAGTAAACATAGGATAATCAAGATTGTACTCACCCATACAAGCTTAATATTATGGCATTTGCTTGAACAATTAATTATGTCACCATTTACAATCATGACTTGCAATTTTGGTGCTGGGTGGATGAAATAGTTCAATCAAGTGGCCAACTTATGGTTGATGAAATTATGTGTGCTCCTCGAATCAAACAACACTATCACCTTTTATTGATTGAGGAAACCCACCACCTTAAGAGTTTTTGGAGTGCTAATACTTGCAAGTGCATGACAAGAGATTATAGGTTGGGAATCTTTAGGTAGCTCATCTATCTCTTCTTCAACATCATTAGAGGCATCATCTACTTCTTCATCTGCATTGGATCCCTCAATGTAGAATAACTTCTTCTCATCACATCTATGTCCTTTGCTCCACTTGCTATCACAACTGAAACATAATCCTTTTGCATGCTTCTCTTCAATTTGCTAAGGGGTCAATCTGGTAGGTGGAGGAAATGTTGGTGTCGATATGATATGATATTTGAAGTGAGTGAATGACTACTTCTCATTGGCTATGAATTTTTCCTCAGCTCTACGTGCCATGATAATAAAATCAGAAATCTTAAGTGGATTAAACATGCATACCTCATGTTGAATGTGGTCCTTGAGTCCACCCAAAAATAGGTCATTTAATTTTCCTAAGAAATTGTCTCCACACGTAAAGATAGGTTATAAAAATGATGAATATAATTTTTGATAGAGCTAGTCTGTCACAATTTTGCCAGTTGGATGAAGTAATTCTCTGTCACACTATTGCCATAGTGTAATTGTAGCTCTTCTGTAAAAATTGACCAGGTGACACTGAGAGTCATCTTTTTATTTTGAGCACACAACCATCGATACCAAATGAATTGATCAGGTTTAAGATATAAGGATGACATGGTAACCTTCTATCCACCTAAGATTTGATGCAGATAAAAACAATTCTCTATTTGGTTGATCTAATTAAGTGGATCTTTTTTATCAAATTTGTACATATCTACCTTTGGTAACAGGTTCCTCTGTGGCCATGTGGTTGGATTTGAAGTAGATTGGTTGGGAGAACCACCCTGGTTGGGTTGTGTAATAGTGATAGGTGGATGATTTGACTGATTATTTTTCAAATTCATTATGATATCGACCAAACTATCTTCTATGGATTTCATATTAGATTGTATGCCTTGCACCTCACTTTGAATGCCTTGCACACAATAGTAAAGCTGGCTCACTTTATGATCTATATCAGAGAACCCTAGTATAAAGGATCTAGTACATCCCCCTTCTGACTCCATCTCTTCATTTTAAGAGTTTTACCTAGAATTTTATCACCCTTTCCTCAGCCTCGAGTTTGTGGACCTGCCATAAAAGGGCTTTAGAATGTTGACCCTGATTGGCACTTTTGACCCAACTTTGACCAAGTGATTTTGGACTTATGTCAGCCTAAAATAAAAACATACAAAGAACATACCCTATCCAAATTTTTATAATATTTACAAAAATGTAAATAACTCAGAAAAATTATTTTAATTGCGTACTATAGAGCAATTTTATGAAAACATTTAAAATGGTGATAACTTTTGTAAAACAGATCCAAATGATTTAAAATTTTAATGGAAGATTAATTTAATGGTTTATAACCTCTAGTAAAAAAATTGTCGATAAAGTCACAATGTTTTTTAGATATAGCCAAATTTTAAAAATTAGGGTTTCACCCACAAGATTGCCCAAATCGTAGCTCTAATACCACTTGTAATGAAATTAGTTCAACAGTAAAGTAGAATAGTAAAAATAGATCCATATATGACTAAAATATATCATAATATATGATAATAGATAAGCCACTTTGAGGGGGAAACCTCCACAAGATTCAATAAGAGTAGAATTCACAATATGATGATAAATAATTACCCACTACCTCTTATATATAGTCTATCTAGGCCATGGTTACTCCATAGGCCAAACTACTAACCAAATGAATGCATAGATAAATTTCAAATAGAATCAAAGAGGGATAAGTAAGCCACAATTCAGCTATTTCTATTCTAATACATGTGATAGGTTAGGGGCGTAGCAACAATGGACTAGAAGAGTCCATAAACAAGATCTTGATAAGTTTTTTCAAGAGGACCATGGAAGAGAATCAAAGAATGTTGTATACAAAAATAAAGACAACCTTATGGGTTGATAGAGTGACTCCCAAAGCTATAATTGGAAATTCTCAATATGTCCTTATATATGGAAGGGAAGCTAAATTTCCCATTTCTTTTAAAATGCCTGCATTGGATTTAGCCCATCAACTTGAGTTAATGAAGAATGAGCCTATTAATGTGAGAATGATAAATCTCATAGAGCTTGAATAAAGTATGGAACTTATAATGAAGACATTATAGTCACACCAAGCTCAAGTAAAAAATGCCTTTGACAAGAGATCTAGAATAAGAGACATTAAGTAAGAGGGCCTAGTCCTCAAATGGGACTTAAATAAGGCCAAGCCAGGAAACCACACCAAGTTTGATAACTTGTGGAGTGATCCTTATTTGATCTAAGGATGTAAACAACATAATACTTTTTATCTTGACCAATTGGATGGAGAGGTATCACTCATCCCAATCAATTTAATTCATTTAAAGCATTATTATTATAAGAGTTTGTATCTATTGTATGATATTGTAACATATTAGAGTAGTTTTCTATGTTTTCCTCTAAGTTCTTTGAACACATTTCTTTCAGTTGTGTGTTTCCATTTCAATAAGTGCCTTGGGTATAGTTGTTTTGTTTCCTTTTGGTACTTGTTGTTTAAAGAGGAAGACTTCTAGAAAGGGTTAGCCTTAAGTTAGTTTCATGACAGCTGAGAGAAAAGACTATGACTCCAGATGCTCCATGGATCAATTTAAGGCCACTAGTATTTACATAGTAGGCATGCAACCCCAAGATGTTGTCATAAATCCTAGCCAATTTTGACCTCCATATGGAAATTTGCCTAGATGGATCAGTTTTTAAAGGTCTTGGTATGGAATGATTAGCTAAGCAGAGTTCTTGATTGAGTAAGTAATCAAATGGATTGGAAGTAGGTCTAAGATTAAAAGGTGAAAAGGATTAATAGGTTCTCATGGTGATCATGACCTTCATTGACATAAATCAAGTTTCACAAGTCTCAAAAATTCATTTTGAGCCTTGAAAGTTCAAGCTCAAGCCTAGAAGAACCAAACACATCATGCAGAGATAAATAGACTAGTTTAGTTGCATATTTGATAAAAATACTTAGGAAATTGGTCAAGGCAAAAATACCACATGGACATCATGTTTTTATGTTTAAAATGTCCTCTTCAAATTTTTTATCTTGATGAGTTCTCTATCTCAAGATATAATAATCTAAAGTTTAACTTGCAGAGTGGGACAAGCAAGTAGACATCAAATTTGAGCCTTATGAAATAAATGTTTAAATTAAAATATTCCTAAGGATAAATTCAAAGCTAATAAGTGTTAAAATGTTATTTGATCATATCATAGATCAATGGAATGTGGGATATTAATAAGTCAAATGGTCCATAGAACAATATCAATGATCTACATTTAATCAGATAAAATATCCAATGGTGAGTGGGTGAGGATGATGTCAGTGGGTCCCAAAGAACTAAGAAAGCACATTTAATCATACATTCAAAGATCAATGGTGAACATCAAGTCAAAAATTTAGAGAATCCTAAGATTGAATGTATCATTGATAAGTGTCATGATCATAGTGACTTACTAGATCAATGATGCACATTTGAGTAAGCAAAACAAAGATTAATAACACTCAATCACCGAGCTCACTATATCAATGGTGTGAGCAAGGTCAAAAACTCAAGGATCTTAGATTAAAAATAAGGGCACCATGTGTTACAAACATGGATCTAGATGAAACTGATAGTAGGATCCCAAAAAATAATGTGGAGCTAAAAAATGTCATAATCTAGAAGGCCCATTTCAATATCGATGTCCGACATAAAAAGTCAAAGCCAAGAGACTTAAATAGAGAAAAAATGCTACCTAAGGTCAAACTAGGGAAAATATTTCAAAGGATGCCATTGAATCTTAGTTGAGACCTATATTAGAGGATCTAATGCATGCAGACTCAATGTTTTTATGGTTTCAACATTATTTCATGGAGGGAGATCTTTGTGTATAGTGGCTTCTCAATTACCACAAGGTTCAAAAGTAGAATAGGTTTGCTTAGACATACTATAGTTTAAGAATGATGTTATGTAGTCTATAATCTCTTCATAGATATTAACTATAGGAAAACCAATAAATGGATTAGTTTTCAATCTAAAATAGACCTATGCTCGAGTTTGGAGTAGGGGAAGATGTGTAGGAGTGTCTTGTCCTTCGACAAAGCTATAGATTTAACAAACATGTTCTTACAACTGATAAATAATAATTAAGCATGGCTTTATCAAGTCCATGGATATGAGGATATTGTCCTCATAATGAAATCAAGTGGGAGATGGCATAAAATATCAAAACAATGGGATTTGGGGATTAGAGAGTATAGTGGAGCATTCAATTCTTTTATGAAGCCTTTAAGGTTTGCCTTCCTAATAGATCATGACTCATCATTAAAAATAGATTCTTGTTTTATAGTGGATCTCTTAGCCACTAAGAAATCTTGAATATTATTGGAGCTAAATGCAAGTTAACTTGTTGATGAGGGCTAGTTTGGATTGGATGAAAAAATTGTTTAGAATTCAAGAAAGGTGGCAACTCGATTAATGATATTGGATGGAGTGTTCCCCCTTTCTCTCCCCTTTCTCTTATATCTCTTATTTTCTTTCACATGGTAAGGGGTACTTTTGATAAGAAATTATCTCTCAATTCTAGAAGAGTAGAGACTCTCATTTGATAAGGCTTGACCCTATAAAAATTTGTATGAAAGACCTCTTTAAGAAATAAATAATTTCTTTACCTATCTCTCCCATTTGAATTGTGTGTAGTAAAGCTTGTGCATTATGGCATTCTGAAGGAGAATCTTCTATGCCCATTGACCTTATTTTTTGTTCATTTTGAGGTATCTTCAAGTTAGTTACATGTCTAAGTTAGTGTTATTTATATAATTGATGCAAGCTTTTAGTGAGTCTTAGAAATCATCTTTGCATTCATTCATTACTTCTTAAACCTAGTTTATGAAACACTTATGCAACTAGCTAAGTTTTGTGAGATTGTGTGAGTTAGCATTGTCTTATGTTTTCTTAGTGTTTACTTCATGCTTGTGTGAGATCTCATTTTTATTTGGTACATCACCTGGTTAACTTTCTTATGAGCACTTTCCCCTTTTCTAACCCTTTTCTCAATGCAAACATTATTATAGGTGATCCATCAAAAGTAATTTGGTCTTTTCCAAAGGTTCAACCCTATTATAGGATACCCATAGCCTGGGGTTGTTCCCATAGTGTAACTCAATTAGAGAGAGCTTGAAGAACCCTCTCTAAGGGTGAAAATTTATGTTACAATAGTGTCCTATATCAATCAAAGGAATAATGATCATACATGTTGTGCAAAAAGTTATCTATGGTTGAAGAACCAATTATACTAAGTGATTTATAGCTGAAATGCATGTGAAGTAGGTTTAGGAATATTTGAAGATGACTCAATCAGTTTTTGAAATGTAAGTCAATTAGGGACCCATCTAGTAGAAAATTATATAACTAGCATGGATGCTCTATGTTGAGAACTCTGGTAACTCAATAACACTGGTCTCAGAATGAAAGGGGTAGAGAGAGGCTCTCTAGAATCTATAACATGTCTATGACATAGCAGTATCTCTAATAAGGGTCTCTATGGGAGATTATGTGTATGTGGTAACACTATAGAAGTATACCTCACCTACACTAGTAGATCAACTAAAATTGATGGTGTGCTAATGGAAATTGCACTCATAACTATAACTGGTGGCTACTATGTAACTACATATGGGATAAGTAATGGACACTCATATGGAAATCCCTCAATTATAACCATCTAATTAACATGTATATACTTGAGGCATATATTTAGAGTGGATGGAATGGATTGAAGTTATTTTATCCATGGATTACCTAATAACACATCAAATGTGCCTACACTATGTATGACTAAGAACCTAGTGGCCACATGTGATGGTCCAACCTATAATTAGAGTATAATATCCCCAATGATGCTCTAAACATGGCCACTAAAACCATGAATGACTGCATCTATCAGAGAAATGTCCTAATTTGAATAACCCAAATACCATAAAGGTGTAATGGTACACATGTTAATACTTGACCCATTATCAACCATGACACTCTAAATAGGATGATGATTAATATAGGCTCGTACAAAGAGTGTATACAAAAATTAATCATCATAAAAAATATCCTACTTAGATAAAGTGATGAGAGGTCTAGCTGACATAATAGTATGATAAATACTAATGATATTATGTAGGGGGTGTGTTTATTCTATAGTAGAATGATTGTATGTCAATGGTGGATGTGCCTGATATGTATAGTGAACACTTGAAGTGACTCTTGCCTCATTGTTATATGTTTTGGAAATGGATATAAAAATATTTTCATTGCCTTACCTTTCGTTGGTTGAAATTGAGGTACTTCTATAGGTGTGCCCACATCAATGATATTAGCCTCCATAAAATTCTATATCTTATGTCTAAAACTAATGCATCTATTTGTAGTATGTTTTGGTACCTTGTGATAGTCCCAAAATGCATTTAAATCATAACTCTTTAGAAGAGGCCTAGTCATATCAACCTATTTAATGGGAGGGAGAGATATGACATTGCATTCTAAGAGATACTATAAAAAAAGTGTTGGTGATTATAGAAGATTTGTGAAAATTCTTTGTGGAGGAGTAGATAAAACCATGCGATGAGGTGGCTCTAAAGTTGCATTAACTATGTCCTTTTGACAATTATTTTTTTCAATGGGCCTTACGTTGAATGGGGGATTATTATAACTCTTATTAGTTGAATTTGATCCAATTTTGTACTATAATTTGACCATAGAGATAATCTTGACTTCCATTTATTTCATTAAATGGCATAAATATGTGAATGTTGGAAATTTCTTGAATAATATAATTTCATGCAATGTTGGTAGTAAATTTTGGTTGAATATGTCTTGGATTTCTATATTTCATGGAGCTAGTCATCTTTGCCAATATAGTTTTCTATTACAAGACATATTTGTTAGGTTGTGGAGCTAAAAGCTTCACTGATGCAAACAGAGGAGGAGGTTGTTGAGTGTCACAATCACCAATGTCAGTCAGACCAATCGACATCAGTCAGGTGGAGACAGGAAGCTATCGACGACGGTTAGGGATCAGTCGATGTTGATCACTCCCAGGCAGATAGGGACTGACGTCGGTCACCTGTGCGGTTCTGAACTATGAGCTCTACGGATAGTTCGTTAACAAACCAGTTGTTTGCATGAAGAAGGCTAATTATAGTCTTGAGCTGCGGATCTAATTATTGTAATTAGGTGTCTAATTATTGTTTGCATGAGATCTATATAATAGACTCATGGGCTGTATTGTAATTTGTGCTAGAGAGAAAGAGAGAAAATATTATCTCCTTCAGAGTGAAGAGAGCATGGTGTGTTCTTCCTAGTGCCATAGTGCCAAGTGTGGGTGCTGGTTTGGAGAATCAGAAGGATTCTTCATGTATGTAGGATCTTGGTTAGTAGGTGTGCAAGGCCACATTTGGAGATCTACATGTGTAAATAAGATCATTGATTTGCAGGTGTTCGTGTGTGCAAGATCTAGGTTTACAGGTGTGCAAAACTAGGTTGGTCGGTAGGTGTGAAAGAATAGATTGATCTACAAGTGGAAATAGGATCAGGGAGATCAATAACACAACAGGTAGCAAGATCAGGCAAGATCTACTTGGAGTACGGTGTGTACTCGGTTGGAGAGCAAAGAGGAAGGCAAGGTAGTTCCTTCTAAATTAAGATCATTTGCGTTGCAGGTTGTTGCAAGTTCATGGGAGATCTACTTGGAGTATGTTGAGTACTTGGAGTGCATGGAGCACTTGTGGAGTGCATGGAGCACTTGTGTACTAGCAGTAGAGATACTGACTAGTGGTATTGGTAGTAGTGGATACTGACTGGTTGGAGGTGAACACCAACTCTATGTTTTGAGTTGTGTGTTGGGACCGTAAGAGAGAGAGTGAGCTCTTGAAGAGATTTACTATTTATGCTCTAGATGTGTGTGAGCTCTAGAGATGTAAGGAAGAAGACTGTGGCATCTTCTTTGTTGTATTTCCTTCTGGAAGAGTATTAATACAATTGGGTATTGTCTCTCATATTTTGTGTTATTTTTTAATTCTAGTTACTTGTGATTCTAGTTTAATTCCACATATTAAGTTGGTAATCAATGGTGATTCTAGGTCCTAACAGTTGGTATCAGAGCATGTTTTTTGTTCTAGATTACCTAACAATTGGTATCAGAGCTAAGGTTGCAGGGAGCAAGTTTGTGTTTGGTTACAGGTCACTCTCAGGGGTTTCTGATTGAGTGGGAGTACAACAATGATAGAAAAAAGTACATAAGAATAGAGGAATTCAAAGGCACGAATGATCAATTACGATGTTATGGAAAGAAAGAACAGGTAAAGAAAGATTGTTGGTTGGTAGCAAATCATCATGAAGGAATTGAAGAAGCAGATGTTGCAGGTGTTGTTGCACAAGATGCTCTAGGATGTTTCTTGGATAAAGTAGAATCTTGTTTTATAGATTCTGTTGCCTCTTTCCATGCAGCCCCAATTAGAGGGGTTGGTGAGCCTTGTCAAAGTATTGGCAAAGGGGAAGTGAAGCTGGAATTGTAGGTGGCCAACACATGGGTGTTGAAGGAGGTCATGCAGGTCCTGGTCTTTAAGATGTGGATAATTTCTTCAGGAAAGTTAGGTGATGAGAGATGAACAAAAACTCTCACAGTGGATGCACTTAAATTAGTGTGTGGTAAGAAAGTAGGTACTCTTTATCTACTTGCTTGTATTACTGATTCTTCTTCTATTGTGAAGATGTGGCTTTGAAGGCTTGGTCATATGAGCAAGAAGGAGATGCATGTTCTTAAGAGGAAGTCAGATGTGTTTGAAAGACTTAAGAACCGGAAAGCCTTGGTGTTTCTAGAGGAGATGACAGACAAAGATCAGTGGAAAAGGCTGGACATCTCTGAGTAGGGTGGTTTAGATAGGGTTTTGATCCATGGAGAGATCGCAGGTAAAAAGTCATCACTCACAGGCGAACACAGTTATCAGCGTTAGTTAAGGGGAATCGGCATCAAACAGATAGGTGCTAATGTCAGTCATGTGCAGACTAGAGCTGGTGGTGCTGGGTAAGGTGGCTATCGGCATCAGTCAGGGAACCGATGTCAGAAACTAGGTAAGACTAATGTCAGTCAAAAAACTGGCATCAGCAAAAAGGACAGTTGCATGGAACTGACGTTGGTCAGATGCAGATTGTGTGGTGACCGAGGTCAGTCACTGTAATGGATTTTGGGCAGACAACAAGCTATTAAGGAGTCTCAAACACCCATATAGAGGACTGAAAGTGGTAAGTAAGCCTCAAATTCATTTTTCCTCTTCTTTATACTCGTTGCTCACTATAGAGCAGGAAGGATCCAAGAAATAGTGGGAGCATGGCATGATAATAGTGGGAGCATGGCACGATTAGGATGCAAAACTAAAAAGGAGATTTGGTAGGGTTGCCAGCTGGAAGAAAGAACTAAAAGATGAATGAATACCTTAGTTAAAGAATAGAGAGAATGGACATGTGAGATGGAAGGCCAGGTCATATGGTCTTGAGGAAGCTGCAGGACAGTGGTACATGTTTTGATAGGTGGATGACAAAGCAAGGCTTTAGTCAATGTCAGTGTAACCATTGTGTTTGTCTTACTAGGTGGATGATGATTGCAACATTATCCTATTACTGTATGTGGATGGTATGCTAGCTAGTAGGTTCATACATAAAGAGTTTTTGCTAAGCTAAGGGTAAGGTTAGTTCAGTGGCATGTCATGAGGAATTTGGAGTAGCAAAATTCTTTGGCATGAGAGACATGGAAGATCACAGGTTGATTTTGTCTCCAGTGGGAGTTCATGTGAATCAGGTGTTAGCAAGGTTCAATACGTAGGATGCAAAATTGGAGCACACCAAGGGCTGGACAGTTCAGTGTCTGAAATCACATGAGGTCTGGTATAGACCTAAATTTTCCCCAGTAGTGGGAGCTATCAGAGAGTTAGGAGCCAATTCAGGGAAGTGGGTTCTTAGGTATTTGAGAGGGACCAGTAGCAGGTATACATGCTATGCAGGGTCAAGACTTCACTACATGGGTTTGTAGGTTTGGATATTACAGGTTACTTGGATGACAGGAGGTGCACCACAAGATTTGTGGTGGTTGGTCTTTAAGGTTGAGCTTGAAGAGGGATACAAGCCAGGAAATAGATTAGATGGGGTATAGGTATAGGTACAGTGTAGCTATTTATCTCTAAGTGGGAGATTGTTAGGTTGTGGAGCTAAAAGCTTCACTGATACAAATAGAGGAGGAGGTTGTTGAGTGTCACAGTCATCGGTGTTGGTCAGGCCAACCGACGTTGATCAGGTGGAGACAGGAAGTTACCGATGACAGTTAGGGATCAGCCAATGTTGGTCACCCCCAGGTAGATAGGGACCGATGTCAGTTGCCTGTGTGGTTCTGAACTGTGAGTTTTATAGATAGTTTGTTGACGAATCGATTGTTTACATGAAGGCTAATTATAGTCTTGAGCTACAGATCTAATTATTGTAATTAGGTGTCTAATTATTGTTTGCATGAGATCTATATAATAGACTCATGGGTTGTATTGTAATTTGTGCTAGAGAGTAAGAGAGCAAATATTAGCTCCTTTAGAGTGAAGACAACATGGTGTGTTCCTCCTAGTGCCACAATGCCAAGTGTGGGTGCTGGTTTGGAGAATCAGAAGGATTCTTCATGTATGTAGGATCTTGGTCAGTAGGTGTGCAAGGCCACATTTGGAGATCTACATGTGTAAGTAAGATCATTGATTTGCAAGTGTTCGTGTGTGCAAGATCTAGGCTTGCAGGTGTGCAAAAATAGGTTGGTCGGCAGGTGTACAAGACCAGATTGATCTATAGGTGGCAGCAGGATCATGGAGATCAGCAACACAACAGGTAGCAAGATCAGGCAGGATCTACTTGGAGTACGGTGTGTACTCGGTTCGAGAGCAAAGAGGAAGGCAAGGTAGTTCCTTATAAAGTAAGATCATTTGAGTTGTAGGTTGTTGCAAGTTCATGGGAGATCTACTTGGAGTATGTTGAGTACTTGGAGTGCATGAAGCACTTGTGGAGTGCGTGGAGCACTTGTGTATTGGTAGTACAGATACTGACTAGTGGTACTGGCAGTAGTGGATACTGACTGGTTAGAGGTGAACACCAACTCTATGTTTTTAGTTGTGTGTTGGGACCATAAGAGAGAGAGTGAGCTCTTGAAGAGATTTACTGTTTATGCTCTAAATGTGTGTGAGCTCTAGATATGTAAGGAAGAAGATTATGGCATCTTCTTTATTGTATTTCCTTCTAGAGGAGTATTAATACAATTGGGTATTGTCTCTCATATTCTGTGTTATTTTTGAATTCTAGTTACTTGTGATTCTGGTTTAATTCCACATATTAAGTTGGTAATCAATGGTGCTTTTGGGTCCTAACAGTTGGTATCAGAGTGTCAAGATACATGAAACACTAGAAGCATACAGTTGATTACCAAACCAAGCAACTTAATATGCGGAAATTAACCAGAATCACAAGTAACTAGAATTCAGAATAACACATGATATGAGAGACAATACACAACTTATATTAATACTTATACAAAAAAGAATACAATAAAGAAGATGGCACTTCTTCTCCACCACCTCTTTAGAGGCTTCCCACACCTCAAGTGAACAGTAATTCTCTCCTCAAAGCTCTCTCTCTCAGGTCCCAACACACAACTCAAACACAGAGTTGGTGTTCACCTCCTGTGCTCCACGCACACCACAAGTGCTCCACGCACTCCATAAGTACTCAACGTACTTCAAGTAGATCTCCCATGAACCAGAAACAACCTACAATTCAACAGACCATACTTATGGAAGGAACTCCCTTGCCTTCCTCTTTGCTCTATCCAAGTACACACCTGTACTCCAAGTAGATCCTGCCTGATTCTGCTCCCTGTTGTGTTGCTGTCCTATCTGATCTTGCACACCTGCAAATCAACCTGGTTCTGCACACCTATGAACCTTGACCTTGCACACACATACACCTACAGATCAATGATCTTACTTACCATGTAGATCTCCTATATAGGCCATGCGCACCTGCTGACCAAGATCCTACAGTCCTGAAGAATCTTGCTGACTCTCCAAAACCAGCACCCACCTTGGTACTCCTATGGAACTAGGAGGAACACCCTTTCTCACCTCACACATAGAAGGAGCTAACTTTGCTCAACTCAAACTAGAACAAGTTTCCAATACAACCATGAGTCTATTATATAGATCTCATCCAAACAATAATTAGACATCTAATTACAATAATTAGATCCACAGCTCTCAGTCTAAAAATAACTCTCATCATGCAAACACTTGGTTCATTAGCTAACTACCCATAATAAACTCATAGTCGAACCACACAGGCGATCGACATTGGTCCCTGTCTGCCTGGGGGTAGCCGACACCGGCCGATCTCTGACCGATGTCGGTTGCATTCCTGTCTAATCCTGTCGACGTCAGTTGGCCAGACCAACGCCAATCTCTGTGACACTCCATAACTCATCTGCAACCTCCTCCATGTCTGCATCAGTGAAGCTTTTAGCTCCACAACCTAACAATATCCCACTTGGAGATAAATAGCTACACTGTACCTGTACCTGCACTCCATCTAATTTGTTTCCTAATTTGTATCCCTCTTCAAGATCAATCTTGAAGACAACCCACCACACATCCCGTGGTGTACTTCCTGTCATCTAAGTACCCTACCACATTCTAACCTACAAACACATGTAGTGAAGTCCTGACCCTGCATGTATACCTGCTGCTGGTCCCTCTCAAATACCTGAGAACTCACTTCTCCGAATTGGCTCCTAACTCTCTAACAGCTCCCACTACATGGGAATACTCAAGTCTATACCAGACCTCATGTGATTTCAGACACTGTACCTATCCAGCCCTTAGTGTGCTCTAGCTCTGTATCCTGAACCTCACCAACACCTGATTCACATCAGCTCCCACTGGAGACAAAATCAACCTGTGATCTCCATGTCCCCCCATGTCAAAGAATTTCGCTGCTCCAAACTCCTCATGACATGCCACTGAACTAACCTTACCCTTAGCTCAGCAAAACCTTGTATGTACAATCCTGCTAGCAAAACATACCATCCACATACAGCAATAGAATGATGTTGCAATCATCATCCACCTGGTAAGACAAACCACAATAGTTACCCTAACATTGACTGAAGCCATGCTTCGTCCTCCACCTGTCAAAACCTGTACCACTGTCCTGCAGCTCCTCAAGACCATATGCCTTGGTCTTCCATCTCACGTATCTGTTCTCTCTATTCTTCAACTAAGGTATCCATTCGTCTCTATGTTTTCTTCCCACTGGTAACCCTACCAAAACTCCCATTTGGTTCTGCATCATATCCCTGCCATGCTCCCACCGGTTTCCTAGATCCTTCCTACTCTAAAATCAGCAATGAGTATAAAGAAGAGGAACAATAAATTTGAGGCTTACTTATGTCTTCAGTCCTCCGTATGGGTGTTTGAGACTCCATGACAATGTGCTGTCCACCCAAAATCTGTTACAGTGACCAACCTTGGTCACCCCACAGTCTCCATCTGACCGACGTCAGTTCCCATGCGTCTGTCCCTAACTACCGACCCTACCATCGTCGGTGTCTCTTCTGCCGACATTGGTCCTCCTGACCGACGTCGGTCTTACCTATTGCCGACGTCAGTCCTCATGATCGACGTTGGTCTTACCCTGCCCGACATCACCGGCTTCAGTCTGCACATGACCGACATCGGCACCTGTCTGTTTGACACCGTTACCTCCTGACTGACATCGGTATCTGTGTTTGCCTGTTAGTGATGACTTTTTACCTGCGAGCTTCTTTGAATCAATCCCTATGTCCAAACTACCCTGCTCAGAAGTATCCAGCACCATCCATTGGTCTCTATCCACCATCTCCTCCAAGTACACCAAGGCTTTCCAGTTCTTAAGCCTGTCAAATATATCTGTCTTCCGCTTAAGAACATGCATCTCCTTCTTGCTCATGTGACCAAGCCTACGAAGCCACATCTCCGCAACAGAAGAAGAATCAGTAATATAAACAAGTAGATAAAGAGTACCTATTTTCTTACCACTAGCTAATTCAAGTGCATCCATTGTGAGATTTCTTGTGCATCTCTCATCACCCAATATTTTTGAAGAAATTAGCCATATCTCCAAACCTGGGACCTGCATGACCTTCATAAACACCTGTGTGTTGGCCGCCTGCAATTTCAACTTCACTTCCCCTTTGCCAATTCTTTGGCAAGGCTCACCAGCTCCTCTACCTGGGGCTGCATGGAAAGAGGCAACCGAATCTTTTATCCAAGATTCAACTTTATCCAAGAAACCTCCCAGAGCATCATGTGCAACAACACCTGCTACATCTGCTTCTACAGTTCCTTCATGCTGATCTGCTACCAACCAACAATAATATTTTACCTACTCTTTCTTTCCATAGGACCGTAAGTAACCATTTGTGCTTTTCAACTCCTCCATTCTTAGCTTACTTTCATCTGCCATTTCTCTACTCCCACTCAATCAGAAACTCCTGAGAGTGACCTGTAACCAAACACAAAACCTGCTTCCTGTAACCTTAGCTCTGATACCACTTGTCAATGGTATCAAGCTATGAGCCAATAACCTTGCTCTGATACCACTTGTTAGGATACATGAAACACCAGAAGCATACAGTTGATTACCAAACCAAGCAACTTAATATGCGGAAATTAACCAGAATCACAAGTAACCAGAATTCAGAATAACACATGATATGAGAGACAATACACAACTTGTATTAATACTTATACAAAAAAGAATACAATAAAGAATATGCCACTTATTCTCCACCACCTCTTCAGAGGCTTCCCACACCTCAAGTGAACAGTAATTCTCTCCTTAAAGCTCTCTCTCTCAGGTCCCAACACACAACTCAAACACAAAGTTGGTGTTCACCTCCTGTGCTCCACGCACACCACAAGTGCTCCACACACTCCACAAGTACTCAACGTACTTCAAGTAGATCTCCCATGAACCTACAACAACTTGCAATTCAACAGACCATACTTATGGAAGGAACTCCCTTGCCTTCCTCTTTGCTCTATCTGAGTACACACATGTACTCCAAGTAGATCCTGCCTGATTCTGCTCCCTATTGTGTTGCTGTCCTATCTGATCTTGCACACCTACAAATCAACTTGGTTTTGCACACCTGTGAACCTTGACCTTGCACACACATACACCTACAGATCAATGATCTTACTTACCATGTAGATCTCCTATATAGGCCATGCACACCTGCTGACCAAGATCCTACACCCCTGAAGAATCTTGCTGACTCTCCAAAACCAGCACCCACCTTGGTACTGCTGTGGAACTAGGAGGAACACCCTTGCTCACCTCACACACAGAAGGAGCTAACTTTGCTCAACTCAAACTAGAACAAGTTTCCAATACAACCATGAGTCTATTATATAGATCTCATCCAAACAATAATTAGACATCTAATTACAATAATTAGATCCACAGCTCTCAGTCTAAAAATAGATCTCATCATGCAAACACTTGGTTCGTTAGCTAACTGCCCATAATAAACTCGCAATCGAACCACACAGGCGACCGACGTCGGTCCCTATCTGCCTAGGGGTAGCCGACACCGGTCGATCTCTGACCGAAGTCAGTTGCATTCCTGTCTAATCCTGCTGACGTCGGTTGGCCAGACCAACGCCAGTCTCTGTGACACTCCGCAACTCATCTGCAACCTCTTCCATGTCTGCATCAGTGAAGATTTTAGCTCCACAACCTAACACAGAGCATGTTTGTTGTTCTAGATTACCTGAAAATATTATACTATAGGCTCATTAGATTTTTGCTTAAGTTGATCCACTTGATCATATGAAACCTTATCACTAATGTTGATTGAAAAGTGTGTTAAAAACATATCTTCCAATGGATTGAATATTGTGATGGACTGATTAGGAAGATCATAGAACCATTGTAATGGTTAATCATTTAAGCTACAAGTGTAAAAAATTAATAAGGATCCAGTCATTTGACATATATTCCAAACATTCTATGTGGAAAGCTCATAGATGGTGTTCTGGGTGACCCTTACCATTATACAAATTAACCTTGCGTTCCACAAATTAGGATGGCAAAGGAGTTACCACTATATGTTGTGCCAAAGGTATATCTAAAAGAACATGAGAATAAAGGAATTAGATGCCCTGGTAACACCCTACTAAAGATGTAAGACCTTAGCCTATAGATCATGGATCTCATGCATAGGGGATTGTACATCTGGAGAGAAGGAACTAGACAGAGGAGGTGTTTCCATTATTGAAGGTCATTGAGTTAAAATAGTTTTATTAGGATTTTAGTTGCCCCCAAAATAGGTGTTATAATATTGGCATCTAAGGGAATAAAATATTAACCATTATTAGATTTATGAAGCTCCTTTTAGATAATATGGATAATTTCATATTTCATATATAAATATTTAAAAATGAAATCTTGAAAGTGTCTCTTATCAGTCTCATCAAATTGGTTATTAAATCTTGCTATTGTAGGTTTAAAATAAACAAAATGTTATATATTTTGAATCTTTTAAGAAATTTAATCCATTAAAGATTGCTAAAATAAAATAATAAATTAGATATGATATTCTAGAATTAAATTCTAAGCATTAAAAACAAAAGGATATAAACCCTAAGAGCATCTAAGTCTAGGGTTTAGGTAGTGTTCAAATTAAGTTAGGTTCACCAAATGATTTAGCATTTAAGGTTTATGGAGTTTAAGCCCTAGGTTGTTAAAGGATTTGAGTACAATAAATCAAGGTATAAAATATGCAATAAATATATCCAATAATTTATGAAATAATTGATCTAATTTGATATTTTTAAAAATAAAAATGAATGACACAAATAAGTACTTAGCTAGAAGTTACCTGAGATGAAGGATCTGGAAGCTAAAAATTAGTATATGAGTCAATTTGAGTGTAGTAAACATGATCCAAGTGTCATAAGAATTCCTAGATAATAGAAACATAACTTGGATGGTATTGTTATGGTTCTAGTGTCCACTTTTGCTGTTAATTTCAAATATGCAAGAACTTATCTATACTTTTGGGAGTAGCTGTGTCTAAGTCTACTAAGCTTGTTCCTATGCAGATAAAACCTACTTCATTGTCTATGATATATTTAGATTGATTTTTATTGAAAATCCTAGACCTTTATGTGGTTAGGATATTCAATTAGCAAAAGCAGAAAAAGAGTGATGTTAGCTAGGTAGGATAAACATCATCAACACCTCATTGTGATGAGAATTATCTACATACTAATACTTCATTAAGGGATCAAGCCTAATGTAGTTATCCCCTCCTAAGTGTTGTTGCAAGTGTAAGTGAAATTAGTATGAATTCTAGTTTGAGTGATTTAGGTAAGGTCGAAGACTAGAAATTTATGTATTCTAATCTTAGGATGGCTGTAGATGGTTGTATGCAGAAGTAGGGTGGAACATAGATCAATAACCTCAATTGTAAACAACTTGTTTTGAGCTTGTTTGTATATATTTGCATTTGATTTCCATCTAGTGAATAAAAGGATAAAATTCATATATATATATATATATATATATATATATATTGATTTGGTGCTTGTGCAAGGTTTGGAATAGGTTCAAGATGACCCTAGGTGTATTTTGAATTGAAAACATATCTTTGGGGCTAAAAAGAGGTATAAGGATAATATCACTGAACTAGGACACTAGTGTGGGGTACTAGTGTCCAAAGTATGGTGTTAATGTATAAGTGGTAAAACCTAAGGCACTAGGGTCCTAAATGCTTAAGGGAGGGTTTTATACTAATTTTTAGATGTTTAGGGATGCATAAGGTCTACACCAATGTTGGATAAGTGTTTAGGTAGGTCCTGAGATAGGTTTAGGGCTAAGCTAGGGATGGGTGGTCTCAAGTACCACTCATCTCACTCAAGTGAGATTTTAGATGACTATAGAGGCATATATATTTACCAACCCAATGATGTGATTACAAAATTCAAATAAAATCCAAACAACATGATGAGTGGGGTAAAATCCATAAGAAACAATGTGTTGATAAAGCTTTGGAGATAAAAAAGTGATGGCCCCATTGTGACCAAAGTCATGCATAATATTATGACAAAGGGACCCATGCCAAATAATTCATGTTACATTTTTAGGATAAATCTAGATATACTTACTTCTTACATACAAATAATTTTCATATTACTAAAAAACTAACAACTATTCCTGATCACATACTTATGTGGTGGATTAGTAAGGCCTTGAACATTCCATGAAGAGACTAACATTGGGAAACATAAAGGTTTATATAATTTCCCTCTATTAGATATTCAAGAGTATCAAACTAATTTGAACAAAGGTATGCGCTTCAGAAAATCACCCATCTAAAAAGGTTGCCTTTTATGTGCCATATATTCTTCCTCATGAGAAGGAGAGGGACTTCTAGAGTGCTATAAGATTAATTTGTAGTCTAGATTAACGGGATTGTGCTCTTCCTATAATGAGGTCACCCTAGGAGGCGCTTGTGATAATTGGGTTTAAGGAGTTAAAGGAAGACTTGCAACAAGGGTGGCCATTGCTTGCAGTGTGTGCACAAGTGGAGGTGAAAACTTATTAGGCATAAAAATAATTGCTTTGTCAATAAGGGTTGAGGCACTAGGAGTCATGAATAGGTGATAAGTATAAGGTTGAGGATTACCACTACCTCTTACCTAATTATTATTTTTATTAGTGATAATGGTCCAACCATCAACATTTCCATTGTGGGTTCTAGCTTTAGGTCTAATATTTTCTTAAGGAGTATGAAGATCATGCACCATTAAGGGACACTCCCAGATCATATGATCTAAGGATTGGTACCAAAATTAGGAATTTGATAATTTTATGTAAATCACCCACTGAATAAATTTATTATTTCTAATTTGAATGTCAATAGACACTTTGAGATCCCAAGCAAGATCCACTTCTACACCCTTTTTCGGGATGGACCATAAATATCTTTTCTTTCTTGTGGCATATGAAGTGCCCTATGGGTTTTATGAGTTATTAAATTAAAATACAAAGGGGGAGAGGAAAGATAGAAAATTCAACCCAGATTGGAATTTTTAGTTTTTCTTTCTCTGAAACTTGCAAGTCTTCAGTCTAGTGAGAAAACACCACTAGTATGTTGCGTATAAACCAAGGAACATGATTAAAAATGGATTTTCAGTGCTCTAGGTTCGTGAAATTAAATAATAAAAAACCCTTGGTAAGTTTATGTAATCCTTTTAATTTCACACCATGGCCTTTCCAATGGTTATGAACCCATTATTTCAATAGTATCTTGGGGGGACTTCCCATAAAATAAGTAATCAAAGTGTATTTCTCAAAAAAAAAAAAAAATATATCAAATTTAGGTAGATCAAAAACAACATCAGGTAAGCGAATATATAGGTTAGTATAAATACCTTGTGTAAAACCTTTGGAATTAACTTCCTCACTTATTTCAATGCCATGGTCACTCACACCAACTATCTCTACACCCAAAGATACAAAGATAGTGGTGGTAGACATTTAAAAATAGGGGTACACCCTATTACCCAAAGGGAAAATCATAGATCAAAATTAGTAATAAATGATCAATAAATATAAATCCTTCTTATATCTATGATAGTTTGGCAATTTTTTAGAGTAATGGTGAAAACCTATAGGCTCAATAATCACAAAACATTCAATCTTTTTGAATATTTTGTTTTACTAGTTTTGTATTTAAATAGAGTAAAATGTTGTGCATTTCAACTGATGTGTATTTTTTTGAAATATTTATATTTAAGTTTAGATATATTTTTAAAAACATGTTATTATCCCAAAAAGAAATCTAGCATATTACAAAATATTCCTTATACCTTAGCAGTGTTGTAAACTATTTTCTATGGAGTAAGAACTCTTTTATGGTTGAGTCTTGTTAAGTTGGTCTTATGGGGAAGATTAATTGTGGAAATATATTTAGATCACAATTTATAAGGGTATGAAGTCCTAAGATTAATATACCCCAAGGGGTGAATTTTTTTTCAAAACTGTATTTTATAAAACTTCCTATAGTATTTAGATAAATATCAAGTTTGAGTTATTTCTATTTTGTTGTGTCCTTCAATACATTTGGTATGATAAAACACTATGTTTTATTGATTAAAAAAAATTTGGGTTTATTAAATCAATATCAGAGCATGGTTTACTCTAGGGAACTTTGGAGTTTCTAAAAAAAATTGTACCCTACCTTAATCTAATTTTTTTTGAATCCTCAATATGGTTAGAACAAGATCAAGGGGAATGGCCAATGCCAATACCAACTAGGGTAATAATAATATTTCAAAAGGAAAAGGTATGAATAGAGGTAGAGGCCATGGTTCTCCCAATATGAATAATATTAGAGATGACCCACCTATCATTAATAATGAAAATATTGGTAATGAAGTCCCTTATACTAATACAGTTGGAGCTGACCCAACTAAAAAGTATGAATAAGTATTAAATGGGACATTGAAAACCTTAAATGAAATTCAAGATAAAATTGTGACTCAGGAAATCATGATTAAAAACCTTGAGGGTGTTCACAAAGAAGGGTTGCATATGCTGAAAAATGACCAAGGGGAGGAAAAAGTAATCTAAGAGTTGTTCTTAATAGTGTTATACCCAATAATTAAGGGGATCAAGAATATTCCTCCAACTACATTTTTAGGTGAATAATCTATTGATGCAACTGATGCTTGGCTTGTACTCATACAAAAGTATGTTAATTTGCACAACATGCCCTCTAATGAGCTAGGTTGGTAGACTATTAGTTGGTTGGTGTTGCTTCCTT
Organism: Torreya grandis; assembly: GCA_037957365.1. Lineage (NCBI taxonomy): Eukaryota > Viridiplantae > Streptophyta > Pinopsida > Cupressales > Taxaceae > Torreya > Torreya grandis. Next base: position 436,203 of record JARHVA010000239.1, on the reverse strand, counting down.
AGGGTGGAATCATAATTGTGATTTATAAGGGTACTATCCTATGACCCTTAAATGAGAAAAATTTTAATGATATTTTTAGAAGAGGTACTAAAGTGCCAAATTTAAGGAATATAAAATCATTGATTTTTACCTACTGAAATAAGAAAACATGTCAGTCACTGAGTATGAATTTTTTTTTATGAATCTATTGCATCATGTAAATTATGTGTATGAAAAAATTACTAATGTGACCAAGTTCAAACTTATATTTAATTAAATATTTATTTATGACATAAATATTACCAATATTAAAACCTTGGTGGCTACCATTGAGTCTACCGATAGGGTAGAAGAGAAGGAAAAATCTTGGTAGCAACTGAGAGAAGATTTTAAGAAAATTATATAACAAAATAAAACTAAAAATATCTCTCCCACTCTTAAAAATTTCAATAAAATAGATTAGAATCAGATATTTACAAGGATTAATAGTGGATTTGGTAAGATCCAAGGGTAGAATAAGAACTTTAAGGCCTAAAAATCACAAAAACTAGGGTTAAAAAGCAAAAAATAGACCCAAAATAGTTAATGTGGACTAGGCATAAGAGCCCACACCATCCTCATTTAGCCCTTAAGAGATATTTAATTCTAAGAATGTGGTGATAACTAATACCATAAGGATTAACCAAAGCTTAAACAATCAACCACTCATAGGGTTTATGCAATTGCTGACAATAAAAATGTTGATTTACAAGCTACTTTGATAGAAATAAGAGGTAACTTATATGGTCTTAATGTGTCTATTCTTATTTATATGGTGCAATAGATAAATTTATTTATCCTATTATAGAAAATATGTGTAGTCTAAAACATATTAAAATTAGAGAAGGTTGGGAGGTCGAGTTCAATATAGGAAAAAGGATACTAATCTATGAATGCTTAGAGCAAGCTAAGCTAGATTTAACAGTTTTTAAGACTAAAAGTGAACTTGGTTTTAGCTCCTTAAGGATCCTATGACTTAAATTTGGGTATGGGATTGTTGAAACCACATCAATCAATGATGTATTTCTTTCTTAAAAGGGTGTGATACATAGATGATTTTGGTAGATTCATAGAAGTGAAAGGCATTCAAAAGCATAAGGAACATAAATTCATTTCATATTTGTAACTAAATAAGGTAGTGTATAAGGACTAAAAACTATATTTAGTCTAAATGCAAAAATTATCTAAGGATAAGCAACAAATATATAGATATTTCCATTTCCTTAGGGAATTTATGGAAAATATGATTGGAATTCTTCCTAAACAAGAATTTGATTTCTCTGTCAATGTTATGGTTGGGGTTACACCTACTTCCAAGGCCCCTTATAAGATGAATGTGGTATATTTACAAGAATTAAAGTTTAGTTGCAACAAATTTTGGAAAATGGAATAATTAGACCAAGTGTAGCTTGGGGTGCTCTAGTTGTATTCATAAAGAAGAAGGATGAAACCTTGACGTTACGTGTGGACTATAAAATTCTCAAAAAAGTGACAGTCAAGAATCATTATCATTTAACAAGGATAGATGATATGTTTGATCAAATGAAGGGCTAAACTTTTTTATCCAATATTTATTTGAGATTAGGCTATCATTAGCCAAGAGTCAATGAAGAAGACATGCATTAGAGTTTTTTTGAACTATATATATACATTATGAGTTGATAATTATGCATTTGGATTAATAAATGCACCTGTTGCATTTGTGAATTTAATAAAAAATGTTTTTAGGGATTTATTGTATAAATTTATGTTAGTTTTCTTAGTTGACATTATTGTTTATTCTAAAAATGTAGCTAAACATGAAGAACACATGAGGATCATCTTGAAAATATTATGGCAACATAAAGTGTATGAAAAGTTATACAAATGTGCTTTCTTTGAGTATGAAAGTCATTACTTGCATCATATCCTATATAAGGATGGTATTAATATAAATCTAATAAATAGTAAGGCTATATGAGATTATCCTACTCTTAATAACATGCATGAACTGTGTAGTTTTATGGGCTTGGGTGGTTATTACTCCAAAACCTGACCACTTTTATTATGGCCTAACATACACACACACACCCCTTTTTTTAAAATTAAAATAGGGACCCACTATTGATTGAATATATTTATTCAGGGTCCTTATAGCCTTAGACAATCATGTTAATGGTCAAAGCTTAAACACTCATTTTGATTTATCTCAAACCTTGGGTTTTCATAATTTTCATGATTTTTTTGGACTAAAGGAATTAATATGTCTTGCCCTAGTGCCCCCATGTTTTTTGGTTAATCCCAAGACTATTGGAAAATATTTGAGAAATATTCACTACTAGGCCCTACTTTATCTACCTAAGATAGGTGGTGTTAATACATTATCCATAACTTTCAGCCTTTGCAAAACGTTTTAAAATCTCTAAAGTCCCTAATTTCTGAGGAGAATTGAAGTTTTTCATAGGCCATTTTATGTGGTTTACTTTTCACCTTCAATTTTTTTTAGCATTGTGCTTATGAACATGATTGATATGTTTTTGAATGGCTTACTTGGCTGACATGTTATGTTTTTAGTTGGTTCTTTTCCCATGTTCCATCTTAAATAGGTTATTTCATACTTAAAATTTTCTTGGGACATACCAAAGCTCATATACTTTTACCACACAACATTAATCTACTAACCTATAGCTAAGTGAAGAACATACGTCGATCAAGCAAGTGGATCATAGATATCTATCCACATGTCACCATCCCACTAACCCAGAGGTGATTTTAACATAGTTTTTATATAGATAATCTTGGGCAAGAAGATCATTGAGATCCATCCATGATTCACCATACCTCTAACTTGGAGGTTCTATCAACATAGTTCTTCATACAGATAATTCTAGTTAAATAGATCACTGAGAGCCATCCATGTATCACCATATTATTCACATAGAGGTGATGTTATCATAGTTACTTATATGAGACATCCCAAGAAATTATATCACTGAGATCTATCCTTGTGTCACCATTTTACTAACTTGGATGTGATAATAAAATAACTCTTCATATGGATAATTCTGAACAAGTAGATTACTGAGAGCCATGCACATGTCACCATATTTCTCACCTAGAGGTGACATAAACAAAGTTACTTATATGGAACATCATAGGAAAACAAATCAAATAAAGACATTCACATGTCACCATCCTTATAACCCAGAGGTGACACCAACATAGTTATTTATACATATAATCCTAGGTAAATGGATCATCGAGAGTCATCCATGTGTCACCATCCCACTCACCCAAATGTGATGTCAACATATTTACTTATATAGAACATTCTAGGTAAGTATAATAGTGAGATCTAACCACATGTCAAAATCATTCTAACTTGAAGGAGACGTCAACATAGTTATTCATACAAAAAATCCTAGGTAAACATATCATTGAGAACCATCCATGTGTCACCATACCACTAACCTATGACCAAAGGAACAAAGCACAAGAATACATAACTCATCTATGATTGGAATAAAAATATGCAGGCATGTGTTCTTCACAACCACATAAACAATTAACAAAGACATGAATACTAGGCCCAAAAGAGTGAAAAAGATACATTTGTCATATTATGATTGCTAAGCACCTAGGGGTAGGAAAAAGAAGTGACATGGAAATAAAATCCATGGAAATTAGTAGTGAAATTCAAATAGAAATAATAGACATCAAATAGAGTAACACAATCCATTATTCAACTTCTACCATATCTATAGTAATAGTGCCTATTTCATCTACCAATCAAGATACAACATTAGTTCCATTTAATTTAGTACTCATGACTATTACCACATCATTTTATTCCTCCAAATATGTGATATCATCAGCCCTCTAATTATACACATGTTTGGCTAAGTTGGAATGTTAGTTTCTAATTTACTTTGAATCTATATATTATATTGTAGTCAAAGATATATATTATGAGTAATCACCATTAAACATGCATTTTTCACATGAGAATTGACACATAATGCTATATATAGAGATGTAATTTTAGACTTAACTTGGAGGTTGAGGCATTCCACTTCCCCAAAACTATATATATTTATATCTTCTCGATCCCAAAGGGAGGAGAATTGTGGCTTTTGAGATTAATAGGAAATTCTAAAGAAAGTTCTGTAGTTATTCTTAATTTGAAAAGATTAATTCTTATTTAAACCTATGGATTATGTAATAAGTTCTATATTGTGGTATATTATTTTTATATTTATGCATGAGTATCTTGTCAATATAGTTATTCATATTATTTCATTGCTAAGTTGAATTACCTTTTGTGTGTTAATCATAATCCCCCTTGTAGATGTGCTACACAATCTTGAAAATGTATAAACCTTTGATTATATATGATTAAGTTTAATATATTTACTATTCATTTAGATGTCTAATTGTGCTTGATTTTTTATTTGCTCTCAACAACTTGCATCATACATTAGTTTATGATTAATTATCTAACATTTAGTTTAAATGTTGGTTTAGAAAGGTTTCATCTTATTTGGTCTATAAGACTCCTTTTCTATCTTACCTTCTCCTCATTTTTAGTTTATTTTTGGTTAGACCCGCCTTAGGTTAGTTAAATCATATATCCACCCATCTCAATTTTATTTATATTCATCTATAATCAACCCATCCATGGTAAACTAACTAATTCACTTACCACTATTCCACTAGCAGGTTGTTTACAAAACCTAATACCCATAATTCATGTCTTAGAGTGAATATTCATTCATAAATGCAAAAAAATTAGAAGATACATCATAAGGTTTATATCATGTGTATAAAACCCAAATAAATAGTAACTTATTTACTTTTAGAAGGAGGGCATCTACACCTCTACCTGTATTTCTTTGAAAATAATCACTTGAGTTGCACTGGAAGAATGTAAAATATTAACAAGGCCTACCTCAGACACTAAATTTCTATACCCAGCTTTGGAAATCCATAGAAAATTTAGGTCTAATAAAATATTTATGATAGGACCATGGGCTTAATAATTATCTCTAGGTAGACAACCTCATCTTCCACTACTCCCAATGGTACAAGCCCAACCTCCAACCTATCTAACTAGTTCAATTATCAACATCATTGGAGTCATGCATGTTTTACCCAGAAACCTTGAGATGTATCTTCATTCCTTTTCTCCCTTAGGAGGTAGGGTGGCTAAATAACATATTAAGTATTTAAAGATAGCTATGTGAATATTGAATGTAATCGACAAATATGTGACATGTATAATTTTTAGCTTCACATTTCAAGATGATTCCTAGGAATAGTTTATTAATATCCCATAAGGATCACTTACATCTTGGATTAATGTCAAAACACCTTTTTGGCATATTTTGTCCATGTCACCAATGCAAGTGTTGTTTACCAACACTTTGAAAGCATGAGAAGAGAACTAAATGAGCCAATTGAAGCCTTTAATTCTAGGTTCTAAAAGATGTATACCTAGATTGAAACTACATACAAACCTAATAAGACTTTATCCCTCAAAATGTACAAGAATTCCTTAGACCCTATGATTGTTATTGTTTTACACAAAGCTATTGGTATCGATACATTGCCTTTGGCTTATGATAAATCTATCAATGTGGATAAACAATGAAACCCATAGATTCAATCATTATCCCCAATTAACCTTATCCTCTATTTTTTTTCCTTTTATCCCAATCCCAAATACAAATCATAATATTGTGACCCAAAACTAGAACTAGGTATACTCCCATGTGCCTTTAACATGTGCCCTACCCAATTATCACCTTAGCTTCCTAAAACATTATGTGCCCAACCAAAAAAATGATAATCATTCCTTGATACCAATCAATATTATGATTCCACAAAAATATAATTAAAATATTTTTAGAGGATGGTGTACATAAATTAAGAAACAAAATTTTTAAAATGCAAAAATGCATGGGTAACACTAGAGAATAGAATACCAATCAGATATTTGGATTCCAAAGGTATAATCAAATATTTGGATTTCTTGATACATAGATTAATATTTATGATTCCACAAAAAATACAATTAAAATATTTTTAGAGGATGGTGTACATAAATTAAGAAATAAATTTTTGAACATGTATAAATGTATGGGTAACACTAGATAATAGAATACCAATCATATATTTATATTCTAAAGGTACAATGTGCATTTCAACAGGTCTATAAATAATCCAAAGCTAAAACCACCTAGTAAGAAAGCACCATAAATAAATATCATAGAAGCAACTCTTTCTAACTAGTGCTAATTTCACAACACAACACAACATAATGAGCTAGATTACACTGAGTTTTTCACTATTTTTGAGATCTTTAAGAAAGAAATGAATAGGAAGGAAGGGTTTACCAATTAGATAGAACCTTCTTGCCCTACTAATTTAGGACATCCTAGTACAACAATGGTCTTTGAGACCTATGACTTCCCAATCCTAGTAGAGGATGAGAATGAACCAGAGGATACTACTGATGAAGTCTATACCTTCTACTTGTTCTAAAGGAATAATTGTAATCTAAAGATCAAATAGATTGATACTACTTCAACACATCCAAACAATAGTGCTAATTTCAATCTATATTATAAGGATAATAATAATCCACCTCCCCCCAAGAGAGATGAGCAGTTATAGACTAAAAAACTAAATAATAGAGGAGGGTATAATATTTTTAAGGATATGAATAAGATCAAGGCTAATATAAGCTTTCATGAACTGGTTCAGTTCATTAAATAGAGGGAGTTATTACTTAAGGCCTTGATCAAAAGATCCTCTACATCTAACAAATTCAAATCTACCCATGTAAATGTGATGCTATATAAAGACACACTTGAAGTATCATATTTTATACTAACTATCTGAATGTTTAGTAGGAATATGCATAATTATTTAGTTGACTCAAGTTCCTTTGCCAATGTGATGGAAAAAATAATATGTAATAATTTGGGTTTGACCCTAGATAAGTCAAAGAGAGTGTTCAAACAGTTAAACATGTATTCTATCCCATATGTTTGAGAGTTGATTAGTGTTCACACACAACTTGAATTAGAACCAAAAGTATAAAAATACATTGATATATTATTTGTTGACATTTCAAAATACTATGGACTATTGTTGAGTTGAGATTAGTCAAAGACACTAAATAGATACATAGCCATTAATTTTTCACACATGTGGCTACCCTAAAAAGGAGTAGTTAATTACATTCAGATGGATAGAGGACCAAAGATGAATTAATTAATCATTGAGTACAATGAAAATAATGAGAAGGTTGACTTTGAATATTTATATGCAAGAGTATACACATTTACTACCAAGTGAGGGATTCATGAATAAGAATTTGGAGGTCCTTCTCAGTTATGGACCCTATATTTAGATGGAGATAAATACAAATAAGGTTCTGGTGTTGGCGTAGTCCTAATAAACCTATATGGTAAGTAGTACCTAGATCCTTATAGGTTATAATTTCCTTTCACCAACAATAGAGCTGAGTATGAATCTCTAATCATGTGCTTGCAATTTATATTGAAACACAATGTCAATTAACTATAAATTTTTAGTGATTCGAAGCTAGTATTTAAGTAGATTATAAGGAAGTATCGATGAAAGCCCACTTAAGGAAATATAAAAATTGAGAATGGGACCTTATTGAGTCCCTTAAAATGTTTAACATTATAACCATCCTAAGAAAACAAAATTAGATAATAGATTCACTAGAAACTTTAGCTACCAACCTGGCATTGCTCGAAGAATCCAAATTATAAAATTTATATGTGTAGCTCATTCCTTTGCCCTTTATCCTAGATAAAATGGACAACTTCTAGGTGTTTGAAGATGATCAATAAATTATCCAACTTATGAGTAGTTATGGGACCTTTGAATCTCCACTGATAGATGAAAAATATGTTAAACCCATGCATATTGAAGATATGGGAGAAGATGGTGTCTTACAATTGAAGGAAAATCACATCCCTTTAGGAATGGTTTCCATAGAATGAGATTTTGATGTAGATCCACAAGCTCAATTATAGAAGTATAAAACAATTAAGTCTAATTTCATCAAAGAAAATATGGGCAGTAACCAATATCCTCAATATGTGAACATTGGTTTGAGCTGTACTAAAAGGGACATAAAAATTGAAGATTCTACTAATAGAATACAAATATGTAATCACTTATAAATATGAAGATTTGAAAATATTCGATCCTAGGGTCATCAACTAAATAATTCCATTGAAACCATAACATAAGTCCCTCAGGCAGAGACAAAGGTCAATTAATCCAATACTAGAACCTCTCATCCAAATGGAGGCACAAAAGTTATTGGATGACAAGGTTGTCATCCCAGTTAGGTATTCTACCTAGGTAGCCAACCTAGTAACAATTAAAAATAAAATTAGAGAGATTAGACTCTATGTTTACTTTAGGAACATAAATCAAGCATTAGAGAAAGATAATTACCACTACCCTCATTAGATGAGGTAATTTAGATGGTAAGCACATTTGAGATGATGTCTTTTTGGGATGGATTTTTAGGCTATAATCAATTACTGGTAGAAGCATAATCCAAAATAAAGACTAATTTTACCATAAAGTGGGGAAATTTTACATATTAAACGATTCCTTTCAGTTTAATCAATGTAATATCAATCATATAGAGAGTGACAAACTTTGCCTTCTAGGAACTTATTGGCAAATGTATCATCATCTACATGGATGACTTGATGATATATTTAAAAGACAAAGTTGATTATGTAAATCATTTATAAAGAATATTTGGTAGATGTCAAATATATGGAGTCTCTCTTATTCCAAAGAAGAACATATTTGGAGTTACTAAAGGGAAATTATTAGGCCATGTCATCATGATGGATGGGATCTCCATTGATCCAGAGAAAGTCTAAGCCATTTCCAAGTTGATGCTTCCCAAAAATATAAAATAATTGAAGTATTTTTTTGGTAAGATTGACTATGTAAATAAATTCATTTATGGATTTACAGATATTTTCAAACCATTTAATGCTATGCTAAAACAAGATGCCAAGATAGAGTGGACAATAGAGGCTAAGATATATTTTTAGGACATAAATATGACCATTACTCAAGCTCCAATTTGAATATACCCACACTTTAATAAAGATTTTTATATTTATTTTTTCACTTTAGAACTATAGACATTATTTTATGATTATATAGCACCTTGGTCTTATACACTTGGTAAACTCAAACCTTGGATATTACTCTCAGTTATTGATACAAAGCTTTATCTCACTTCTCTTGTTTTAGTTCCCCTTATATAATCTTGTAGCCTAGTGATGATTATTTTTTATTTTGGAATATGAAAGACATTGAACCTTGCTTAACTAGTTTTAAATGACCCTTACACTGATAATATACCATCCAAATATCTTTATTTAATTATACCATTCACTGTTTATATGCTTTCTTAAACCTGCATGCAACTCTCACAAGTTATCAATGTCAATATGATATTTGAATAGTGAGTCAAAGCATAGTTAAATTTGAAATCACATCAAGATCTTCCTCTTCCTTATAACACTTATTTACACTTATTTACTAAACTTGTTATACACTAAATACATTCCTCCGCTCACCTTGTTTAAACATACTCCTTTCTAGCCTTAGGCTCCTACTAGCCCTATGTAAGGGTAACCTTCTTGTTTTGGAATATTTATAAAATTAAAAAGAAAAATTAGATAATTTTATATAATCCTTTTGAGTGTTCTAGTTCCACCATTCTCCATTTGACCATTTTCCACATGCTTACCCTATTTTTTACACTATCCCAAACCTCAATTAGGCCTATCTAACCCTCATTCAAACCTACAGGTTGATATTGTAGATAGATAATGACTACAGATATAAATATTTTAAATCACTTAGATATCATTCAAATACATCTAATCACTAGGTTTTATATTTTTTTAACAGTGCAAACTCTCCCAATAGTCCAAACCATATTTTAGGGCTAATGTAACCCTATCTTAGGTCGAGAGTGCATCTAATTGAATATAATGAACCACACAAATTTTCATGTAAATTTGATGATTGATTAAAGTCTACCTATTACTATCACAACTTTTCCATTCAGGGATCAAAGTCCCAAAACCCCCAGGGCAATCACAAACTCAAAATCTCAGTCTTGTAATACTATGTTCTAGTGATTAGAGATAATGTATATAGGTTTATAATAAATATAACCTTATCAAAATATTATTTTAATGTTTATAGTTGAATAATATCCAAATATAGGTAATCTAAATCCCTTCTCAACACATTTGATCAAAACAAGATACAATGCTAAATAACTTAATAAATAGAGTCTAAATTTGAAAGTTGTATACCTTCAAGGAGTCATATCTATAACCAACTCAAAACTTAAAATATTTTAAAAAATTATAAATTATGAAATTTTTTATTTTAATTATAAATCATTTTCTATTTCCATTCCTTCCTATAAATCCTATGTGAATAGGGTCTTATAATCATACTTTAATTTAACAAGACTGTATGTTAGCATACTCTATTTAGTAGGCTAGGTAGAATTCTCAAAATGATTTCCTCCAACTTTAAAATAACATTCCTTGTATAAATTTAGAGAAAATAATATGATCAAAACAATATCAAAATAATAAAATAAAGTCACTCACCATTTGAGTGTCCCAAACAAACATATAATCTATTCATTCATGTAAATTCCATACACACAATAAATTTGATATCATAGGCAGTCTTTTCTAAAATAAGTTTTAATTTCTATTCTTCCTTTCTCAACATCCTCAAATTGGATGGATGGATTACACCTCAAAACTAACCCAAGAAACTCATATATGTGTGTATAACTAAATCTTGAAACCTTCCCTCTGAGAGGTCATTAAATTACATTGCATTATTCATGATTTTTGCATAATATGACCCATGGGAACCATGACATAAGACTTATGGAATTTTATGACCCTTATATAGTGTATAGACCCCTTAGACATGTTTTATTACACCTTAAAACCTTATAAGCATATGAAAGTCCTTATAAAATTTGGCTAAATTTCAAATTTTTGAAAGATACTTTTAGTGGGAAAGTCAGAATTCAAAATTTGAACATCCTAGACAATAAATATAGTTTCCAAAAGAACTATAGACACTCTAGATCACTTACTAAACTATTCCAAACCAAAAATTACATCTTAATGACATCTCTAAAGGATACCCCTACATCATAGTACCAAGTTGGAAAAAGTTTCCCATATGCTCTTATAGGTGTACTTGGTTGATGTTCTTTGTTGATCAGCTTCCACTTATCTCTCATATATTGGTACATGTACTTGGTCCCCAAATTTAGGCCTCTACTTGCTAAAATTATTGATGGATATAACCACACATAACATAATGGGTTTAAAGAAAACATATGCATTATTGCCTTGAGCCTAAGGCTTATTACACCCTATCATATTTATAAATTGGTCAAACTCTCCTTTGTCTTCATGTTGGACTTATTGTGTAGGTGTCTGAACATCTTCTTTCCTCACATCCTTCATACTTCTATTTGTTCTATCCATGCTATCTTGGTTTCCACTTTCTCTTGTTATTTGCATACTTCACTTTATTGTAGATGTTTAACTTGCTGTTCATACTCATTGGTGTATTGTCTATCCACCTTTAAGGGGTGATTGTAGAGTTACCCTATATCATTATATTCATTTAAAAATTTGGCCAATACCTCATCATTTTCACTCTTACCTTCTTGAACACTATCTTGTGATTCAATTTCTTGTTTTCCTTAGACCTACTATCCACTTATCATCCCATTGTCCTCCTCCTCTTCAAAAAACTTATTTAAAGCACTAACATTATCCATAAATCCTTGGATATATTCATGACCATAAATCATTTTCAAAAGTTTAGACAAACTTATAAACAACTAGTTCACATACTCACTTGAGAAAATTGGATTATGCCATGACTTATCATATCTTTCTTGGGCTACAATAGACTCCTTAAGTTGAATTCTTGATTCCAACTCTTCCTCCTATTATACCAATTCCTTATATCCTAAAATAATCACTCTTTATGCTAAACCAACAACATTATCATCTAATTTATGCATTATTTCATCCATATCCTAAAATTTTTCATGTAAATTAGTAAAATTAGAATATTAAACACAATTATTTACCTCTTTAGATACTTCATTTTCTTTTGGATTCAGCTCTTCCTTCTATATGCTTTCAATGAAGCTTTAAAATTCTTCACTTATTCTTGTCATGTCATCTAACTATTCACCTTTCTTAGGATAACACACATTTATGTTTGTATATTCACATGCCCTTTCATCTTCCTTGTCCTCATATTTCTCAAAATCTCCAATCATCTCCTCTAGTTGATATATCATATGAATACCTACATGTTTTATCTTTATATCTTCCATCTTGTCCCTAAATGCACAATGTACTCTTTTCTTGATCTTAATACTAAAATTCCTTTTGCATGCTATCATCATCTCTCTTAATATTTATTCCATACATGTTAACTCTTTCCTCAATTATACAATCTCCTTATCCATATCCACTTCTTAATTTTTACTTTATTTTTCATATTTTTTTGGCACTCTTCTTGTAGTAAGCCCATCATTCTTTTTCATTTCTTTCCTTTGCTCTTTCTTGACAAGTTCTTTTCCACAGTTGCATACTTGACCTCACATGGGTCACCTTTATTATCTTTCTCTCTCTTAGACTCTCACATGGAGTTTATTCTTGTAATCAATTGGGACTAACTTCTCTTTTTGTTTAGCTCTCTTTATGAGTTTGTCTCTTCTTTGAGATGTCAATAGCTCTCACCATTTTTTTCAGCCTCTCTTGGCTTTAGGCTTCTTTGACACATAATTTCTTTTGTCTACTTTCACCTTTCAATATTATTCATATTCTCACTTATCCTTATTATTATTCAAAATAATAGCCAAATGCAAATTATTTGGAAAAATACATCTAACACCTTGTAAAATTAATCACCAACAGTCATACCTTGTTATGAATTGTACTATCTACTTGCCTTCTCCTGCTCTACTCTATCTTCCACCTTGTCACTCACCTTGTCTCTTTACTTGCTTGTTCCTTGTAATATTCACAATCACCTTGAAAATTTTGAAATATTCATCACAACATATTCATATCCTACATGTACCTAAGGCATCTTTTGTCTCTGATACCAAATGTTATAGAGGTTTATCTCACTTATCTTGTTTTAGTTCCCCTTATATAATATTGTATCCTAGTGATGTTTATTTTGTCTTTTGGAATATGAATGAAATTGAAACATGATTAAATAGTTTCAAATGATCCTTATGCTGATAAAATTCCATCTAAATATCTTTAGTCAATTGTATCATTCACTGTTTATATGCTTTCTTGAACCTACATGCAACTCTCATAAGTTGTTAATGTCAATATGATATTTGAATAGGGAATAAAAGCATAATGAAATTTGAAATCACATAAAGAGATTCCTCTTTCTTATAACACTTATTTACACTTCTTTACTAAAACTTTTATGCACTAGATATATTCCTCTACTCACCTTTTTCAAACATACTCCTTTCTAGCCTTAGGCTCCTACTAGCCCTATTTAGGGATAATCTTCTTGTTTTAGAATATATATAGAATTTCAAAGAAAAATTAGATAATTTTATAGAATCATTTTGAATGTTATAGTTCCACCATGATCCATTTGACCATTTTCCACATGCTTACCCTATTTTCTACACTATCTCAGATCACAATTAGGCCTATCTAACCCTCATTAAAACCTATAGGTTGATATTGTATGACAAAAAATGAGTAAGGATATAAATATTATAAATTAATTATATATCAATAAAATACATCCAATCACCAAATTTTATAATTTTTGAAGGGTGCAAACTCTCCCAATAGTCCAAGCCCTAGTTTAGGGCTAATGCAACCCTATCTTAGGTTGAGGGTTCATATAATTAAATGTAATGAAATAAAAATAGTTTAATGTCAATATTATTATTGATTCAAGTATGCCTATTACTAACACAACTTTTCCATTCAATTATTAAAGTCCCAAAATCCCCAAGGCATTCACAAACTCAAAATCTTAGTCTTGTAATACCATGTTCTAGTAATTGGAGATAGTGTATATAGGTTCCCCCCAATATAACCTTATAAAAAGATTATTTAAAATTTTATAATTGTATAATATATAAATATAGGAAATATAAATCCATTTTAAACACATTTTATCAAAACAAAATACAATGTCAAATAATGTAATAAATAGAGTCTGAATTTGAAAGCTGTATACCTTCAAGGAGTCATATCTATAGCCAACTCAAAAATTATAATATTTTAAAAAAATATAACTTATGAAAGTTTTTATTTTAACTCTCAATAATTTTATATTTCCATTCCTTCCCATAAATCCTATGTTAATAGGGTCTTACACTCAAAATTTACTTGAACAAGATTGTATGTTAGCATACTCTGTTTAGCAGGGTAGGCAAAATTCTCAAATTGATTTCATCCAAATTTAAACTAAAATTACCTATATCAACATAGAGAACATAATATTATCACAAAAATATCAAAATCATAAAATAAAGTTACTCACCATTTGAGTGTCCCAAATAGACATATACTCTATTCATTCATGCAAATTCCATACACACAATAAATTTTATATCAAAGGTAGTCTTTTATAAAACAAGTTTTTACTACTATTCTTCATTTCTAAACATCCTTGAATAGGATGGATGTATTATACATCAAAATTGACTCTATAAACTCCTATATTTTTGTATAACTGAATCTTGAAACATTCCCTCTGAAAGGTCATTAAATTACATTGCATTATTCATGATTTTTGCATAATATGACCCATGGGAACCATGACATATGAATTATGGACTTTTATGACCCTTATATAGTGTATAAACCCATTATAAATGTTTTATAACACCTTAAAACCTTATAAACATATGAAAATCCTTACAAAAACTTGTGAAATTTCAAAATTTTAAAAGAGGCTTTTGGCAGGAAAGTTAAAATTCAAATTTTGAACACCCTAGACAATAAATATAGACTCCAAAAGACATTTAGACACTCTATATCACTTAATAAAATATAAAAAACCAAAAATTACATCCTAATGACATATTTAAAGGATGCCCCTACATTATTTATAGATCCTTCTTACTTCCATAAGTCTTACATCTACTCTATCTTGTGTCCTTTAGCCTATCTCTTAGTCCTACCTATATTATGTTGATGTCATAGACATTTTATCTTGCCTATAAAGATTAAAGTTTACTTATCTTCTACCTTTTCATGTTTTGAGCATGTATATGTTTCCTTACTCCCTAGACACTATCATTGATGTTAGGTTCTAAAACCCTAAATTCATCCAATTTATAAATGAAATGTACCCTAATGGTTAGCCTAAGTGCTTTCATGTGTGTTATTACTCCAAAGTGATTGATATAAATACAAGATCAACACTCATTCATTATTCACATAGTAAAAGACAAAAGAGACCAAGGTAACTTATCAAAATCACTCTATCAAGCATTAAATTGAATAATGATTGTCTATTTCCATACCAGTCATAGGTACAACACATCTACAAGTCTAAAGTACTAAATAAACAACCCAAGATATTAATTTTCCAAGTTACAAGTTAGGTCAATGTTGTAATTTATTTCATCATATTTCATGATTCACACACAAGTCAATATGTAGGGGAGAACTACATTATTATGAGGCCCTCTTCTAGAGTATTAGATATGCAGACATTGCCCTCTAATAATATGATATTTGGAGTCAACTTAAAACCTTGTGCCCACTAACCTATTTTACTCCAAGGAAATTATGAATATGGATAACTAAAGTTTTTCCATTTCATAAAGAGTGACAATCCATTAACCAGATCTTAATGCAACGTAAAGCCTAGAAGCATCTATGTGGTTACATCCTTATCCAAAAAGTATTCTATATATGATATTTGTGTTAAACCCAAATAGTAGTATCGATGTAACCATCCAAGGCTAATATTAGTGTCTAGAGCTCTAAAATCATTAGATCCAAAATTTGATGAGTATTCTTAAACTATATTCTAGCTTGCTTTCTATTTATTTTAGATCCAACACTATGTTAACATCAGAATCATCTAAGTATATTACTTCCTTGTAATTTACATACATAACTTAGTTTTACTATCCATATTTAGACTATCTTAGTTTTATGAATTCAACATATTCCTATATTTGAGTTTAGCATCTAATTGGCCTATTATAGATCTAATGATCACCCTTGTGCCATTTTATTATATATACCCCTTTAATAAAATCTAGGGATAACAATAATATCACAAAAATAATTTTAGGGTTAAACATTTGGTGAACCCAATCTTTGAATGCCATTCTTTCTAAGAATAACCTCTAGGATGTTTATTACCTAATTTATCATAACCTTTATGTTTTTCATTTCTCTTATCATGGATGATATTGATCTATTTGATGACTATGATTATGAAACTAACTCTCCCTCAAGAAAGGAATTAAAATTGACTACTCTTGCATTATCTTAAGTGATAAAGCATGTAATATGAAATATTTGAATGGTGGTAGATTTTATCCCTCTAATTAGGTCCATACTCCAACCATTTTAAGAGATGAGTTGATCCATATTAAGGAAGATAAAAATCCTTTAACCATACTTCCTACATCACCATTATATGGTGTTGGCATTCGATACTTGTAAAAGTGTGGATAGCAAGGCCAAATATTGGGAAATCATGATCAAGGTATAACCCACCTTATATCTCTTAAACATAATGATCCAAGTAGGAAAGGCTTAGGGTTTTAAAAAACATCCTTGATTTACCAACCATTCAAGTTAAATAAATATGTAAATTGTACTAAAAATGTGGGTACATATGACCAATAAGTTCCTTCGTTTGATTGTCAAAAATTATGACAACCACATAAAGAGATTATGATTGATTTATAAATATTAATAAGGGAGGCATGTCAAAGTGGCTTAAAATAAACTGATTTAAACCCCTAAAATTATTACATTCCCAAACAATATATCTCTATTCAAGGGTGATGGTTTTTTCCTACCTTCATTAAAAAAAAATTCTATATCAAAAATGTGTCTTTATCAAAGTTTTCCCAAGATAAAATTGTTATACCCTTACCAAAGGAAATTAAAACAAATTCATCAAATGGTACAAGATATTCAAATGATATAGAAAAAATATCAAAGTACAAGTATCCCATGCCATTCCTAAAATGTCCTAAATTCAGTGATCATGAACTTGCACTTATTATAAATGAGGATGATGATAAACATATTCCTATATTAAAAAAAGCTGGTAGGTTGGAACCAATAATAACACCCATGTCAAACACCATTATTCCATTAAAATATCTATAATGTCTATGATGACTACTATCGGGGATCTTAAAAAGCAAGTATTTATACTTTAAATGCAAATGGATTTCCATAATAATAATGCACATTTAACCTCATTCAATAATAAACCTCTTACAAAATGTATATTTGAATATCCTTATCCATAAGATTTTGAATTTCTAGATTTACCTCTCTTTTTGAGACACAAGGAGCCATTCTTCCATAGGATTAGCTATGTATATTCTTTTGGTCAATGGGCAGAAGATGAAAAACTATTGATAAAAGTATTCCATATGAGAATTTACAATGAAGCTCAAAATTGGTTATATATCCTACCATAAGGATCCTTAACCACTTTTTCCCATTAAGAAGATGCTTTATTCATGGATTTCAATATCCACAAGGTGTCTAAACTTACATTAGATAATTTTCAAAATTTAAAACAACATGATGATGAATCCCTTCAAAACTATACTATTAGATTCAAAATTACATCATATGAGCTACCATATAAGCCCTTATATTTGGAAATGTATTTTTTTTAGTCGAGGGATTCTTTCACCATTAAAGCAATGAGGAATGTATAAAAAAATATGAGTCATTTACACATTTATATGTGGATGTGAATAAATATACTTCCTTCATAATTAATCATTCAAAAGAATTTAACATAACTCCCTCCAAATACAAAATTTTTATCCCTCACACAAAGGAAGGAGATAAATTACCTACATAGCATTATGAAAAAAATGTGGTATGCCTAATCTTTATATGACCAGTTTGAAAATGTTACTCAATATGGGGCCAATCCTGGGTCCATGTTCTATAAAAGAATCACAAAAAAACAAAAAAAATGTATCCATACCAAAAATATTTAAAAATTACCTTATTCATGGTTGGTGATTATTTTTAGCATAACCATATTGATCCTACACAATAAAAACTACATTTAATGTAAGACATTTAAAATAAATTAGCTTCAATCTAAAAAACATACAAAATAAGGGAGGTTGGAAAGACTCCTTTTGAAACATTATAATTCCAAATTTTTGTTGTCCTAAAGTGATTTAGACATGGGTTTGGGTTATGCTTACCATATCTCAGTATGTGTTTACACTAGGAACTCTTTGGCTATATAAAATGGAAGTAAAATTGATCCATATCAGCAATTTATTTCTCTTTCTCACAAATACAAATTAGTACATATCCCAAATGATAGCATTATTTCTTCTACTACACATTCAAAATGTGAGGAGGAACATGCTATGTACCTTTCCACCTTATCCAATTATGATGCAAACAATGTAAAAGTTATAACTTAAGGTTGTTAAGAACCAAATAGGGAGATACCTATGACCATCCATTGGATGGATTATAGAGTAGTTTCTTCAAAAATTATAAAAATACCAAAAAAATCAAAAAAATTAAAAAATACAAAAATATTTTCAGCACCTACATGTTCTATTGGATCCTTGGCACCTATGTGTTATTTCAATGTTGATGGATGACACATTTAATTACTCATACATACTCATGTGTTCCACACTTATACTTGAGTGTAATACATGCATACACAAATACATGATCTATTCATATTTTAGATGTTAGGCCTTCCCTTTAATCATGTCATGTAGACATTGGGGGAATTTGCTTCTTTGATCTTGATATACACACATTATATCATTTGATGATCACATTCCATTTTCATGATTTAAGCTCATATGTACACATGCCTTTATCCATGATTACATCTTACACATGGTACTTGATATAATATAGACTTGAAATTTTTTACTAACACATTTGAACCATGGGATTCTATGACATGTTTATGCTCATTTCTTATGATTTACTTTATGCACTTCCTTGAGTGACTTGCCTTGTTATTGTCTTAAATTTATGAGAATTTGATATGTTTCTTTACTTGTGGCCTTTGTGCCTATGTATGTTTTCATTAAAATTTACATATCTCATTATTTTATTTATGGACATTTTAATATGTCATTCTTATTTTTATGGACATTTAACAAAGTCATGTCCCTTCGATTGTGCAACATTTGAACATGCCCCTTGTTTGCAGTCTCTTTAGACCATTCCTTTTTGAATTGATTTTGAGTTCCCATATGTGTGTGATTGTTTTATTATTGAGATTATACTATTAATATCTAGATCCTAGCATGATAATTATCATGCATCTTAGGCCTTTAAGTGATCACATTAGTTCTATTCACTTAAATGATATATTTATCTAGACATGTTCCTTATATATGTTACATCATTCCATTCATAGATTATAAAAGTTGTCTTATCCTTTTGAGGTGAGGTAACTACTAGTTATAATATTTTCCTCACCTCAAAGATGGGGCATATTAATGGGGGCATGCCATTAATTCATGTTCTCCACATTTAACATAGTTTCAAATCTAATGGGGGCATGATTTGGAAGTATGTTTTCCACACTCTTTTACTATATGGTACTTATATTAGCTTTCAAATTCAATGAGGTCATGTTATATAGGAATGGATTTCACACATTCACAGTTATCAAATTTAGTGGGAGCATGCTTTGGAAGCATGTTCTCCACACCTATCCAATTTTCAACATATCTAGATTATATTGGGTGCATGTTTTGGAAATATGTTCTTCACATTGGTATTTATATCATTTTTTAGGATTCTACATATATAGTGGGGGTTAACTTTGAAAGCATAATCTCCACACTTCCAAAATTTTCCAAATTGGACAAATCACACAATGGTATGATTTAAATTCATAGTTGTGGTAAAATTATATACATTGGTACTATTTTTATACACAACTTTATCATGAGACATATCTAAGGTTATATGTTATGTAATTTTTGCCTAGTATTTCAAAATCCAAATCAATTTCAATTTTAAAAACTATTTTATGGGCTATTACCAGATCATGGACTTTTCATATTGATACCCCATAGACTTTTATGGAATTTATTGAGCCAATCTAATATAGTATCTGGTTAAATTTTTGGTATAGTTGAGGTGATAAAATAAATATTGCCAAGTTTTCAAGTTGGACCTGATTGTATCATCTAGCCTCACTAAGTTATAAGTATCATTGTGCTACATGGTTGTTTTAATCTCAAATACTAGGTGGTAACTCATTTTTGATCAAATTTGGGTGCATGTGCCTTTCAATCTCTCTCCCACCTATCTCTCTATCTTCTTGGATATATGAAATTTGCATATTTCTCTATAATTATCCTAATCTTAGTTTTAGATCCTTATAATGATACACATTTTTCAAATAAAATTTAAAATAGGCAAGGCAATTAAATAAACACATATGTGTACTCCTAAACCTTACTCTTTAAATTTAAATATATTTCAAGTACTCAATACTATATTATATACTGTAACATGATTTTGGTTGTAGTTCAGTCACCAATATAACACTCAAGTAGGGCACAGACAAAGAAAAGGTATGTTTTGTATAAACATAATATTTTAAAACTTTATCAATTACTAATGCTTTATCTCTTGTAAGAACTCATCGAGTCTCAATCTCTCTGATTGCACACCTTAAATGGTACACTAGGAAAGGGGTGGGTAGAAAATTGGTGATTTGTAATATTGTTGTCCCCTATACCACCACTTGAAACTAACATAAAACTCTCTTATACATTTCCCTAAGATTCGACACCTCACTTACACACTTCTGCAAGCAATTCACCACTTCAAACAACCCCTACCTAAGCCAAAACCTCTTTTTGTCATTTATCAAACAAAATTGGCTTGGGCTGGCCCTATTCTTAAAATATAAGAATTTTATGGGAGTAGGTCATCCTTGAGTGACCTAGTTTAATACCTAACAACGTTATTTATTAAAGAATAGGGTCGATTCAATTGACTCAATTAGATAAAACTTTGGAAGAGTTTAGGGTTAGATCTAACTATATAAACACATCCTTTTACCATTTTAGAGAGAGATATAATTAATAATATATTTTCACATTTATTTCTACCATTATACTTAAGAGTAATAGTTTAGGGTTTCATACTTATTTTGGAGAGAAGAATATTGTCTCTTGAAAACTTGGGATTCACTAGGAGGTCCTTGGATAAATTATAATCCATTTCCCATCCTTAGTTTTTTAAACATACACAAAAACCTCTTTTAAATCACCATTAGCCAAGGGAGAGATTGAGGCTTGATGGTTTCATCTTCAAGGTAAGTATTCCCAACTCTTGCTCCTCTTTATTAAGTAGATAGATTTGCATTTATTAGTTTATGAATATGTTTCTCTCTCCATGCATTAGGATTACCTCTACATTGACTTGAGTAGAATTATTCTTTACATATTTAATTTTATGTTTATTACCCCCATTTTGTGACACATGCTTTGGTGAGCACTAGATTAGTTTTAAATTACTTTGTCATATACTTTAATAATTAAACATAGGACCTATTTAGGGTTATTATGTGGTATTACTCAACTAGAAGATTTATAATCCTCTTTAGTGATATGGTGTGGTAAGATACCCCTTAGTTAAGTCTAGTGGTATCATATTGGTCATAAATTTGATTGTCTAAATGTACCAAAAAGTATAAGGGATAGTTTGATTTATCTTCTTCAAGATTATATTTATTCGTAGATCAACATAACTTTCCCTTATATACATATAATGAAATCAATTTGAAACTAACCCTTTCAGGTTTTCTTTCACACCTTCATTTATTATCATTTAATATATATTTTCATTTTTACAGTAGTAGATCAAAACTATTGACTCAGTCTAACATTTTATGCATAATTTTAACACATAATCACTTTGATCGACTATGTATTTATTTATACAGGTCATCTTCAATCACATTTAACTAGATTGATCAACTCAATTTAGTTTAATTTACATATAGGTTTTTAAAATCATATGACCCATTTGAATCTATTAGCAGGATAAGAATCTTCATCTGGAATACACAATATGAAAAATAACAATTTTAACATCTTCAAAATTATCAAGTTCATTCTCACCATCTTAGTCATTTTTTTTCTTCATTTAGAGTTCTATTTTTCACAATTTTTAGTCTATAAAACTATAAATCTATAGAAAACTAGGTTAACTATTTTGACATAGTTATATAGCTTGATTTCCTAGCTAGATGACTCAATCAACTCATTTGACTATGTTTTTCTAGATCTCACTTCAACAGACAAAATCAACCCAACCGATTCTTTTTTCATATTGTTTTCATACTTGGTCATTTGCGTCGATCCTGTACTCTTCAATAATAGGAATCAACTCATATTATTATTAATTATTCACTTTTAATTTTTATTACTTTCTTGATTTTTTTAGCACACATCAACCAAGTAAGAAGTTTTAATTTATCAATTTAGTCAAACCATTTTTATTTTTCACACACTTCTAAACTACATAACATTAAAAAATATTAAACAAATTCTATCCAAGTTCTACGTACTTGGATTTCATCACCACAGGGGAATCCAAATTAGTTTTATGGCTGAGTATAAATACATGGTTGATGATATACATTGGCAAAACACCTGACAACCTTATCATTGTGAGATTATGAAGTTAGGGGGTAGGCCCCAATACCAAGCCAATACCATCACCTATTCATATCCCTTTTAGCCTTAACTACCTAAAACCACCCATAGATTGTATTTCTAGTTTCTTATTTATATCCAACTCTCTATCATATTTATTTATAAAATTATTATAATTTAAAACATTCAATAATGACCACATAGATTATAATTTCTATTTTTATTGCTTGTTCTCTGATAATTGTATGTTGTATTACAAAACTTGTATTAGCTAGTGTTGGCGTAAGGTTTGTGTTATTTACCACAACTAGATACACTAGATTGATATAGTTATTTGTGTTTTTATTTCAATTATTTTACACAATAACACTAAATTATCTATCATCTTAATTGTCAAAACCTATCTCTACCTTCAGAATACCATCGATCTACTCAATTGTGTCTCTTACATTTTCTATTTTCTCATAGAACATAGTCACTCTATTCAACCTAGTCTCTTAAAATATACTTATTATATTTCCATTTAACACAAAATTGACCTATCTGACTGTGTGTCTTTTATAATCTTAGTTTCACCATCTAAAAAACATATTCAACTAGTTTGACTATCATTTGTATCATATTTTGTCTACTGGCCTATAAGACATTATCAAATAGTTTGACCCTGTATCCTACCAATTGACTTTCATTTCCAACAAATTTTTAGTTTCCATCATTCATCATGAATTTATTATTTTAGGATAATATAAAATTGAATTAATCAAACATGATGAATTTTACTAATCCCAATAGGTTTCCTAAGACACATTTTTTGGTACCCACCATGGATCAAAGTAATGTCCATGTTGCTACCCACATTACCAACTATGAGAATCCTCCCCACTCTTGATTGAAGATTAAACCCTTGTTTTATTTATAACATGATCATGATATTAAATACATCATTAAAATCCTCTTTTTCATCAATGAAAACCCTCAACATAGAAGAAAAAATCTTATAACCATATATAATCTCATGATGGGACCTCATATAGGAGAAGCCCATTCACCTTACCCTCTATTTTCAAAAGGATTTAGGGGAATCCATTTCCTTTCATCCCAATCTTTCCATTATATGATGTCTCCTTCCCATACCATGACATCATCTTCTATGTTTTCTTCGACCTCCATTTCAAGTATTTCTACCAACATGGTAGGTTTAAATTCTAGTGGGGATCTTCGAAAAATGCACATCCTTAACCATGATACCAATGATTTATTTTATACCAATGATTATTTAGATACCAATGCTTCTTTCATTACCATTGCTCCTCATGCCACTAGTGCAACACATGCCACTACCTCATTGCACACTCATAATGCATCTCAACCTCCTACTACCTCACATAATACTAATGCATCACATGTTGAATCCAAAAGCCAAAATGATGCTCAAAATAATCAAATTATCTTATAAATTATTAACCAAATGCATAATTTTCAAACTAATAATGCAAATTAGATGATGCAAATGCAAAATCACCTCATACATTTCCAAAACCAACCCTACTAGGTTTTATGGGGATCGTAAAATCCTAATTCCCCCCAAACCCTTAGGGATTCCCATGGTAACCTTATACCATAACCTCCACTTATAGATAAAAACATTAAAAATCTATAAAATGATCCTCTAGTACCTAAAATTTCAAACATTGACATAAAAGGTATCACCCCCACCATCACTTATAATGGATCAACCAATCCTACCTTTCATATCAAAACATTTGGAAACATTTATAAAGATTGGGTTAATATTAATACCTTTTTTCCACCAAAATTTTAGATAAAATGCTCTCAATATATACTTTAGATTGGTAAAATGAATTAAAACTCCACTCTATCACTAGCCTAGAAGACTTGGTCAACTGACCAGTCTAATAATTCCAAATTAGTGATCTTCCAAAAAAATTATTCCATTTTATATATTAAAAACAACTCAAAATAGAAATGACACAAGTCTTCATCAAATGATGGAAAAATTGTCTAACAAATTTGAGCATAATATGGTGGATGACAACCTCTTCCACCTAATTATGAATGCTCTCCACCCTAAATTATAATATTTCATTAAGATCCTCTCTCCAAAAATTTTAGAAGAAGATCTTGACCAAGAAAAATAATAAGACTTCCTCACATGTCAATTTTAACCATCTTAACCTACAATGGGCACTCACATGCTCATAAAAAATAAAAAACCATCATGCAACCAATGATGGTGTTACTGACACTTATGACACCATACACACCATCCAAGCTATTTATCCAAAAAACACCATGGAGAATGATCCTCCCCATAACAATAATTCTAATCAAACTCCCACATTTTATCAACATAACCACACTAATGTGCACAAACCATTGTCTTTGGCATAAATCCAAAAACGTCTTCCAAGACCTCTACCATGAGATCTTAACCCTACTCATCCTATAAAATCATGTTATGATCCAAACAAATTATGTTGGTTTCATATAAGTTGGGACCACTCTCATGAGACTTGTAGATAAGTAAGAAATCTTGCTATGGATTTTATTCTTGGTCCAAACTCTACCCATGAATCCCTTATCTAAAATTGTTAACAATCTTATGATAAAGCACTTAAATATCATGAGACTCAAAATACAAACTAAGATTTAAACCAAGTAATTCTCATTTATATATCCACAAGGATCCACTTCCTAACCACCAAGACAACATTGAGTGACCTACTCCTACTACTAACAATGTTGAAAGTCTTATAGACCTTAATACCAAAGATGAAAATGTGGTTAATATGACTAATATGAGAAGATTAGTTGCTTTTATGAACTCAAATCAAACCCCTACACATCACACCTCTCAATCATTCCACATCATTCAAGATACTTCCCCACACCATCTCATGGAATTTGGAAAGCAATCACCACTCCCAACCAAAAAAATCAATTGTAGCTCTCATACCATTGATATAATGTTTATTCTTTCACAAACTTCCATACCATAAGACAAAATACCTTAAGCTTCCAATAGTATTAATTCTACCTAACTACAAGAAATACATCAACCAACTATCACATAACCTAAAGTCACTCAACCCACTTACAATCAACCTAAACCAGCCATACCCTATTAACATAAGTTAAATTATACCTCCAACCCTCTTTCCCAGGAGCTCTTACAAAACTATGCACATATATCTAAAAATCCTCTCACAAGTTATGATGAATGGGAACCTATTCTAGAAATTTCCCATCTCCCATATCAAATCCCCTTATTAGAGCCAATATGAACTCTCCCCAAAATCATAACCACCTAATGTAATTATTGTTTAAAATGAACTTCCCTCATCCTCCTCCTATAGGGAAAGAATCTACCTTATTTGGATTCAAAGATAGCATACTTAGACAATGTGAATAAATGTCCATCCATGTTGATGAATCAATGGACACTTCCATCTCACTTAATTTCCATATCTCTTCTATGATTCCCAACAAGATATTGCTTTATGCAGATGATCCTACTTTATTTATTAATGTCCATTAGGATAGCATTGTTTTATGTGTTTGACATGGTTTTATTCTCTTTTTATTTTTCTCATAGCTTATTATATTTCTTTTCATGAATGGAAAAATTATGTTTATGATTTCACTTATTTCATGGATTCTTTTATATTCTCTATGATGATTGTTTTCTATATTTTACACTCAAATCAAGATAATTATTAATGTGATTTGGGTATACAACCTTGATTCCCTTAATATTTTGTCTCTACTATATGATAAGTTATAAAATAAGACTTATAGTTTTACTACTTATATACATTGATCTATTTGGATCTCCTTTCTTCCCTTATTTTTTGTCCACATAATAAGTATACATATGAGTGAAACTTAAGATTACATACTAGTTCACAGATAAGCCTAATTTGTTTAGTCAATCATATTTTTAGTTACTTAGCCTCCTTTAAACCAAAGTTTAAATCTCATTCATATGCATCAATTTTATCACTCATGTTGGTTATTTCAAATCCATATAGAGGAAGAATCACAAAATCCATAAAAAAGTTAAAATCCAAATCATTTAAAGAAAATGTAATGATTCAAAAAGAAACATATAATTCAAACATCTAATTACACAAAAATATGTGATTTACTATATTTATCACATCTCCTATCTATAATCAAAGTTCAAAATCCAACATTGGCCTCATGATATAGCCTAAGTCCATTAGGGTGTGGTAGGCTAGTAAATTGGGATAGGAGAATTAAAAAAACTATAGTGCTACCT
Source organism: Torreya grandis (assembly GCA_037957365.1). NCBI lineage: Eukaryota > Viridiplantae > Streptophyta > Pinopsida > Cupressales > Taxaceae > Torreya > Torreya grandis. The sequence continues at coordinate 408,856 of JARHVA010000239.1, read as the reverse complement.
ACTTTCTCACACAAGCACCCAATATTCATAGTAGAACAATGGATTTATAAGAGGTTTTGAAGAATGAGGAATATGTTGTGGGAAGGTAAGTCCATTTTAATTTTCTTGTTCATATAACCTTCATTAGTCGATCTTAATATTTGACCTATTTTCCTATACAACTTTGTGCTTATTGTGAACAGGTATCCTTTATATTTTAATGGTCACTGGACTCTTAGTGTCTTTCCTTCCTACCGAGTATGCCTCTTTTTTTCTAAGGTTTTCTCATAGATGCGTATGTCATGATAGTTAAATTCCCTATTCCATTACAACAATCCAAATATTTCCCCTTAAGGAATATTGTTTTGCTAATTAAACATACCCCCTAGGGTTTCCCTTTGTGAGTTGTAGTGTAAGAGCATGGATAAGACCAACCTATCCCCATAAATTACAAAAAAAAAAAAAAAAACATTTCCTTATTTTTCCACTTATTACCATTCACCTCATTGATGTTCACCTTATGATTTATAGTGTAAGACCATTAATAGGATTAGGCTCTCATCACAAATTAACATATTAAATTTTAAAAAAAATTATTCTCACTTTTATTTTCACCTCATCAGTGTTCCATTTGAGAGTTACAATGTAAGACCTTGGATAGGACTAAGCCCTACTCATATACTATTCCAATGAAAAGTTTATACTAGAAATGAGTCACAATAAAATTACATGCTTTAAATTTGAGATAATTTGTGCTACATTATGATTTACAATTCATTGACATACTTCCCATCTTGATTTAGTATGTTTTATGCTTACTTCATAAAAACTTCACTTTTATCTTCTTAGTTTATGATTCCATGTATGCTTACAAAGTTTTTATTAAATTTATCATACTTACCATCTTGATTTAGTATGATTAATTTGATTTATTCTTAAATTTTCTTTTTCTTTTCATACTTCCCTTCTTGATCTAGTATGATTGATTAAATTTATTGTTTGTTTGTATTCTTTCCATTTGTTATAACACATTTACCACTTTATTAAAAAAATTCATACTTTCCAACTTGATATGGTATGAATCATATTTTTTCATTTTGGTGAATTTTTTTTTACATGATTTGACCACATTTTTTTACCTTATACTTTACCATTTTGGTTTCTTATATTTATTCATCTTTTGTTTTTATACATTTCCCATCATGATATACTGTGTATTAAATTTTATGATTATTTATACTTTTTAAAATCATTTTAATTTTCTTCTTAACCATGCATGTGTATTACATAATGATATAAAATAAAAAATACATAACATATTTCCCATATAACAAATAATGAAAGTAAAATACATGTGCTAAAAAATAAAAAATGTCCATACATTCATCCATTGACAAATACAAATCATAGACCAAGAAATTTCCATATCAATATATGTACCTCAATTTTTATATGTTATGAGTACATAATACAATGGCTAAATCTCTAGGAATGTTCCCCATCATGTCTATCATGTGGCCAAGACACACTACTCACAGACGCTTGTGACTAATGCCACTAATGGTATGCTCTAATGAGGCAGTCCAAGATCTCAAGTCATTGATATGACCCTGTATATTAGCCACCTAAGCTTGGATGCATATACATGCTATAGTGGTTACCATATGAGTGGACTACTCATATGTCAATGTCTTCTATGCTTGAGAATCTCCCTCTCCTACTCCTATAAGTGGATGTGAGCCATCTCCTCACACCTACCATTGTTGAGTAGCCTCCCCCATTAATCTAAACTAACTATCATAAGCTAGGGAAGATGGTACCATAGGGTTTACCAAGGTGGATGGATTATAATAAGATAAAACACTATCTAAAATATCATGGTGTGCAACCACAATCATGGTTTCCCATCTGATCTCCTCCATTGTAGTACATATGAAACAAAAACCAAATATACATTAGATTTCATGTATATATCTCAAACCATATATCTATCAATAAATACATAAAAAATAATGCAACTAATGATATATGTCAATAAATTAATAAATCTAAGCATTTTTCACTAGTTATGGTGTTGCCAACCATGGTCTCCCCATTTGCTTGACTACCTATGTATAAGTGAAAAATTAAGAGTGACCACATTTGACCATCATGATCCCATCCTCAAAGGCCTTTCTATCAACTAGTTGTGTACCATAATCACTGTAAGATCACCATGTGCAAATTATCACACCTATGTCCCTTCTCACTGATGGTGCCTATGTCTTTGATGAGCTCAAGGTGACCACTATTTCCCCTATTATGGTTTCATTCCCATTTACTCAACTATAGCATCTACATCCATAACATCATCAACACTAAGCCTCATTGCCTCCTACTTCTACACTTACCATATCCATGGTCTTGCCTATTGACACATAATAATAGTTATCTCAATATGCACCCCTATGCCTCCTCTCCATCTCAAATCACTAAAATGTTTTTCATAATATGTAGGCACTACTAGAGTGGTTGTTGGATGTGGTAGGCCTAGATTACTAGGTACATGATCTATTGGATGTGGCTCCACACATGAAGTATAGTGGACCACGATTTGAATGCATGCCAAACCAGTAGCAATAGTCACCCAAGACAACCATATGGCAATAATATCTATGTAAGGATACCACACTACCTGCCCTAATGTAACAGTCTATAAAACTAGGACATGGGGCATGACACACATTACATGATCTTACCTCCATCTAACAACCCAAGATAAATGATAATAAAATACATAGAGCAAACCAACTAGTCAATACATAGGGAATATTTCATATATCCATGCACTCTAAAAAATGATGGGGCCCATCATCTTTTACCCCCTAATTAGCATCCCATACATATCATGCATCAAATGTACCTAAATGACATAATGTAAATTGTAAAATAAACCTTATCAAGGATGAAATGGTATAAGGCTACCATATACAATGGTACCTTATCATTCAACTTGTGACATAGCACACATGTTGTCATAAGTCTTACCAAGGCCTTCCATATATACTCAATGGTAGAGATATAAACATAAAAAAAACTCACATTCAACCTAAGATAAATCCCCTCTGAGCTTGTCACCAAATGGGTTAGGGATAGCCTCTCATCCTCCATGTCTAGCACATCACATATAACTAGAGTCCCAAAAATGGGCAGTCTAAGCAAGGCATGGACATCCTCCAAGGTGATACTTACCTCTATCATGTCTCCTCCACCTCCCATCAAAAGGTGTTGGTAAGTTACTCTCATGATCCTAGGAACATGATGATTAAATCAAAAATAATTGGGATCTTCCTCATCTCCATGATGCCTCCAAATCCTAAGGTAATTAGTCAATCTCGATCTACATCTTAAAATCAATCCAATAAATCTGGTAGTTAGGACACATCAACTAGGGACCGAAATCTTCATTTCCTCTACAAAACATAAAATAATAGAGAATTTATTAGATTTTGATGTCATAATAATAAAATATAGTCTTAAATATTTTCAAAATACTAAAAATTAACTACTTAATCCATTTATTTGTCTTATTTTTCCCTTTTCCTACACAATCATCCCTTTTGATACTAAATCAGCCCTAACACCTCTTTTTCATACTAAATCATCCCTCTACTACATATTCAACCCATTTCTATAGACATAATTGACATGCTTGATACTAAATCAACCCTTTCCTATCTTTTGCATACTATATTGGCCCTTTTCAACATAATTAGCCTAATTTAACAGACTATATACACCACCTATGTATATACTACATTATCTAGAAGGTACTATGTAATTCACATCTCTTTTTCAAACTAAATTGACTCTTTGTTATGCATTTGGATTCCCCCAATAATACTCAATTGACCCACCACTATGCATTTAGACACATTGACTTATCTCACCTTTTCAAACTGAGTTGGCAAGGTTGACTCTATTCTTAGTTTGCGATGACTTTTTAATTATTTAACTTAACTACCTTAGGCATTTATTCATTTGATTATTTCCTACCCAATATTTCATTTATCCCCTATTTTATCTATAAATTTTGTAGGGTCATTTTTTGGTATCTACATTTTTCCTAATATCTATCTTAATTTCAAATTAAAATTACAAAATAAATAAATTAACGTATCACTTACCTAAGCTACATTGGCTATGGCTGTTGGGCATCCTCCATGTTGAAACTATCATCTCCTCACCATGGTCAATCTCTCGGCTCAAATAGGTCTCTCAGAGATTTTTTTTCACAATAGTACAAATAATAAATGAATTAATTTTCACACTATTTATATTTATTATCAAAATTATTTACCTTTCAATTATTTATAATCAAATTTTGTTTTTGGCCCATAAATTTGTTTCTACTAGTTCTTTTTCTGAAACGAAATATGTTCTAATATCTTGATGTCATAGAAAATTCTTCCACATATTACATGTATATTTTAAAAAAAATTACTTTTTCTTTTATTTTACAGGTTCACCTAATGTTCCTTACATTGGAAACCTTCATGTTTATCTCACTTATGTCCTCTTTTATAACACCAAGGTAAGTAAAGGTATGTATTTTTCAATTATATCCTTTCATTTATCTTATTTTCTCCTTACTACAATTTACATAGCTTAGTGTTGTGTTTTTCTATGATATTTTCCCAAAGCAGCATCCCATGTTGTAACTATGTGACACATGATGAGTTTTGAGTGGGGCATGTGTATACACATAATATTTTAAAATTTTATCAATTACTAATGCTTTCTCTCTTGAAGTAACCCATTGAGTCTCAATATATTTGAGTGCATGCCTTAAAGGTTTCACTAAGAAATGTGGTGGGAAGACCATTGGTGCTTCACAAGATTGTTATCTCCTACACCACCAATTAAAACTAGCATAAAATTATGCTATACATTTACCTAAGATTTGACACCTCCCTTACACAATCCTCTAAGAAATTCACTACTTCAAACAACCCCTACCTAAGACAAAACCTATTTTTTTCATTTATCAAACAAAGTCAGACTGGGCTAACCCTATTCTTCAATTATAAACACGCTATGGGATTAGGTTAGAATCAACTAACCTAGTTTGAGACCTAACTAGTTTATTTATTAAAGAATAGGATTGATTGGGCTGACTCTATTAGCTAAAACTTTAGAATATTTTAATGTTCGATCGAACTATATAAACACATACTTTTCACCATTTTAGAGAGAGGGATAAAGTTAATCATTTAGTTGTGCATATGGTTATCCACTATTCTTCTTGAGGAGCCATTGATTAGGGTTTCATAATTATTTTGGAGAGGAGAATATTATCTTGTGAAAATTTTGGATTCACTAGGATGTCCTTGGATAAACTATATTCCATTACCCATCCTTAGTTTTTTCAACATACACAATAACCTCTTACAAAGCACCATTATCCAAGGGAGAGATTGAAGCTCAAGGGGTTCATCTTCAAGGTACACATTCATATTTATATGATCTTATTTATTAAGTAGATAGATTTGCATTTGTTATCTTATGAATATGTTTCTCTTTCCATGCATTAGAATTACCTATACATTGACATGAGTAGAGTTATGCATGCTTAATTTTATGTTTATTACCCTCCTTTTATGCCACATGCTTTGATGAGAAATATGTTAGTTTTAAATTAATTTATCATTTAATTTGATAAGAAAACATATGACCTAACTAGGGATATTATGTGATATTACTTAACTAGAGGCTTTGGAACACTCTCTAGTGATATTGTATGGTAAGAGACCCCTTAGTTAGCTCTATCCGACCATATTGGTCATGACCTAAATTTTATAAATGTACAAATAAGCAAAAGGGATAGTTTGATTTATTTTCTTTGAGCTAGGATTGATTTGTAGATCAACTTTCCTTACCCTTGTATACATGGTCTACACACCTAGGTACACATTCCTTTATTTTAAACTAGCAATTTCATTACTAGATTAAAATGGGGGAAAATGTAGACGTTATTTTATGATTATATAACACCCCAGTCTTATACACTTGGAAAACTTAGACCTTTTTTATTCCTCTCAATTCTAGATATTTATTGCTTTTACAAGTCTTGAATTTTCTCTATCTTATGACCTTTGGCCTATCTTTTAGTCTGACTAGTTTTATGTTGATGACAGAGACCTTATATCTTACCCAAAATGCTTAAAATGTACTTATCTTCCACCTTTGCAAGATTTTATGTTGTACCTATTTCCTTCCTCCCTAGACATTAATGTCTAAGATAGACACTAGCATCAACATTAGTGTCATGACTTGACATAAATGTGCAATTTCTAAAGTCATATAATTTGTAAATGAAACATATACTAATGGTCATCCTAATCAATTTAATGCAAGTTATCACTCCAAAGGGATTGATATAAATACAAGATCAACCCTCATTAATTCTTCACCTAGTAAAATATAAAATAGACTAAGGAAACTTATCAAAATAATTCTATCAAGCATTTAATTAAATAAATCTTCTTTATTGCTATACCAATCATAGGTAAAACAAATCTATACATCTAAAGTACTAAAAGAGTATTCCAAGAGCCTACATTTATATGTTATAAGTTAGGTCACTATTGTACTTGATTTCCACATATTTCATGATTCACACATAAGCCACCATATAGGGGATAACTAAAAAGTATAAGGCCCTCTTCTAGAGTATTGGCTATGTAGGTAACACCATTTGACAATGGGGTCTTTTGGGTCAAATCGACACTATGTGCCCACTAACCCAATTTACCCCAAGGTTACTATGAAGATGGAGAAGTAAGGTTTTTCCATTTCATAAGGAGTGATAGTCCATGAACTATATTTGAATGCACTAGAGAGAAGATGAAGAAAAATATATAAGCATTTAGGTGGTTAGATCCTTTTCTAGTAACTATTCCATATTAGACACTTGTGTCAAACCTAGACAGTAGCATCGATGCAACCATCCAAGGCTAAAATTAGTGTCTAAAGTTACAAAAGCATCAGATTTATAATCTGATGACTATTCTAGAATGATCTTCTAGCCTAATTTCTACCCATTTTAGATCTGAGATAATGTCAACATCAGAATTAAATAAGTATATTACTTGTAATTTCCATACATATCTTAGTTATACTTTTTATATTTAGACTATATCAAATTTATGAATTTAACATATGCCTATATCTAAGTTTAACATCTAATTATTCTATTATAGATCTAATTATCACCCTTGTGTCATTTCATTTCTATATGCCCTTTATTCAAATTTAGGGCTAATAATAAGATCAACTAGATCATTTTAGGGTTAAAAAAGAACATATTATATCTATCATATTTACATATAATTTGGATGATAATGAACATACAAATGCCTTCATGATCACCAATATAAATTATGTGGATTTGAAATAATATATGATAGGAAAACATATATATACACTGATTAAGGGTGTTAAAAATTTTAGGCATTATATTTTGAGTAAGACATTCACTATTATTTTAGACCTAGCTTTCAAGCTCACACTTGGATAGAATAAATTGGGTGAAATATGAGGTAAATGCATTTCCAAAATTTAAGAGTTTTATCTTAAAATTAGACCAACTAAGATGGTGAAAAGCCAAGGAATCATCAAGCTCATGATTGAAATTGATCTATACATTTATATTAAGTAGGTCAATAAAGATTATATAGCTAGTGGTGAGTGGTAAACTTAAGTTATCCATTATTTTCTCATAGGCACATGCCTCTTGAGATAATAAAAGAGTAGAAACAATCCATTAGGATTAAATCAAATAATTATATGATCAAGAAAGGAGTCCTATATATAAAAAACTATGAAGGCATCTAGTTAATGTGTGTTTTAAGAGAAGAAGCTACAAATATCCTAGATAATTTACATCAAAATATTAGTAGTATTTATCACTCAAGAAACACAACAAATCAAATTTTTGAGGATGGGATACTACTAGCCCATGGTCTTAAAAGATGTGCATGATCATGTATTAATCTACCATGAGTGCTAAGTATTTTGAAAAAGATAAGGGAATGTCTTCATGCCTTTGTAGCTAGTCATTGAGGGACACTCCTTTTCCCAATGGTTTCGTGAATTTATTGGGGTAATTAACCCAAATTTTTTATTAGGACATAATTTTTTCTTAAAAACTACTAACTATTACACCAGGTGGATAGAAGTTGTAGCAACTAAGAATTCTAGATCAATTGATGTCATTAAATTTATGGAAGAAAATGTAATGACCAAGTTTGATAATCCTATTTATTTATTTTATGATAATGGTCCATCATTCCAATATATTGAATTTATTGAGTGGGGTTATAACAATCAAATCACCATCAAATTCCCTTCGAACTACTATCCACAAGGGAATGAATTGGTTGAATCTACCAATAAGAATATGATGGATTCTATCAAGAAGTCAACACAAGATAAACTAAGGGAATGCAATTTATTATTTAAATATGCACCTTGCATAGACTAAACTATACATAAATAAGCTCTCAAGGCTTAAATTTTTCTACTAGTGTATGAGAAATAACTAGTCTTCCCCATTACTCTTAAAATACCAATATACTAGTTTATATAAGCATACATGGGAAAAGATGAAAGAATACAATATAGACTAATTGATATAGTATATATGGAATATGTAAGAATTGAAACACTTCATAGATTCAATAAACACCAAGATATTATTAAAATATGGTTTGATAATAGATTTAAGAATAGAGCCATCATGATTTTGGATCTAGTGCTCCTATGGGACAAAACACATTTGAAAATGGGACATCATGATATGTTCACTCACTTGTGGATTGGAACATGTCATATATTAGAGATACTAGGTAATAATTCTTTTTAGTGGAAATATATCCAAGGTAATGATGTCACCTTTCCAGTCAATGGATAGTTTTTGTAATATTATTTCATGGCTAATCCAATTGGAGATGCATTTGATTGCACCGTAAGTGGAGATGTTGGCTAGGATTAGATTAAATATACTACTTTTTAGATTATATTTCATAATTTATATATTATATTTATTTCTTTCTAGGATTATCATTTCATATTTTTCTACATTTTCCCCTAATTATACTAGTTATTTTTCTTTCTAGAGTAGCTTTCTAAATTGTAGAATAGACCCACTAATTTCCTATGTTGGAACTACCAAAGACATGCCAAAAAGAAGGGGATGATTTACAAGGATGAATAATTGGTTTCCAAAATGACTTATTTTAGTATTACTAAAGCTTATGGGATTGAGGTATGTGCTATGACTGAATTATGTTCTACTTGGATTGAATGAGTTTACTGGACCTTTGAGATTTACTCTACTATAGTAATATAAATTTTAGAAACACTTTCCATCTTCAAATGTTATCTTCATTAATACATGCTAAAACTTGGATGTGAGATAATAAACATAGAAATAGATACACATCAACATGGACATATTGATTGCAATAAGTTTTCTTATTCATACACCTAGCCAATGGTGATTCCAAATCCTTCTTATATCTATGTTTTAAAAAAACACACATCATACAAACTATAGAATATGGATGATGCAAGTAATTTCCACTAGGGTTATGGATGCCTGGCTATCAGTAGATTAAGGCTTTGAGTGAAATCATAGGTATCTCTATCAAGGTATGGACACTTGACTAGAAGTAGTGTAATGCCTAGACTTCCCTTATTATTTTTTTACAAAATATGAGGTCAAAATAAAAGCTATAATGTTTATTCAAGGATTTCTCAAAACTCTCAAAAGAAGGGGAAATAAATTCAAAAAATCACACACTATATGAGGAAGTAAGAATATTTTCAGAGTTTACTTTGTTTAATATTTTTGAGTTAGGACTAATGTTTCATTATGTTACATTATTGAATTTTGGGTTTTCAAATAGTCAGGAGTATTTTCCCCTTAAGTCACCATTTTTAATTCCCTAACACACACGCGCACACACACACACACACACACACACACACACACACACACACACACACACACACACACACACACACACACACACACACACACACACACACACACACACACACACACACACACACACACACACACACACCTCATTTTTTAAAATTCAAATAATGACCCACTATTTCTTGAATATATTTATTTAAGGTCTTCATATCCTTAGAAATTCATGACGTTGGTCTCAATTTGCATAAGTCTAAAGGTTATATTTGAAGTCCAAAGTTATATAAATTTAAATTTCAAAATCAAAGCTTGAACAATCATTTTGATTTATCTTAAACCTTAGGGTTTCATAATTTTCATGATTTGTTTGGACTAATGGAACTAATATGTTTTTCCTTAGTGTCCCCATGTTTTTAATAATTTGATCACAAGACTATTGGCAAGGGTTTGTAAATTATTAACTACCAGGCCCTACTTTATCTATTTGAGACAGGTGGCATTATTATGTTACCCAAAGCTTTTAGCCTTTATAAAACATTTATAAGTCTCTAAAGTCCTTGAGAATTGAGAAATAGACTCAAAGCCATGAATAGGCCATATTATGTGATTTGATTTTCACCTTTGATTTTCATTTAGTATTATGCTTATGAATATAATTGATTTGATTTTAAATGGATAACCCAATTAAATTGGTATTATTTTATTTGGTTCTTTGCCCATGTTTTATCTTAAAAAAGTTATTTTGTTCTTAAATGTTTCTTAGGACATCCCAAATCTCATCTATTTTTTCACATGACATCCGTCTGCTAACCTAGATCCAAAGTGAAGAACATAATCCAATTGGGCAAGTGGATCACTAAAAACCATACACATGTTACCTTATAACAGACCTAAAGGTGATGTCAACATAGTTCTTAATATAGATAATATTGGGAAAGCTTATTTAACGGGAGCCATCCACATGTCATCATCCTTATAACTTGGGGGTAATGTTAGTATAGTTATTCATATAGATAATCCCATTAAGGTGGACTATTGATATCCATCCATATGTCACCATCCTACTCACCTAGAGGTGACATCAATAGAGTTACTTATATGGAACATCCTAGGTAAATAGATCACTAAGAGCCATCCATATGTAACTATCCAAATGACATGAAGGTGGTGTTAGTATAGTTATTCATATGGATAATCATAAGAAAGTGGATCATTGAGATTAGTCCACATTTCACCATCCTACTCATTTAGGGGTGATGTCAGTAGATTTACTTGTATAGATCATCCCAGGTAAGGAAAGTAGTGAGATTCATCCACATTTAATCATCTTGATAACCAATATGTGACATCAAAATAGTTATTAGTACAAATAATCCTTGGCAAGTGGATTACTAAGATTTATCCACCTGTCACCATTCTACTCACCTATAGGTGATGTCAGTACGGTTAATTATACAAAACATACAAGGAAAGAAAAAAAATGAGAGCCATACACATGTCACCACCCAACTAACCTAGAGGTGATGTTAGTATAGTTATTGATATGGATAATCCCAGACAAGTATATTTTCATGAACTATCCACATGTCACCATACCACTAACCCATGGCCAAAGGAACAAATTATAACAATCCATAATTTAACTACAATTAGAGTAGAGACACATAGACATGTGTCCTTCATAACCACATAAGAAAATAGTAAAGTCACAAATATTAGGCCTCAAATATTGGAAAATATAAATCTATCATATTATGATTACTAAGCACCCATGAGCAGGAAGAAGAAGTCACATGATAGTAAAATCCATGGAAATTAGTGTTGAAATTCAAATGGAAATAATAGATAGTAAAAAAAATAATGAAATCCATTATTATTCACATGAATTGGAAGATTAATACAATCAATTATCTACTGCAACTACATTTATGACAACTTCTACCATATATGTAGTAATAGTGTCTATTCCAGCTCCACTCAAGGTGAAACATTAATTTCATCTACTTTATTTCTCATAACTATTACCATATCATCTCAAGGTGACGGCGATGGATTCGGGAGTTGTGGTTTTGCTGAGGGAAACCCCTGTGGGAAAGCCGCACAGCGTGTTATTAAGCAGCCGTAGTACTAAAAAAAAAGCCCTAACCTTGGCAGCTACTTTATTCGCTATCACATCCTGTCAACTGGGGTCATTGCTCATATTGAGGTGCTTCCAAACATTAGGGATTTCTCTGATGATTTTTTTTCCATGGTGGTGTTTCCTCTGCTGAGGGGGAGGTTGGGCAGATGATCGGGTGGACAGAAAGGGTGGTGGTGGCACTGGTAATGGGGTTTGTTTCTTTGTTTATGGTGCTATTTTTGTGGGAAGTGCATTTTTAGGGTTCCATGGATTGAACCTGGGTTTGGCTGTCATTATTGTTGGTTATGACGGTGTTTTCAACTTTCTTGGTGATAGAGAAACCAGAGGTATTTTGGGGTTTCTTATTGTCACGACAAATGCTTGTTGCTAATGTTATATATTTTTTAGCATTGTTTCAGGTTGTAAAACCTGGTTTTGTTTAGGTTTTAGGTCCTAGTAAAACCTGGTTTTGTTACTGTTTCTCAGTGGGTTTGCCTTCCATGGCGGTTTGTAATGTTTTATCTTTCTTGATCTGTATAGGGTTTTGGGGCCCCTTAAAAACTTGTTTTTACCTTAATCTAAAACTATTACCATGTCATTTTATTCGTCTAGAGTTTCCACATCATCACCCCTCTAACTATACACATGTATCTACATGTTTAGATAAGTTGGAATGTTATTTCCTAATTTAATTTTCATGTACATATTATATTATAGCCAAAGAATTATATTCTGAGCAATCACCATTGAACATGCATGATTCACATGAGAGTTGACATGCAATGATAGTTTTGGAGATTTTTATATTTTTTTTGAGGATGAGGCCTTACCCTTCCTAAAGCCTATATATATCTGTATCCTCTTGACCCTAAATGGAGGAATTTTTTTTCTATTGAGATTAATAGGAAATTCTAAAGAAAGTTATGCAGTTATTCTTGATTTGTAAATCCTGAATCTTCTCCAAACTTGTGGATTGTGTAAGAAGTGATGAAATTATGGTATCTTGGTTTTTAGTTGTATTTTGAATATAGTTAATTCTATTATGTTATTTATGATTTAAATTGTATTTTGTATTTTAATCATAATCCCCCTTGTAGATGTGCTAACACAATCTTGAAAATGCAGTAACCTTTGATTATATATTTTTAAGTTTACTATATTTATTGTTTCCTTGGATGTATAATTGTGTTTGATTTCTGGTGTAATGTCATTATCTTGAAACAAACATTGGTTTTTGATCACTTTTCCAACCTTTAGTTCAATTATTGGTTTAAAAAGGTTTTATCTTATTTGGTCCACATGCCTCCTTTTCTACCTTACCTTCCCATCTTTTTGAGTTTAATTTTTTCTAGACCCACCTTAGGTTAAATAAATCATATATACACCCATCTTAATTAGATTTATATTCATCTATAACTGACCCATCTATAGTAAACAAACTATTTCGCTCATCACTATTCCTCCAATAGGTTGTTTACAAACCCAATACCCTACAACTCATGCCTTAGAGTGAATCTTCATTCATAGATCCTAAAATGTTAGAGGCTATCTCATAAGGTTTCAAGGGTGTGCATAAAACACACTTAAAAAAATTCCTTATAGTATAAAGGAAAGAAGTTATTTGGACACCCATATGTGAAAAGGCACTCCAAAATCTTAAGGATTTATTTACTAAAACACCTATACTTGTCATTTGTGACCTAAATGGTAATTTATATGTCTAGGTAGATGCTTCCAAGGAATGTTTTGGTGACATTATGACCCAATATGGAAAAGTGGTGGTTTATGAGTCATGAAACCTTAAGAAATATGAAAAGAACTATCTTATGTAGGATATGGAGCATGTTATTGTAGACATCTAATTCCTAACACCATTGTGTTGAAATTATCAATCTTACTTAAAATTTGTGAAAATTCACATTAAAACATGCTAAATGGTTTGAGATTATCATATATAAGTGTTGATTTAAAGCTAATGTATCCCTAAATAGGGCAATGCATTTTATGTGATTGTTAACTTTTCTCAAAACATTTTGAGTCAAAATGATGAAAATGCATTTTGGTGATCTAGATCATTCTTTTCTTCTAATTCAAAATCAAATAACATGTGCATGTGTTATTTTGTGTTGAAAACATACTAAATGGGATATTGTTCTATATGTAACTAACATCACTTTCTAATTCCATTCCATTCAAATTATGAAATAGTTATATGACATTTTGACCAATTTGATTAATAACGTGAAACCAATTTCCAAAGAATTGCATAAAAATTGATTAATCTCACTTAGGTAAATTAATCTAAATCAAGTTATTAAGTGTAAAATCCATGTAAGTTATTGAATATATTTTAATTGGAAATTGATTTCTAATATCTGCATCATCAAATGACATCATTTGTGGGGTGGCATCCATAAGCCATAAATGCAATAAATATCAAGCTTAAGGCCTCCCATGCCTCTTTAATACCCCTTCCTTATAAATATTTATGATAGTATTTATAGATTAATTATACAAAATTAGATTAATTCATGGCCACACATCTTGATCTCAAGATGGATGATCATGGTTGATTCTGATTAAATTCAAAAATTTATAAGTAGGAGGGCCAAAACCACCATTTTAAGCTTCATTTGTGTAAAATTATTATGAAAAATTATCTCCACAAGGAATTTTTATGTGGTGTTTATTATGATTAATTTGCAATAGGATAGCTTCAAAATAGGCATAACTTTGATTCAAATATCATGAGCCTAATTTCATTGGTGTACAAGAGATGATGGAGGAGCTTTACCTTGCACCATTAATGAAGACTTGAGCACTAAATCAAGGTGAAAATCATGTTTTGAGACACATTTGGGTGATGGGATGCTCTTGGGAAGGCAATGTATGTAATTTATTTCAATATATCTTAATTATCATTTTCCAAACCCCATCGAGGAATTAGCTTATCTAGTTATATTCTTGTGCATTTTTCTTGAGATTTCATGACTAATGCTTGATTTAACTATCTTTGGATTCCATCTCTACATCTTGGCATGTCTGATGGGCCCACACATCCCATTAAATAAAGGAGACCAACTTGGAAATATTATATTTCATAAAAAATCATTAAAAATCTTTAAAAATCAAGTTTTCATCATTATTTTCCCATGTTTTGGATTTTTTTGTTGATACACTTTACACAGTGACTGATATCAGTTCTGTTATAGGGAAAAACATGACAAAAATTTTGATTTTTAGGCTTGTTTTTTAAATATTACAAGTTTATATTTTGGTTTTTATGTCTTGATCTAAATTTTATATTGCATTATCTAGAGCTTTGCTGGAGATTTTATACTAACATTGGGCTAACAAATGTTTTTAAAAAAAATGTTTTTAACCTAAGGGTTCACAAGTAAAGAGCATTAGTTTTTATCAATTAATATTAGTTCTTTTATGACTGGCATTGGTCTTGTTGTAACTGACATCGGTCACTATTGATCGATGTTAGTCTTTGTGTAAGAAAAATAGAGAACCCAAGAGTAAGATTTTAAAACATGATTTTTCATTAACAATTGTGCTTCAAAGTAGAAGTAAAAATTCTAATATTTTCAAGTCAAATGCATGGAAAAGTGAAAAATTTGAGTATGATTAAGTCTTAAACCTTACCTTTGGTGTTTATAAGTAACCTAGATGTTTATAAGTTAAGTTATTTTGTGAATTGTTTAAAAGTTTTGAAATTAAGGCCAAAGGGCCAATAACTTCATCAAACACTTCACTTATGGTTCTTAAAACTAACACTCACTTAAATTTCAAAGTTTTCAAAAGTGTTTTGTTTTATGAAAAATCATCTATTACTTGTTTGTTCTTTGTGAAAAACTAAGAGTGCATGTATGATCTCCCCCCATCCCCTTTAGGGAAATTGGGTGACCAAAAACTCATTTTCCTTGAAATTATGCCTTTGTCCAAGGCAAGAAAATAAAGTTGTCAAGGCTCTCCCCAAAACCCATATGGTTTGGGTGATATAAAAATAACCTGTAAAGTCTTTTCACTTAGTTTTATTTTTTATGTAACTTAGATTGTGAAGGGGAATTGATAGCTTCTTCATGATTTCTATAGGGAATATTTGACCCAGGGGTTCATCTCCCAATGTTGTTTCAACCCTTGTATATGGTGGGGTATATAAATTAAGGAACTTATATTGTGAGAGCTAGGGGGTTGAGTGACTAACCTCTCCTTTCATAATGAAAACTTGAGTCAGGTCTGGTTAACCAAGGGATTCGACTAAGTAGTACATGGATATAATTGCTATGCAAAGGAATAAACCCTTTCATAGTAATTTAATCATTATAAAATCAATTGATGTGAGGCATCTATGGTGATAATCACACTTGGGACCATCTAGATGATAAAATTTAAGTTTTAGAATAACCCCACTTGCCACAGACATATTGTTGATGCAGCGTGAGTAACTTGAAGGTCCATGTCATCATACAATCTCTTGGGAGAAGGTGGGTGTAAAAACCCTACTACTTCATGAACTTTTATTTTTGGATTAACATTTAAAATCCTCCCAAGATAACATATATATGTGGATTTCAACAATATGAAACAACCTTGTAGTTTAGGGCTTAGGATGATTTACTTAGTTGTATTTGTTTTTTCCTTTACTTAATTGGTCATTTATTGAGTATAAAACTTGTTTTTAAACAAAACACATCATAAAAAAAAAATTTGTTGTCCATAATTTTATTTGGACAAGGAATCATTATGCTGGTTAAATCCAAATCATCTTTTGTCTTATTCATATTCTCATTTCAAATATTGTGTTTTTATTGATTAAACTATGTTGTTATGTTTCTCATTTCAAACATTGTGTTTTTATTGATTAAACCATTTTACAAAAATATCCATGTCCTTCACTTTTTAATTCAAATTCATAATCTCACCTTTCTAAGTTCTAGGCCAAGGTGTTAACTGGTTTACCATTTTTACTTGGTGTGAGTTAACTTGAGTAGGATTCTCATTTGGGTTGAAGGTAGATTTTAGACTCATCATCATTTTATCATTGTAAAATTAGGTTATCTGACATGTTGCTTATGCTCTAATTTATAGAACAAATTTGATTATAAATACTATTACTATGTGGTGGAATTATGCTACCTGTTTGGTTTTAGGTTTATACTTAAGATTTTTTTGCATGTTTTCACATCTTGAGTTTCTTAGTTTGCATTGTTACCTTACTAATCTAAAGGACTCTTATAATTTTCTAGTAGTAACTCATCGAAGTTGAACTAGATTTTATAGTATTGACATATCTCTAAACCTACATTTAGTGTAGTAGTTTGCACTATAGGTTTTTTATTTATCATACCCTCTTCTAATTTAACGATTTCAACCCACCAAAGTTGAGTAATTTTGTTAAACATTTCTTCTAATTGTGTGGTCTTATGCCACCTTCTTGATTATAGTCTCCTTGTACTTTGTCACTTTTTTTGGAAAAAATCAAAACACACCTTTTTAACATTTTCCAAATCTTAGAAAATGTAGAGAATAATATTTTAGAAATGATGTAAAGGTACACTCATAGTGGGGTCTCTTAGGACCCTACCTATGAGGAGGAGCACTTTTATGATGAACAAGACAATTATATGGAATTTGAGGACATTATCACAACTGCACGATGTGAGGAATATTATTTTAAACATCAACCCATAGAGGACAAAGACAAAACACTCTTAAGGTTAATTGAATCAGGCACTATATTACCATCAAACTTTCCTATGGAATAATCAGATACCTTGGTTAGGGTATAAGATCAAGAACAAGAAAAAAACCTCACTCAAATTACAAAAACAAACATTACATCTTACATAAAAGGTAAGGAATTAATCATAGAGTCAACACATAATGATCAAGAGCTTGTCACCAAGATCAAAAAGATAATTCAATGAAATAAAAACCAACTTATCATGGACTTGATCGACTCTTTAGTTGCTACTTCAATTCACAATGATGCTTCCAAGAAGCAAGGAAATATGGTTGAAATAACACAACATAATTTAGTTAAAACACACCTATGATGGAGCATGATGTCTTAATTGACAAACCTAAGTCTCAAAAGGTTCTACAATATGCTTCACTAGACATAGAACATACATTTTTTTAATCATCAAGAACCTCTTATTTGTTTGTAAAATTAAGGACCAAAACATTCAGTGCATATTTAGTAAATCATTCAAAAAGATTTGGTTAGTTCATCTCAACCAACACGTACTTTGGTGAATAGACCATAGACTCCCAAAAATCAATAGAACATTTATAATTCAAGAGAGCCAAATTTGGGGAATGTTAATCAACCTTGACATCAATGACTTAATTATTCAATGCAAGGAGTGAATCAAACCAAAGTCATGGATCTTAGGATATATATCCCTAATAAATACACACAACATGGGAATATACCAGCCCAATATAATTATATTCCACCCACTAATGCACCAAACATGCAAGAGTAGAATTCAATGAAATAAATTGTGTTGTGATGGAGACAGGAAATCGAATTAAGAAGTAAAAATTTGATGAGATATATCAATATCCATTTGATTTGAGTATTCTCAAGTCCCCTTTCCACCTCATTTTTAGGTGCCTAAATTTTATAGGTACAAAGGCAAGGGTGACCCTCGAGAATACATTCAGGAATTTTTTATATTATGCCAAGAGGTAGCTTACAATAGTATTTACTTGCTTTATTTTTTCCCATGGATTTTAGCAAGATAGACTTTAGACTAGCTTCTTAAGTTACCCAAGGAATTGGTTGTAGATTGGAATGATCTATCTAAAAAATTTGTCAGCTATTGCTTGTATAACATTAAACAAGAATTAACCATTATTGACTTGTGTAAAGGCAAACAATGAGATGGAGAAAGATTTGTAGCATATCTACAGTGATGGAGAGCTTTAGTTGGTTGCTTTTAACATATTTTATAGACAAATAGTTAGCCAATTTTTTTGCATAAAATTTACACCTTGAGGTGGTGCACAATCTATGACTTAATTGTTCAAACATATTTGAAGAAATTATAAACAAGGCTATGTAGATTGAGAAGGTGTTGATCACCAAAGGCCTTGTCAAGATTTATTCACAGGGTCAAAGATAAAATAAGACCCAATATGTTAATCAAATTATTGTAGTAGAGAAACCTAAGGGTTTTAATAAGAACAAAAATATGGTCAAAAATATGGTAACTAAATCAAGACATGTACAAATGATTTAGGCCCTTCTAGCTCTAAATGTGCAATCAGTTCCACCTAATCCACCAAACACTTTATAAAGAGTCCCTCCATGAAGGGTATTCAATAAAAACTTTAGATTTTTTATTAAACTAGGAGAGACCATTGAGTTAGTGTTCCAAAATCTCATATCAACTAATTTGATTGTATGGCCTATACCAAGTCCATTTACTGAGGATCAACCTAAACCCAACTAGTATCGAATAAATGAGTTTTGAAACTTTCATCATGTTATTGGTCATGGTGCTTATTTTTGCATCTAATTGCATCACCTTATTGAATATTTGATTGAGAGTGGTGAATTTGAGATTAAAATTACTTCATAGGACACTAATTAGGATATGGGGATCTACAAAAATCTATTTACTTGACATAATCAACAATTGCCAATGAACAATCAGAACCAAGGATAAATTAGAGGCAAAATCAAATTCAAGGTCAAAATTTTAATCAACATGATCAAAATCAGTATCATAATACCCATAATAATGACCTAGGTTACAAAAATATGCCTTATGATTATAATAATACCATGGGATGCATTTTTGCAAACCACATTGCTACTATCATTGTTTAATCCCATGAACCATCTCGTAATCTTCATAATACTAGATCCATTGTTATAGGGTCAACACCCTCTCCATCATGTAATGCCACATTAAGTTCATGAAATTTTTTTGGGCCTCTATTTACATGGGTTACTATTTTTGTACCTCATCCTTCCTCTAATTATAATGTCTCCTCGTTAACTCAAAATTGCTTAAATGCAAATAGATGCCCACAAGTCTCCCTCCAAGGCCCTTCACCTTCATGTTCTTATTATAATGGCTCCTTACCACCTTTAGATTGCACAATCATATCTATATTCTTGTGAGTTACCCTTTAAGGCTCTTTTCCCTCTTCTTATTCCACTAAACCCGACATAAAAATTACACCTTTGGATCCAAAGATAAATACTGTGCTAGCCAAGGCTGAACTATCTTATCCTACTATAGAAAAACATTATAGTCTATCAAAACAACTAAGTTAAACCCCTTATGTAGATTTTTATTTTAGATCTCTTGCATACATGTAAAGTCCATAGAACTATTTTTAATGACCTTTTACAACAATCAATTATTCCCCAAGATATTAATCTTCAACAATTCTAAACATTAGTAGGGAATTTGTTTTTATTTTGACAACTCACATTGATCAAAAATATATATCCACTCTCAGTATGAGCCATAATAACCCTTTGTATATTGAGGTATTCATTGAAAACCATAAGATCAAATGGGTTCTTATAGATAATGGTTTCGGGTTGAAGATAGTGTCCCTCAAATTGGTACAAAGATTGGGATACACTATGAAGGACATTTAACCATAAATGATCACCATAAAGGCTTATGACAATGCCAAAAGGGAATCTTTTGGTACCATTTGTTTGCCAATCATTGTTGGGTCTGTGTCCAATCACACTTTTTTTTTATATATTATGGATATTGAACTTATAAAAGACTTCTTTATCATCCTTGGATCCATGAAGTATAGGCTATTACATCTAACTTGCATCAGTACCTTAAGTTTCCCAATGATGAGATTGTGGTTACTATTTCTACTAATTTATAACATTATCAATATTGCAAACATCTAGAGGCTGAGTTCCATAATTATAACTATTGTCCTCATTTTGAATTTGTTATAGATAAGAACAAAGAAATAGTTTCACATCCTCTAAAATCCAATTACATCAACCCTAGTGACCTTGCTTCCACTTTGGCTAATCCATTTCCCATAACTCTTGAAAAACAAGTTATTATATAAGATGTGGTAATTTCCTTGTACCATCTTAAGGATGTCTTCCATATTGTTAAGTTTTCAAAGTCTCCAAAAATATTTGGTAAACCTAAAAATTCCAAAATACCTAATAGACCCAACTTGATCTCATAATAGAATAAATATACACAAAAAACACTAATGGTATTTATACCTGCTACTTTGCCAAAATAGGATTGAAAGGCTTTCAATGAAGGAGACTGGTTATATTTTGATGACATTGTTGAATGTTTTTAGAATCATAAATATCTTATCCCTAACTAGATCATGGACAAATTTGATTATACAATAAAAGGCCTTGGCCCATGAATGTAAGAAATATTGGAACCTTTATCAATTGGTATACTTAATTTGAATCACGATCCCAGATTTATACCACCTAGGGGTGACCTCATGAATTTTGATTATGATTCTTTTGAACTGACTAGTGACAAGACTCCTAGTAATAACATAATATCCCATTATAGCCTTTTTGATGAGTTTTATGACTTGTGTTTATTTGATTCCAATGTCATTATGACCTTAACACCTCATTGTTCCCTATGCCTTTGTCATCCCAAACTCATTGATTGGAACTTTAAAAATTTGGTCATATGCCTTCATGAATTATAAATACATGAGCCTCATAGGTGGATTACCCATTGGCGATCATAAACAAATATTTGATTTTTCATTGGACCTTTCTACCTGCTTTGGAGACCAGACAAACTTTCTTGGTCATGAACAAGATAAAACGTTTAGATATTCAAGTGGAAACCTCTTTGAGGTGTTTTTTAGTCAAGGAAAAGTAAAGAAAAAGACAAGCCCTTGAGTGAAAACCTAGTTTAGGTACTCTTACATGGGAAAGTTTTCTCATCCCCAAAGGACGTATAAATTCCATCAAATCCTAACTCCATAGCCAATACTAGCATCACGTCAGAAAAATAATAAGTCTTTGAGCATCTTGTTCTTGATTTTCCTAAGTTTTTTACTAGTTGACCATTACCTAATTTGGAAGATTTAGATTCATCATGTTATCCATAGCTTTGGGAAGAAAAACAAGAAATTGTATTAGAATAAGCTAATCATGATCAAATATTGCCTACTATTCTTGAAGATGGCTCTACACTTCTTATAGATAACATTTTTGAAGTGAGCTTGGTAACATATGATGATCCCAAAATTTGTTTACCGTGGAGCTTCCCTTACTAGATTAGAATGAGAACACATTATATCCATTTTGATGGATTTCAATGATATTTTTGTATTGGCATATTCAAACATGTCAGGCTTAGACCTTGACTTGGTTGTACATCGACTTGTTATTCATCTAGATGCTAAGCCAATTAAATAGAAATTGAGAAAGATGCATCCATGCATCACTTTATTGGTAAAAGCTGAATTGGAGAAATTATTGGGAGTAGGATTCATTATACCACTGGACTATTTAGAATGGATATCAAACATAGTTCTAGTCAGTAAAAAGCCATAGCATATATGTCTTTGTACTGATATTGGAGATATCAACAAATCATACCCCAAAGATAATTTTTCTCTACCCAACATTGACATGATTATCAATTCTACTACTGGGTATGAGATTCTATCCCTCATGGATGGATTTTATGGATATGATCATATCAACATAGATCAAGAAGACCAGTACAAAACTACATTCACCAACTCATGGGGAACATTCTATTATCAATTAATGCCATTTGGCTTGAAGAATGTTGGAGCCACTTATCAACATGCTATGACCGTCATCTTCCATGACATGATGCATAATATTATTGATGACTATGTTGATGAAATTCTATCTAAATCAAGAACACGTGTTGAACATCCTAAAATTATATGGAGAATCTTTGAGAGACTTAATGAATATAAAGTCCACCTAAATCTTAATAAGTGTGTCTTTGGTGTAACTTCAAGAAAATTTCTAGGTTTTATTATATCTCAAAGAGGGATTGAATTTTAACCTACTAAGGTCAATTTTTAAAATGCATCCACCTTCATATCTTAAGCAAATTAGAGGCTTGTAAGGAAAGGTTCAGTTTATTCATAGGTTTATTTCTCAATTGGTAGATAAATGCCACCCATTTAAACATATCTTGAAGAAAGGGGTCATGTTTCAATGGGATCATGATTTTTAATTATCATTTGTGAGTCTCATTACATATTTGGATAACCTACTAATTTTGAGACTACCAACACTACATCTCAACAACTAAACATGCACTGGGGGCACTCTTGGCCCAACATGATGATTAAGGTAAAGAACATGTAGTTTATTATTTAAGCCACACACTAGTGTCTTATGAACACAATTATATTCCTATTGATAATGTGTGTTTAGCTATAGTTTTTTCTTCCCAAAAGTTATGACATTAGTTGTACTCATTTACAAATTTAAAAATAAATAATCTATCTCTTTCACCTCTTTGATCTAACACTTGTTCATCTTAGAGTACTAGAACTCACTCAGGAACACTATATTTTTTTTATCACAATCAATGTATTTCCAATAGATTATAATTTTTTGTTTTATTTTACACACATTTTATAAGTTCTATGCCACTCACACTTAACCAAATATTAAAAAAATCCATGTTTTCATATCACACTAAATACTAGTGGATTAACCCAAGGCATATATATATATAGAATACATCGAGTCTCAATTGGATTAGTTTTTAGAGACAAAATTCACAAGTTATCTTCTTACGAGAACTAACCTATACTTAATATGTAACTATAACATGGTTCTCATAGTTAACATCCCCACACTAAATTAATCACAATATTAAAATTAGATGATAATTATAACACTTGGGATAAATCAATAAAAACACATAAATTAAACGGATATTAAGAGTAAATCTTGATATTTCTTCCTTTAAGTTCATAGATTACATGATCACCATGTTCTTTCATAATATACCCAGGGTCCAACACAAGATATCTCAACATCATAAATTTAAGTAATAATGTGTCAATAATTCAACAACATAACAATATCAAATCATAAAACTATCTATTTAACAATAAGGTGAGGATGGATTTTATAGAGTTCAAACACCACTTTTTAGTTATAATTCATTAATATGAACTTCAAAAAGTGTGCAAAAAAATTATATATATAGTAATCATAGCCTTTTACATTGATTTTTTTAGTCTTAACAATCTCCTATTTCTATGCCACTATAATATATTCACTAAAAAAAATCATGTCTTAATTCTTATTTCATTTATGCTTTGTGATCTATGTAACTTCCTCCTTGGCACTAGTTCTTCTTATTTTGTACTTAATAATGTACCACCAAATGCACACTTAGATACATGGTTAATGTTTTGTTGATTGCTCTTCAATATTCAATTATATTTATGTTACTTCATACTTATATGTCATATATGTCATGTTAGAATTGTATTTATGTGCAACATATTCATAATGTGTGCATACTTTATGTCATGCCATATCCAAGAGTGTTGACTTTGATACTTAGTGAAATTTGGATTCCAAGATCAATACACACTAATTTTATTTTATGCCTCCAAATAACTTATATTGATATACCTCCACTTATAAGAATTAAGATCCATACTTTTAGACATCTAATTCATTAGTCTTCCAATGTGACATAGTAGCTTGGATTAATTATATTTTATTGGCCTTTTCGAAGGTTAAACGTTTTAGTGGGGGTGTTTTTTATTTGATCTTTATTGCCTCCATATTTTATGACACTATTTCTAGAGAGACTTTTTCCAACATCTCTTCAAGTTTGATATCCTCATCTATTGATCTATGTTGTAGGATTTTAAAACCCTTCTCTAATTATTTTCTCTCCCAGATCTTTTAGAATTTTATTTCCTTCAGATCTATCCTTGATCTAGTAGACTTGCATCACTAAATATTCCTACTTCCAATATTCATTGATCAATCATGTGCTTATTTTTTTTGATTTTCCATATAAATATAAAGAATACCTTTTCAAAAATTTCATCCTTTTATTTGATCTTAGTTATGATTTTATGATAACCTCTAGTTGTTCATCAAGTTAAATATAAAACTTGTTTTTCCTTATGAGGTTCTTCTTCATCATTAGAGCCTTCCCATTTATTATTTTAAATTTTATCCAACATCAATATTAATTTTTACTATGTCATTCATTCCATTATACTAACCCATTCCATTAATATAGGTTCATCTTGAAGGATTTAGAGTCCCAATCTTGAAATTTTTAGCTCCATGATTAATAGTTTATGTTCAGCCATCATGCACTTATTCTCCACTTTCATAAAATGTTTCTTATATTTTATAGTAGCTTCACTATGAAAAATATTTTTGTGAAAGATGTCAATATAAATGATAACTAGTACACACCCATATTGTACTTCACTCAACTTGGTTGGATCTAAATGCACATTTAATTAGAAACATGCAGTATTAGTCTCCTCCTTGCATATATTTTCAATGGAACCTAAAATTACGGGACATCTATGTATATTTCCAAAATGAAGGGAATTTTATTAGATGCTTATATGGAGACATTTTATTCTTATAAATGGTTCCATACATATAATTTCTATTCTAAAAAATTCTACCACTACTTCTCTCTTACTATCATGTATTCTTATTCTACTCTATATTCATAATTTGGATAATTCTTCTCTGTCATTTCAATCCTCATGTTTTTCCTCTCTCACCTCTTAAATTTTTGTATCAACTTCCTCCCTAAAAACATCTCATTTTTCTATGTATTCATAAATAATACCCTTAAACCAATTTAGTTCAAATTCCTTCTGTATTATATCTACTTATTCAATGTTAATTTTTTCACCATGCATCCACATGTAAGTATCAAACCTCATTAGGTTATCCAATGATATATTATTCTTAGGAGAACCATTGAGGTCAAGTACCCCATATATTCACATGTTAAAATTTCAAATGGTTATTTTTTGAACCCTAATTATCAGGTTCTCTTATGTTCATGTTGTCATCTTTGGGATAAGGTACAATAATATCATTACCCTTTTATATCTTAATTTTTGAATTAGGAAATTATTGAGTTGAGGTACATGTGGGTTGTCATGGTGGGGTGGAATAACTTGAAGGAGATGAAATAGGTTGATAAGGAGAATATGGAGTGGGTGTTTCTTTCTTTAGTGGGGAAAAAAGTGGTGTGGGTTGCCTTGGTGAAATAATAGGTTGATTAGATTTTAGTGGTGTATATTCCTTGGTAGGAACCTTTTTGTGCCAAATATGTGTCATAAACCATAATTTATTTATAAGTGGCCATTTATATTAGCCTTATGTTTCATGCTCTAAGTCCTCTACTTGAATTTGTTGACCTTACCAAAGACCTAAATTTTTCATGATTTTACATCCATATGGCCATAACCCCAAATTTTGAACTCAGTTCCAAGCTTTTCTAAGCTCTAGATATGGTTGACCTACCCTAAAATTCTAATGTTAATATCATCCACCCTTTTATAACTCCCTTTTCTTAAAATATACATAGAAACACTCTTTAATATTTCAAAAATTCCAATTCTAATATAAAAAATCTCAATTTATTTGAAGATGTAGTGAATTTCATTTCCCTAGTTCACTTTTTGCATTTTAAACTAAGTGGTTCTCAGTCTCTTTAAAAATTACAAGTGATGAAAATGATAAGTGACATATAGATTATAATTATCATAGGTTTTTAAATTGTTATATTGACATAATTCATCATTAACTATCCATTATTATTGATTTTGTACATTCACATTTGCTTTTGGTGGCATTAGCCTATGCATGATTTACCTTAGGTATGACCTATGAATTTACCTCTTCCCTATATATTTAGGTGAAACATGCATATCTTTTCCTCTCACATTCCCTCACCCTACATACCTCACATATCTAGGTACTTGGCCAAATTTTCTATGAGCATCTACAAATTTTCCTTCTCTTCAATGCTTATTTGAGCCATTATTTACCCTCCCCATAATAAATATGCACCTAGTCTTCTAATGCATCAATTTACATAACCATTAGGTGTGACTATATGGTCCCACATATATCCTTCTTCCATTTATATTTATGATCATAAATAGTACCTTTATATGTTTCAAATAACCTTTTGAAATTTTCATGTTGTAAAAAAAAGACATGGCGAGTCTTAAATTTGATGATTCAAATATCTCTTATGACCTCAATATTTCATGAAATAGTACTTGAACAAAAATATTTGAAAAATTAACATGTAGCTCTAAAATAAAACATTGAGAGAAATAATATTTAAAAACATAATGGCACAAAAACTCCTTACCAAAAAGATTATATAAAAATAATTTCAACAAAATCCTTTACTTGACTCATCCAAATAGACTTGCATGGTTGTGCTCATTTTTTTCTACTTATAATGGTGTAATAACAATTATTTACACTTGTTTATAGAAATTAAAATAAAACTACTATAATAAAAAAAAAAAACCTAGAAACATAAGGCATAGTACTATGGCATATGCCTTATTTTTGAGAGGCTTCATTAAAATTACATATGATAACATTTTATCTTATTTCTATTTAAATGCCTAGATAACAATTCACCATCTAACTTACACAAATTACATGCACTAGTTTCAAAAATATTATATATTACATAGGGCCCCATATATCAAAACTAGATTTTTCTCAGATGATCAACATTTTTTTAATCATATAACAGAATATGTGTGTCCTTGTGAAATATATTCCTTCTAATTAGCTTTCCATGCCAAGGATTCTACTTATATTTTTTGATTTCCTAAATTCAACTCATTATGTTTTTATTATCATCCAAATGTAAAATTTCCTCTAGTCATACATCAAGTTATTCCTTATTATCCATTCTTATAACATGCATGATATGCAAAGATAATACTAAAAACTCAACCAGTGACACTACTTCCATTCCAAACACTAATTAAAAGGGCATATATTTTTTTAAGCACTTATAAGTGGTCCTATTTACCATTAATATTTAAAAACTTAGTCATCCCAATTCTTACACCCCATGTCATATATTTTTGTTAGTCTTTAACCAAAGATCTTTTCAAAATCTTCAACAATTCCATTTGTGTGAGGTTGCTAAGTTGTGATTTTATGGTGTGTTAACATGAACTCTACCAAAATAATGTGCATCACCTCATTCAAAAAAATTATCTTTCAACCACTTCTTGGACTCAATTTTAACCCATATTGATAGATAATATTATCACAAAATAATCATGTCACTATTTTTATAGTATAGTTTTTCATTTGTGCCACTTTACCCATATTTTTAGATAGTCTATAGCAATGATGATGATATAAAATGTGCATGAATTACATGTAGTTGGGGAGATCGGCCTAGAAAATTTTATTTCCCACTTATAAAATAAGAAGTTATAGGAACCAATTTAATTTTGTCATGGCGGTTATGGTTACCAATCCATTGACACACATCACATTTCTGCGAGTAATTCATTGCACCTTTGAATAATGTCATCTACTAAAACCACAAAATGAGATTTTTTTCATAGTATCCACTCTTGCATATTAGCCACATACTATAACATCATGTCCCTCACTTATAAAAAAGTGTGCTCATTCTTTGTTGTGAACCTACACATAACCTTATCACACCCTGTCTTGTGCAATTCCCCTTCAATGAATCAATAAGGGGTGACAAAAAATGCTAGTTGATTATTTCCATTTAATGTCAACTCACTAAGGGTAATGCCTATGTGAGTAAATATTGTATCTTTTTGAGGTACTATAGAACATACTGCACTTTATATAATTTATCATCTGGCATGTCATATTCTATGTTATGTTTATCCTCTTCGAAGGTGATTCAAGACAAATGATCATGTTTATAATTTTGTTTCCCTACCTTGAATATTATTGAAAAATTATATTCTTAGAGTAAAATTATTCATATACAAATTATTACTTGTAGAATATTAATACTCACAATATATTTGAGTGATTTATGTTATGTGAAAAACACAAAAAATGTGTAAATAAGGTATTGGCAAAAATTAAATAGTGTGTAAACCATTGTGTGCACTTCATACTTAATCCTTGTGTAGTTTAATTTAGTTGAATTAAGTTTAAGCTATAATAATAGATAGGATTATCCACCTTATCATCCCAAATTGTGCCTTAGTGTATCAAAAACCTATACTAGCCCTCTATTCCACTAAAAATGGACCACCATTGTGAAATTCTTCTTCTAGTGACATTGTAATTTATCCATTAATTAAAACTAAACTTATGATAGTATCATATGTGTCCTATAAATACACACACATCCCTTTTCATGGATGGTTTTTCTAACCTATAATATAACAACTATATTTTATAGATATAAAATAATCCCTTCTTTACTAATAACATGATCAAGCAAGGTTTAAAATATTATTAAAAAAAAATACGCTTTTTTATATTGAATGAGATTTTTAATTTCTAATAATTCTCAAACATCAAGAATAAAATTATGTGGTGGAATTTTATTTTCCCATAAACCATCTAATAATCTATGTATACTTTGATTAAATAATGATTTAAGTCTTTGAATGCAGTCACAATAATGCATGAAAACAAAACTGACACATTTTTTAACCTAAAAGACAACATTATAAACAAAATAAACCCATTATATCATGAATTTTTTTTTGGCTTACCTTCCTTATTAATCTACCCTTGATTATAGTTAGAGAAAACACTCATGAAAGTATATATCTCAAAACCTACTAGTCCTTATGTAACATCCTTAGTTAATGGAGTTGGAAATAGGTTGGTAACACATACTACATTAATTAACTAAAAATACCTATATATACAGATGCACCCATATTTTGTAATTATTATTACCATGGGGTTTAATTGATAAAATTATTCAACCAAATAAATAAATTTGTTAGCTATCATGTTTTCAATCTCTTCATTCACTTTGGTATCTAGATTAGGATTCATCCTATATGCCCTCTTATTCACATGTCTTACACTATCTATGAGCTTGATCTTAATTTCCCTAAATATAAATATATGACCTTAATTTCCTTATATTTTAATGATAAAATGGATTATTATTCATGTAGTACCTCCATGTATTATATGTATCCTTATCTAACCAATGGTCACTAATAGTGGTGATCTTTAATTCTTATACCATGTAGATATTTACTTTGGTTATATTGAGGGGCTAAGGATAGTACTTTTGATTATCTAATTATGTATCCATAGCCTCCCACTCTCCATAGGATGTTTTAGCCTTTAAGTGATATAACACCTTCTCTTTACCATATTCATAATGTTGATTCTACTTTAGCCAAACCTCATCATCTTCCCCACTAGAATAATTCTTCATAGTGCACTTCTCAAACATCTTAGGAAACACAATGCCCTTCACTCTATGGATTTTTTTACACACTCTTCCATAATGTATTTATCATAGAATATGGCTTAGTTCACAAAAATAAAGGTTTGATAAATATATATCCTAAGCAAAGAAAACAAAAAATATGTGCCCAAAATAATATTTTACCTCTTACCAAATAGTATTCTTATGGCACATATTGTATATAATGTACTATGAGAATGCATAGGTATTTAGTGTTGTATTAAGTACATGGACCCATAACATTTCAAAAAAATAATTTATACCCCTTTTACACACTTATTTTTAGTTGTGGATATTTATTTTAGGGGAGAAAGTTTTATGATAACTATGTATTCCACGCCTATTTTTAATACATTCAAATCAATTGCATATGGATTATTTGATAGAAACACACATTTATAGACTTGAATTGTGTATATCCCTCTAATTCACAATATTAATCCTTGATGTGTATATTAAACACTCATTAACTCTTCCTTTTATGGAATGCATACTTTAATATATTCAACAAATGTATGAACATCCTTGAATCTTTCATGCCACGGTAAAGTATATTTTTTCCTTTACTAATATGGTACTTCCTCTTCATATTAGGCATAACATGGGGAACCCATATATTTTCACCTTATGTTAGACAATTATTTTCATTTTTTTTCTTAATTTAATTTTTTCAAATGAGGTATTTATTATGAGTTGATGGTGCCACACGTATGTTTCATTACTTCATATAAATATTTCAACTATTATTCTCAAGAAACACTTGTAGTGTCAAAAAATGAATAAACATCTCCCCAATATTGAATGCCTTAAATGTTTGCATCTTAGTGCTCAATACATTGTGTAGTGTTTTTGTATATTTGGTTTACTTCCTCACCTATGTCCACAGTTTTCAAGTACATTTTCCCATCTATATTTTCAATGGGAATCACTACATATTGCTTCTTATTCTCAAAGATTATATAACACATTTTGAAGTGCATATATATTATTTGAATAACACCATTGCGATCCAATTAATTATATATGTTTTTTAGCTTCAAATAAATATATAACCTTAAAATCAGCAAAAAAAATTTACTCTCATTATGTCAACATAAACATTCTTCAAGATTGCCTAGCGCTAAGCATAAGTCATGTTTGCCATAAAAAAAACATGAAAGGAGGGTCTCAATGTAGGGATTACCATTTTTATAGTATTATTATGTGATAATGTTAACCTTTCCTCCCATGCTAATTAAAATATTACACATCAACCTTCCATATATATTTTTAATGATTAATAATTCATACTTGTATCTAGTATTTTGGGTATTCCTAACTTTGCACTCTCATACTAATCCTGACACAAGGAATTCAGTAGTTACAATTACTTTATATTCAAACCATTTATTTAATATATGGATAATTAATTTTTAGAAAAAAATGGTTATGATTTTTGAAAATTTCATTCTCTTCCTCTACTTCCTAATATTTCTAGTGAACTACCCTAGTCTTTGCCTACAAGTTTAGGGCACGTTGTATGTTTCATTATAAGTTGAAAATCAAATCCATGTCCTCCCAAAATGTTTATTTATGGTGCATCCAATGGGGGTAGATGGTGAAGGGTTATTTATAGTCCACCTTATATTTTAATCTAAATTCATAACCTATTGAAACCTTCTTAGTCAATGTTTCTTGGGGTTGGTTAGCGGTACCACTACATGTAGTAATATTCATCTTTTATCCCTATGGTTTTTCACTTTCATCCTTTCACATAAATTTTTTAGTTAGGTGCATGATGATAATCATCACTACACATTTATTAAAATTATTCTTTCATGTTAATGTTGAATATAGGTTTTGGGATTTTTATAGTCGGTGTCTACCTCAACAATACCCACAAGTGGGAAACTCCAATTATTTCCTTTGATATTTATCTAAATAAAAAAACTTATAATAGTTGATAAAAATATTCATTTGTAATTTTTTACACTACCTCTTAAATGGTATGGGGATTGAACTCCATATTTTCCTTTGACTATTTTTAAAATCCTTGTTTTATTTGTCACACCCCACTTTTATGTGCCTCATGGATTTCCTTACTCACTCAACAATCCTTATTATTATAAGTAGACACCTCATATATTGTGAAATAAAGGGAGACCTTTATCTATGTATATAATTGTAAAAATCATGATTTCACACATCATGGCCATGATAAATATCACAAGATTCAATAAATTCCCAAATGTTGCACCCATGATAATTGTTCTTATTATGTCCTAATCCACATTAAATTCAACATAGTCCAATGTGTGTTACATGGGAACTATTAGTATTAAAATTTTAAAATTTTGTTACTAGTAACTTTTTAAAATGAGATAATAAATATATGCATGATTCCTATAACCTTGGCCCAAAACAAGGCATAGAAAACCTTGTGTGGATTCATAAATATCTATATTGATGATAAATGCTTGAAAGGTAATATGAGTCCTCACATGAACCACTGTGCATGTTCTCTTGAATTAATTTCAAAATAAAATTTTGAGATTAAGGTATTGAATCTCACCTCATATACATGAAATCTCTTAATTAGCTCATGTTCAATCTCCTTTGGAACATATGTACTCTATTTATTAAAATTTGGAATACTAAATTATTTAAATTGGTCATAGTTTATAATGGCATGATTTGGGTCATAATTTTGGTATTGTATACACCCAAAATTTCCATGGTGAAATATTTCATGAAAAATAAAATTATGATGTACTTATATCCACCAAAATATGCTCATGCATCTCTCTCTCTCTCTCTCTCTCTCTCTCTCTCTCTCTCTCTCTCTCTCTCTCTCTCTCTCTCTCTCTCTCTCTCTCTCTCTCTCTCTCTCTCTCTCTCTCTATTTATCTCTCTCCTCTCTCTCATTTTGAATGATTTTACCCATTTTTTGGTCTTTGATCTTGTCAATTTCTCCTTTTCTAGGTGTTTGGCTTCTAAGTTTAAAAAAAATTACTTGATGATGAAAACACCATAGAAAAATGAAACGACCACAATAGTTCCATAATAAATCATGGTAAAGATAAATCTATAATAGTGCTTATATATTGTTCCATGATGGTTTTTTAACCCAAGATAGTAGTTTCTACTTCCCCCCCCCACACACACACATATTAGTGGTTCCATCATAGTGTATGTGCTTTTAAATTTAGCCTTTTAGACTTTAGTTTCACATAATTTGCATGATTTCAATTGTGTCTTTTATTTTTATTTTTATTTTTTTTCACCTTCATGATTTTACATCTCACCCTTAATCCTTTTTTATCAATATTTATCATGTTAACTTGGCCAAGCTCTCAGTCAAGCTTTAATTAACTCCCGCATGTAACCTTCTCTCCTTCTTTACAAGTATCTCAATTTTCTAATATTTTCAGATCCAAAAATTATACCAGAGGTTGTAGATTCAAATTTATATAAATAATATCCTTAATAATTTAATTTTGGATAAGATTTTCCTAAATTTATAGTTATCTTCATGTCAGTCTACATGAATTTGGAGAATGGAGTTTATAAAATTTTCAGCTAGTTCTTTGTTATCCATGAATTAGTCAAGCCACAATCTATTTTCTCTCTTTTTAATAATTGTGTCTATCTTTCCTCTATTATATTTTTTCCATTTTTTTGGAGTTTTTGACAATGTTAATATTAAGCAAAGGAGCTAGCTACCTGAGGATCATATACATATAACTATTTATTCACCTTCACTTGATCCACCATTTATCAAGTTGGAGGATTTAATTTAAATTTTTTTAATTTAAAATAATAAATTAGATTAGTTTTATCATTCATTAGATATATTTATATTTATAAAATATCAACATAAAATAAAATAAAACATTCTCTTCTCTTTCCTTTTGCATAAAAAAGTAGATTTCATTATTTAGTTGTAGTTACATACCAAAGCATGATTTTTTTTTAGTTTTGCATTCAATTTGGGGTGGTGAATATTTTAAATTATTATAGACAAAATAAACCATTATTTTTCAATTTTCTCTCAACACATATTCATGAATTAATCATACATACATGCAACCAAAAGCTAGAAAAAAACTTGTAAGTTATATCTAGTTTCTCTCTTTTGTATGTTAAAAAAACTTATGATACTAAGAAAAAATAGAATTACATAGATTAATTAATTTATTCATAAAATAATTATGGATTTTTTAAATCATTTAAAATCTCAAAAAAATTGCATTCTAGGTTGCATACTAGTTTAGATCACAAGACAAAGTAGAAATTGCATAACACAGAACAAACCCTAGTTTCAAATTTTGGTTCTTCATTTACAAGTCCAAAAACCTCAATTTCATAGTATATTTAATTTATTTTAACACAAAAATAAAATAAAAAGAAATTTTCATTTATAAAATAAAGGTAAAACTTTGAAATCAAAAGAAAGAAAAACCAAAATCATCACTTGCATCATGCATATAGAATTTATTTTTTAGCACTTGAATTTTAATTTAATTTAATTTAAAATTTTAATTTATATATTTAAAAATATTTATTTTAAAAAATTATTATAGATGAATTTCTTTGAAACTCACTACCCAAAAACACCAAAAACAAAATCAAACAAAGCTTTATTAAAATGTGTACAAGCCTAAACCTTTATTTCAACCATTCAAAATATAAAGGACACTTTTAGAAATCCTAATAAATACAATATATATTATCTAAACATTCAAATAATCATTTCCTTTCCCTTTGGATGATGCTTCCAAAGTGACCATACCTCTTTAGAGTAGATATCTTTCCTACAGTTAGATCTTCCATTTGTGCTAGTAATATCCAAACTAATATTAAGGCTAAGACCAAAATTTAAGTTTTACATTCTACCTATATTCCACACCTTAAAATTAGTAAAATTTAATTTCTTGATGAGAAATACCATGTATAAGTTTATAACCCTTCATACTCTAGCCCGTCATTTTAATGATCTCTAAATTTGAATCTTTCCCTCTTCATTTCTTCCCTCCACAAGACTACCCTCATCATATTTCACTCAATTTATATATGAAATTAAATATACATATTAATATTGATAGATTTAACTATATCCTTAGATATATCTATCTTAGTTACACCCAATTCCCCATACCTAGTATCAACCAATAGCTTTATTATCTTGTCCTTATTGACATTAAGGGTTATTGAAATTCTATCCCCTCTAAATTTCATGCTCTCAATGTGAAATGTGAAGTGGTTGAGATCTTATGCTATCCTCACAAGAACCTTTTACCACATGTAGTTCAAAAAACTATCCTTGTACTCAACCTAATAAACTAAATCTATAGACTCTTCATCTTGTCATATTTTTAGTGGTTTTCTAGACCAAACCTCATGAATTCAAAGGTTAGTGTGTCACTTTACACATGTACATTAATTTGTGAAGAAAAATATTATGAACAAAAGCCTACCTCAACCCATGAATAATAATAATAATAATAATAATAATAATAATAATAATAATAATAATAATAATAATAATAATAATAATAATAATAATAATAATAATAATAATAAAAATAATAATTCATATGCAAGTATCCAAACTCCACCCATAGTTCATGCAATAGATTTCAACCATCGTCACCCTAAAACATGTAGTTTCAAAACCTAACTCAAAACAAATATTAACATGTTGACCATTACCCACAATATGAAAACCAAAATTTTATCAAAATAATAACCTAAAATGGGTTGGTCAACAAAACTAGAACGAAAGTCCCAAGGATTATGATCCCAATTTCTACTATCTTTTTCATGGATTCATTAAAGATGATACTCATGTTTTTCAAGAATATTAAAAACATATTAAAAGACTCCTTAAGGACCAATATAATTTTTTTTAGGTCATGTTCCTATGGAATGCTAACATAAACCCATCAATTTACACATATAACAGAACCCATTTCTTGACCACCACTAGTGAAACATCCAAAGCCAACCATAGGGTAATCAAACTAAACAATCTTCACTAACTAGAACCCAAGATGTTAAGGCTTATACTTATAGCTTAGAAAACCCTAACTTGGCTCACTAATTGGGACATGAGGGGAAAACTCAAATGATAGAAGTTGTATAATTAAAAATAGATGAAGATGTAAACATAGTCACTCATGTATAGGAGTACTAATATACAACTCCCATTTTCAAAAAAAAATGGAGAATGAAATCAACCCAAATCCTATGGAAAACTATGATTTAATTTTGTCATTACAAAGGTATTTTATCATACTTCCATCATGGATTTAATCAATAATTATCCTTCCCATCATTTGATATTTCTTGATGCCTTAGGATTGGGTCACTTGGATAGCATCACACACCCACCCTAGGCCCAAATTAACCATACTAATTTGGAAATGTTTCTACCTAGGAAAAACTTTGGAGATATTGGCTACATTCTTTAACTTTATGAGTCTTCACCCATACACTGAGATGGTTAGGAATGGGGATCCATATTTATATTTACAATTATAGATTTATAATAATTACATGAAGAGAGCAATGGTAAATTATGGGGAAGCTATTAACATAGCCCCACTTATAATTTATCTATAAACTTGGCTATGGAGAAACTAATTTATCAATCACTTGAAATACTCTAAGAGGATATGACATCCTCAAGACTACCTCCATAGGGACCATTTTGATTACAATAAATTTGGGCCCTAAATCCATTTTAATAAATTTTTAAGTGATTGATAGGGATATGAACTATAATATGATGCTTGGAAGACCATGGATTCAGATAATGAAGATTATCCCTTTTACTCTATTCCAAGAGACTAGGTTCCTCCATCAAGGTAAGTTTTCTTTCACTTTAGGGGATCATAAACCATTTGAGTCCATCAAAGTCAAATTTAATAGGAAACTAGGGATCCATATTGATTAACCTATACCCAATAATGGTTTTATAATACCCCCACCATTAATTAAGCACAAGGAAATTATGAAAACCATTATGTGTGTCCTAAAAAGGGTTATGAAATGTTGAAAACATCATTAAATGAAAAACTAGAGGAAAAAGGGATTGCAAAAACAAACAAAGTAAATGGTGAAAATATCACAATGATAATAACAACTAATTATATAGAATAAATTGTTAGTATATTATAAAATGATAAACCCATAACACTCCCATTTCATACCCAAGGAGTAGGAACATGTGATCTTTACATATCTAAAAAACTAAAAACCTAAGATGGGGTAGCCAACATTCTTGATATTTGCATGGTGGAAATCTAAAAAAACCAACAAACACTCCCTAAACATTATGATGATGCTTCATTTACAAATTATCAATGGACCCTTCATTATGATAGGGAAAAATGTTATCTTGGCACAAGGTTAGGATTTATCTTGATTTATTTAGGAGGAATAATCATGAATTTTACTTTCAAACTTGATTTTGAGTGTAATAAAAATGGAGTAGAATATAAAAAAATATTTTTAAGAATGATTATGCAAATAGGATGGGTATTCAAAACCTAAAAATTAAATGTCACTTGAAATTGGTGACTAACCAAGTTTTATAAGTCTACTAGACCAAATTTGAGCATCCTCAACTTTACGAGAATGATGTACATGAGGTTTATGAGGATTTTTATTTCATTTATCTCTCTCTCTCTCTATGTGTGTGTGTGTGTGTGTGTGTGTGTGTGTGTGTGTGTGTGTGTGTGTGTGTGTGTGTGTATTTATATTTTGACTCTATGGATGGCTCCTTTTAGTCCTCACTTGATGATACCTGAGACTATTTTTTTGTATCCATTAGGTATGAACCTCTTATTCAAAAAACATCAAATGACCAAAATCCTACATTAGAAAGGAAACTAGCCTTGTGGTCCTTGACATTGTTGAAAAATGATAAGGAAATCATGGAGTTCCTACAAGCCTATGATAACCTCCATCTATCACAGCATAAAACAGGATTCTTCATCACTTATTATCCCACATCTTCCCTCTAATCTAAATATAAATATTCATATTTTAAGATCAAGGATTATCATTCTTATGATGAAGAGTATTATGTATTTGATGCATATGACAAGGATCCTAATATTAATCCTAATCTAGACAAATTTAAAGAAGGTAATTCATCCATAATTTAGATCACCATAGATATAAATATAGGGACTGAATAAATTTTATAGATCCTCAAATTGGGTCTTCATTCTCCCCCAAGGAGTTGGAGGACCACAATAAGATACGTACCAATTTATACAAAGACTTTCCTTTTCTTATATGGACATGATAAGTATTTAAACTAAATTACTTATCCTTAGCTTGGTCACCATGCCTGACAAAAGACCCATTAAATAAAAATCATAATAATTAAACTCAAGGTTGCATTGATGGTTAAATAAGGGATCATTTCACTATTGAAAGTTAGGTTCATAAAACCCCTAAACTACTCTAAGTGGATGCCCAATATCGTTCATGTCTTTAATAAGAATGGAAAAATAGTATTTTTATATAATTTTGAGACATCAACAAGGTATGTTCAAAATATGATTTACCTCTTCCATCCATTGATTCCATCTTTGAAACTAAGGTAGGTTATGAGTTGATATCCCTCATGGATGGTTTCTTTGTATACAATCAAATTTGAATTTTAGATGAGGATCAAAGTAAGAACTATTTTAATACAAAATGAGGAGACTTATATTATGTAATCATTCCATTCAGTCTTAAAAAAATGAGGCAACATATTAGAGAGACATGACCCATGTTTTCTAAGACCTTATCTTTAAGATAGTATAGATTTATGTCGATGATATTCTTAGAAAGGAAAAATGAAGGATTGATGACCTGTAGGTCTTATGAACCATCCCCACACTTTTGATTAGGTATGGTGTCACAATTATTCTTGAAATGTGTGTGTTTAAAGTCATAAGTGGAAAAATCCTCGATTACATTATTTACCAACATGGAATTGACATTGACCTAGCTAAGTTTCACATAATATCAGACATGTTACCCATACCAATGAGTCAAGAATAAGGCTATTATTGGTGAAATTGGATTAAATTCATAGATTCATTCCCAATCTCACACACATAATTCATCCTAATAATAATAATATTAAGAAGGAAAGTGGATAAACTTTTATGAATAATTTATAGGATGTGTTTGAAGTATTAAAATGTTTCCTCATGTCTCCACTAAACCTCATGGCAACCAAATTTGACAGGCCTCTCATACTTTAACTGAGGGAAATTGACATATGTCTTACTTGTGTGCTAGCTTGTGAGGATGATGATGGCAAAGAATGAGCCATCTACTTAATCAAATTCACTGTTATTGATTATGAAACTGGTTACATGCAAGAAAAAAAGAGTGTTTGGTTATTGTATTTACAACCAAATAGTTGAGGAACTACATGATCAATTAGGAATAATAGGTCATAATGAGATCCCAGGCCTTAGTCATTTTTTACCCAAACAACCCTTTCATAGAAAGCTGGTCATTTCATTATGATTTAAATTGAGTTTTGACATATGTATATTAACTTAAATTCCATCAAGGGACAAGTAATGGTTGATTGGTTATTATAATCCCTTATATAATTTTTGTGATCTTATTGACATCAAATTCCCTAAAGAGGTGATATGTTACATAGATAAACTAATGATCATATCTTCACCTTGTTAATGTCACATTATAAATTATTTAGTTCATCTTAGTTACCCTAATGGTCCCAACTCACAACAAAGATGGTTCCTTCACATCATTTCAACTAAATATGTTATCCTTAATGACAACCTCTATTGTAAAGATTTATATGACATGTTACTAAGATGTGCCAATAAAGAGGAGTAATAAAAAGTCATTCTTCATTGCCATAACATCACTTGTACCATGCTTGTTTTGGGCATAAACTATTTAGTTCCATAGGATGCTAGAGCACACTTGAGCATGATGTTGTTGAGTATGTAATAAAATATGAGAAGTGTTATCACTTCTCCTACAAGATTCATATTTTTATTAGGTCACTCTGTCCCATCCTCACTCTATGGCCCCTCCCTAGTTGGGAACAAGACTTAGTTGGCAATTTCTCTCCTAATTCTATAGATGGCCATCACTTATAATTAGAATATCATAATATTTCATTAATTGGGTAGAAGATATGCCTTTAAAAATCAATACTAGATCGGTATTTTTTGAGTCACACTAAACCATATCATTTTTAGGTTCAATATCCCAAATGTCATTAACATAGATGATGGGTCCCATTTTAATAATCTAGTGGTGTGTAAATTGTGCAATAAACTTTGTATATCACATCACATAGTCTCTTGTAGTGCACACATATTAGTGGACAACCCAAGGTCATAAATAAGATGTTAAAGTCAATCCTAGTTAACACATTCAAAGACAACAAAATATATTGACACCTTTAGATCTATCCTACATTATAGGCATATAAGATGAGTATTCACAAACCCACAGGGGAAACCCACATTCCCTCATTTTTAGAGCTGAATCCATCTACCTATTGAGGTAGAAATTTCTAGCCTTTTCCTCTCTCTCTAAGTTATTATCAACCATGCAGTGTATATAATCAAATATTTAGTTGTGTTACAAGACTTATATGAACACTGACTTATGGAATCATAAAATCACATGACTTACATGGAACACATTTGTCAACAATTCAATAAAAAAGTTCATGAACACCTGATAAAAGTAGGAGACCTTTTCCTAAGACTTGATAGTAGAAAAGATAATAAAAATAGATAATGTCTCAAGTTTATACGTAATTGGTTTGGCTCTTATCTAGTGACTGAGGAATTTAACAATGGATCTTTTCAGTTGTGTAATTTAAAGGGTAAGGAGTCTAGTGAGTTTATGAACTATTTACACCTCAAAACTTTATACATATAGTCATTAAATTTCAAATTTACCTATTTTTATAATAAATAATTTTCCCATTGTTTATGTTTTGTTTTGCATATTATTAATTTTCTATGTGGTTTTTTAGCCTTGGGTTTACATAAAAAAAAATTAAACATGTAGCATTATCATTCCATCTCATTTTCCATATAATCCTAAATCCATTTTGAAAACATTTAGAAAATCAGCATGATATAGGTTCTTGTCTTATTTATTACAAGCATTATGTACCCCATTCCTCTATACTTTATCACAAGCTTAGAAAACTCTAGCCTAGTGCCTTTTGGTGTAGATTTTTTAATCTATTATATGGTTTTCATAGATGTATATATTAATATTACTTAGTTGGAAAAATTAGGTCACTTAGGTGAGGTCATTAATTATTCATACACATGTTTATTTTTAGTCAACATGGTTTCACTATTCATTTGTCAACCAATGTTGACAGTGGGTCTTGGCATGTTGCACATGGGTTTTCTATTCACTTGGAAACTAAGCAATGTTCTCATTTACAAATGGATGTGGATTAGTGCCTCCCCTCTAATTATATAAGTACTTATTCTCTAAGGCACTTATGAGACATTATACATTGTGGATTGTGGATTGTAGATTATATGAGTGTGAGCTACTTTGACTTCGTGCCATCTATGTAGTGTAATAGAGTGTTGAGATACTTATTTATGAGTTGAAAAATATTAGATAGATATGCAAGTTTTGAGCTTTGATTTAGTATAATGCTTTGTACACATCCATATATAAATGTAATCTATCTCTATTATGCTCTTGTTTGATTTCATTTATTGCAACAAGTTGTGTGTTCAATCTTCTAGTATTTGATCTTGGATATCTCATACATAGATGATTTTAACATGGTATGAGAGTGGAGTTGGTAAACGTACATCATTTTATTTTGTTGTTTTGAAATGTTGAGTAATATATCCGCCTCTAATTTCCATTGACATTTTTATCTACATATGTTTTTGTTGGTTAATCTTCAAAATAATATTTGTTTTATTTTGGTTAAACTTTGTGCATAAATTTTTCCAAGTAAAATTCAAGTTGGCAGAACTCATAAATTTGAATATAGAGCTTCATGATTTGAATATTTTTTATAATACACATGGGTGGGAATAACTTAATGATTTTATAGCCTTATCCTCATCCTTTATCATCACCAAACTACCTACTGCCTCAGCCAATTCTATGTTGATAGTCAAAATTGCCATTGGTTTTAGTGATTTTCTAAAACCACAACTTGGTTTATCTAGTGCTTGGATTTTTTCAACTTTAGATGTCTTCTATATGATCTATATTTGACCACATATTGGAGCCTTCACATGGATTTCAACATTGTCACACCTTTGGAGGATCTTCCTATAGCCTTCAAAAGGTATTTCAAGGATTTTTTGATTTATACCAAGTTTTTGAAATCCAAATAGTGTTTAAAGGAATTTTGAACCTCCATAACTTATGATTTTGTGGAACTAGAAAAGGACATAATCTAATCCACATTGGCCAAGCCATCAACACACAAGCCACATTTTTTTGGGATCAACCATCAAAGAGAAGGTTTCAACATTGGTGTTCCACTAATTCATGAAGCTATCCAATGTGGCCCATGCCTTACACACCATTTATGCATCCTCCACACACTACCCATGGCCTAAAAAGGCATCCAACATGATTTTTTTTTTTTATTTAAGAATTTTAGCTTTTTAATTATTGATTTGTGAGTTATCATGCATTAAGTACCTATAGGCTAGTTAGTGGGGTTTTTTGTAAAAATAAAGTGTGGCAGAAGGTAAAAGGTTCAACTCCTACTCAGACCATTATTTTGTTTGAATTAGTTTTTTATTGTTTTTTCTTTAAAAAAATTGATGACAATATTGCATTAATAGTGGTGGAATTTATTATGCTAAATGGATCCACACATTGTGCCCCATTTTATATTACTTACAAGTGTTAAATACTATTAGGTGAGGTTTGATCTAGTAAGAGATCAATTATCCTCATAGTATAGACAATCTTGTTCACACATAATACTCATGGACACATTTTTGGGTGAGTCCAATGTCTAGTACATGAGCATGCATTATAATTACAAACTTGGGTGGTTATTACTAATACTTATGGGGGTTATTGTTGATATTTATGGGGGATACATATCTCTATTCTTATGGGTAGGGTACATATCTATGTTTTTATAGGGGATTTACATGTACTTGTGTACCTAACAAGGCCTTGTGATCAAGACCCAAATCTTACACTCACTGAAGCTATGTTTAAGGGGGTGTTGGTGTAGGTTTTTTATCCATTATATGATTTTATTACACATATATTAATATTACTTAATTGTAATAATTAGGTCACTTACGTGCAATAATGAGGTTATTAATTGCACATACACATGACTATTCATAGTCAGCATGGTTGTACTATTAATTTGGTAACTGATTTTGACATGTGGGGATTGGAATATTAAACATGGGTTTCCTATTCACTTGGAAACTAATATGTGTTCTCATTTCCAAATGGATTTGGATTAGTGCCTCTCCTATACTTATATAAGGACCTATCCTCCAAGGTGCTTATGAGCCATTATGCATTGTGGATTAAGGATTGTAGAT
Organism: Torreya grandis; assembly: GCA_037957365.1. NCBI lineage: Eukaryota > Viridiplantae > Streptophyta > Pinopsida > Cupressales > Taxaceae > Torreya > Torreya grandis. Next base: position 364,717 of record JARHVA010000239.1, on the reverse strand, counting down.
TATAGGAGTATAAATTAATTAGATTTCATGCCATATATTTAGTGTAATAGAGTATTAACCAACTTAGTTGTGAGTATTATGAGATTGTGAACTTTCACCTCCATATTTGAATGTAATCTATCTCTATCATGATATTATGTGATTTCATTCATTTTAACAAGTTGTGTGTTTGACCTTCTAGTATTCAATCATACATGTCTCATATGTAGATGATTCTAATATATCATAGTCTAGAGTCTTGTCCATGATAAATTCTCCTTTGATGGTTCCATCCAAGAAAAAAAACTATCATGCTCAAACTAGGCAACCTTACTTACCTATCTTGGTCTTTGGTGATGAGACCTTACATCCTACTAGTTTCATGGGGATGGGATTTATAATTAGGGTCCTTCTTAGAAAAAAAACTAACACAAAATCATATAATATGTGAGTAAAATCAATTTCACATCTTTCACCCTTCAAAAAAATTTGGTGTTCAGCCATCACGTCTTCCTAGTTGTATGGGGTTAGCCTTATGGGGATATTACCTTACTTACCTACATCTAACCTTTTATGATTATCCCATGCTTATTCCTAGTCTCATGATACTAAGTGTAGGGGGTTGTAAAAAAAATCATTGTAAAAAAACAAAGATAATTTAAAAAAGTGTCTAAAAAGTAATAAACTTTCTTAGAAATCTTTCCTAGATGTCTATGAAAATATGAGAACCTTAACTGTCTCACATGTTTTATCATGGTTTAGCCACCTATAGGTGAGTCAAATTATTATTATTTTTTTTAGTAATATCTTTGATGTTTTAATTGTCCATAAGAGTGATCAACACATGATTTATGGGTGAAACTATGTGCATAATATTTTATAGGTTTAGTAAAGAGTACAATTCTACCTTTGCTTGTAGGGATTAGGTCAACCTATTATTACTTAATAATTTTTTATGTATGGGTTTATACTCTCATTTCATATATCTTATATCCCTTTCATGCCTTTATTGCAAGATGAAAGTCATATGTTATATAAGTGAAATAGCTTGACCATCACCTAAAAAATAATAGTTATCACACTTATAGATCTATAAAACATTCATTTCATTACATTTTCATTAATTTTATTTTCAAATATCAAATATATAATCGTATCCATAGAATTATAAAAAAATAGAGATACATTTCATTTTATCAAGTGTCTATTCATTTGAATTGCACAAACTAAAAAGTAACGTGAAAATTAAAAGAACATTAAATGATGCCAAGTCACAAAGATAAGCCAAAATATCTCTCTATATAAAATAAATGTAGAGTTTTTATACATCATGTCTCATGTAACATCACCTCTAAAGAGGAAAAATGTGTCTAAAATCTCAAAAAATCTAAAAAAAATAGATACAATGTTATGACCATAACATCCTATTAAAGGCTACTGACCCCCTCTAGAATCTAAGTATCTATTAATCCTTCTCCTTATACTATAATAAGGTCTTGATTATAAGGAGTGAAATGGGTGCATCTACCTCTCATATTATGGTTCTTACTCATGCATGCTAAGGAGTTTGTCCCTCCTACCATTTATTGGCTCGATGAAAATTGACCTTCTCTAGCCCTAATGGTATCACTCATAATCTTCATCTGAGACTATAAGCCTACAATAATCCCTCTCACTTGAATCAAATACAAAAATTCATTATAATTCATGGAAAAAATGCTATGCCCCTAACCTATCACATGTGTTAGGATAGGAATATCCAACTTGTGGCTTACTTATCCCTATTTGATGTTATATCACATTTATCTATGCATTAATTTGTTTAGTAGGTCGGCCTATAGAGTAACCATGGCCTAGATAGACTATATATAGGAGGCAGTGGGTAATTATTTATCATCATATTATGAATTCTGCTCTTATTGAAGCTTGTGGAGGTTTCCCCCTCAAAGTGGCTTGTCTAATATCATATATTCTGAGATATTTTAGTCATATTTGGATCTATTTCTGCTATTATATTTTATTTTTAAAGTAATTTCATTACAAGTGGTATCAGAGCTATGATTTGAGCAATCTTGTGGGTGAAACCCTAATTTTTAAAAATTTGGATATATCTAAAAAATGGTTGCTAATTTATCTTCAAGTTTTTTAATGGAGGTGTGAAAATTAAATTAAGCTTCCATTAAAATTTCAGCTCATTTTGATTTGTTTTAAAAAAGTTATCACCATTTTAGGATTTTTCATAAAATTGCTCTATAGTGCACAATTCAAAGAATTTTTTTGAGTTATTTAATTTTTTTTAAAGATTGTAAAAATTTGGCTAGGGTATGTTCTTTATATGTTATGATTTGAGGCTGACATAAGTCCAAAATATCTTGGTTAAAGTTGGGTCAAAAGTGCCAATCAGGGTCGACATCATAAAGCCCTTTTATGGCAGGTCCACAAACTCAAGGTTGAGTAAAGGGTGCTAAAACTCCAGGAAAAACTCATAAAAAGTAAGATATGGAGTCAGAAGGGGGATGTACTAGATCCTTTGTACCAGGTTTCTTTGACATAGATCACAAAGTGAGTCAGCTTGACTATAGTGTGCAAGGCATTCAAAGTGAGATGCAAGCCATATAATATAATATGAAATCCATACAAGATAGTTTGGTAGATATCATGATGGATTTGAAAACTAATTAGTCAAATCATCTAGATATCACTATTACACAACCCCACCAGGGTGGTTCTCCCAACCAGTCTACTTCAAATCTGACTACATTTTCCTAGAGGAACCTATTACCAAAGGTGGATATGCACAAATTTGATGGAAAATATCCACTCTTAGATCAACCAAATGGATAATTTTTTTGATCTTCATCAGATTATACGTGGACAAAAGGTTACCATGGAATATTTGTACTTGAACCTGATCAATTCATTTAGTATCAATGGTTGTGTGCTCGAAAGAAAAAGATGACTCTTAGTGTCACCTGGTTAGTTTTTATAAAGGAGCTGCAATTACACAATGGAAATAATGTGATAATAATTACTTTAGCCAACTATAAAAATTATGATAGACTAGCTCCATCAATGATTAAATTCATCATTTTTACAACCTCTCCTTATGTGTGGAGACAATTTCTAAGGAGAACTTGAATGACCTATTTTTGGGTGGACTCAAGGACCACATTCAACATAAGGTACACATGTTTAATCCACTTAAGATTTATAATTCTATTATCATGGAACACAGAGCTGAGGAAAAATTCATAGCCAATAAGAAGTAGCCATTCACTCACTTTAAATATTGTAGCATATCAACACCAACATTTCCCTGCTACCTCCCAAATTGACCCATGAACAAATTAAAGAGAAGCATGTAAAAGGATTATGTTTTGGTTGTGACAACAAGTGGAGAAAGGACATAAATGTATAGAGAAGAAGTTATTCTACATTGAGGGATCCAATGAAGATAAAGAAGAAGATGATGCCTCCAATGATGATGAGGATGAGATAGAGGAGGTACCTGAAGATTCCCAACCTATAATCTCTTGTCATACACTTGTAGGTATTAAAACTCCATAGAATATTAAGGTGGTGGGTTTCCTCAAGAGATAGAAGGTGATAGTGTTGATTGATTTAGGGAGCACACATAACTTCATCAACCATAAGTTGGCCACTTGATTAAACTATTTCATCTACCTAACACTAGAATTTTAGGTCATGATTGCAAATGGTGGCACAATTAATTATTTAGGCAGATGATATAGTATTAAGACTGATATGGGTGAGTAAAATCTTGATTCTCCTATGTTTGCTATTCCCATGGGTATCACAGACATTGTTTTGGGAGTCCAATGGCTCACAACCTTGGGTACCATTGAAATGAACTTCTAGGAACTATTCATGCACTTTCATTCTAAAGGTAAGAAAATTGAACTGCATGGATTACAAGAAAAATATCCACAATTGATTAGTTCACATCAGATGACCAAGATGCTAAAAAATGGGGTAGAGGGAATTTTTGCATGATTATGTTCCATATAAGCTCAACCCACACAAGCATCTACACATCTTGATTTATAGATAATTCTTAATGACCACCCATATATTTTTGGGGCCATGCCAAAAGGACTACTACTAAAAAGAGAACATGATCATGCCATTCAACTACTTCAAGAGAGTCAACCAGAAAATATTAGGCCATATATATATCCATATGCACAAAAGATTGAAATCAAAAAGATGGTCCATGATATGTTGGAGTTAGGGATCATCAAGCATAGCTAAAGTGCATATTCATCACCAGTGGTCATGGTGCAAAAGAAGGATGACACATGGAGGATGTGCCCAGATTATAGGGAACTCAAAAATTACACCATCAAAGATAAGTTTCCTATTCTAGTAATTGATTATTTAATTGATGAGTTGCATGGTGCTAATTATTTCATAAAATTGGATCTTCGCTCAGGGTACAATCAAATTAGAATCAAGAATGCAGATGTTCATAAAACTGATTTTAGAATGTATGAGGGCCATTATGAGTTTTTAGTAATGCCTTTTGGTATTAAAAATGCACCATCTACTTTTTAGAGCTTGATGAGCACTATTTTTAGGCCGTTTTAAAGGAAGTTTGTGTTGGTTTTCTTTGATGATATATTAATTTATAGTCAGACATGGGAAGCACATCTGAAACATGTGAAATAGGTGTTGATAGTTTTGGAGAAGCATCAGATTTATGTGAAGCCATCCAAATGTGCTTTTGGAGTAAAGGAGGTAGAGTACCTAGGTCACATTATTTCCCATGAATGTGTCAAAGTTGATCCTGAGAAGATCAAAGCTATGATGGAATGGCCCATGCCATAAACTCTCAAAAACCTCTAAGGGTTCCTAGGACTAATAGGTTACTACTGAAGATTTGTGAAAGGTTATGGAAGCATAGCAGATCCACTCACTACATTACTAAATAAGTATGCCTTACATTAGAATGATGACACCACCAAAGCATTTGAGAAATTGAAAGTATTTATGTGCACCACCCCAATTTTGGCTACTCTAAACTTCTCAAAGACATTCACTATTGAATGTGATGCTTCTAGATCTAGGTTGGGAGTAGTAATAATGTAGGAAGGAAGACCCATTGCATTTAAGAGTCATCAAATCAAAGGTAAAAATATAAAAAAACATGTATATGAGAAATAAATGATTGCTATTCTTCATGCAGTTAAACAATGGAAGCCCTATCTGATGGGTAGACACTTTAAGGTGAAAATGGATCATGATAGTCTCAAATACTTTTTGGAGCAAAGATTATCATCTAAGGAACAACAAAAGTGGGTAACTAAAATATTGGGTTATGATTTTTAAATCATCTACAATAAGGGTAAAAATAATGTAAAAGCAAATACACTATCTAGATGGGATACATCCATAGAAGCATTACTTTGTGCAATGTTCATGTTGTAAGCAAATTAGGTGGATGAAGCTAGGTTAGAACGGGAGTAAGACAAGGATACACAGGTTTTGATTTAGAATCTCCAGCAAGGTACTTTAGCCTTTGACAAATTTGAATGGAAAGGTAATGTCCTATGGTATAAGGGTAGGTTATACTTGTGCAAAGATTCAGAGCTTAAACATAGGATTATTGTGGAGTTGCATGCATCTCCAACTGGGGGACACTTAGGGTTCTTGAAAAATTATCATAGAATTAAGAAAGAATTATTTTTGGAAGGACTCAAGGGATATGTACAAAAGTTTGTGTTAGAATGCTTGATATGCCAATAGAATAAATGTGAGACAATTAAGACCCTAGGTCTGTTACAATCGTTAACAATTCCTAGTCAAAGGTGGGATGAAGTTTCCATGGATTTCATCATAGGGTTGCCTTGTTTTAAAGTTAAGAATGTTATCTTGGTCATTGTGGATAGGCTTACAAAATATGCCCATTTTTTGTGCTCTCTCACACCCATTTTTATCAAGTACAGTAGTAGCTATTTTTTTGGAGGCAATTCTAAAATTACATGGAACCCCAAAAATAATTGTAAGTGATCATGACCCTATTTTCACTAGTAATTTATAGACTAAACTATTTTCCTATTTAGGTACTCAGCTAGATCATGTCTCATCTTACCACCCCCAATTTGATGGACAAACAAAAGTGGTTAACAAATGTTTATAGGGGTATCTCCTTTTTTTTGTATCAGATAAACATGAAGATTGGGTTAAATGGCTACCACTTGAAGAATAGTGGTATAACACATCTTTCCATATCTCTTCTAAAATGTCTCCATTTATAACACTATATGGTTACCATCCACCTTCCATCACTTCTTCATTAAAGGTGCAAACCAAAGTTTGAGATGTGAAGGATTACATTCAACATCAACAAGACGTTTTGGCTAGTTTGAGAGAGAATTTGGCCTTGGAAAAAAATAATATGAAGCAATAAGCAGATCAACATCGTAGTGAGTGAAATTTTGAGGTGGGTGATTGGGTATTTGTATGTTTGAATCCTTACAAGCAAATGTCCTTGAATCAATAGAAAAAGGACAACAAACTTACTCCTAAGTATTATGGCCCTTATCAGGTTCTATAGAAAATTGGAAGTGTGGCTTATAATCTCAAGTTACCTCATTCATCTCATATACACCCAGTATTTCATGTTTCCTATTTGAATAAGGTCATTGGATAGAGAGTTTTAGCCAAGATAGAGCTCTTAGAACTAGATGAAGGATGAGTCATTTTGGAACCAGAGAATATCCTCCAAAAAAGCACTAAGAGGTTGAGAACCAGAGAGATTAGGGAATATGTAATCAAGTGGAAGAACCTGAGTAGTGAAGATGTAACTTGGAAAGGTGAAGATTTTTTGTAACAACATCTGGAGTTGTTCAATGTTGAGGACAATGTTGGTTTGAAGGGGAAGGGCATGCTACGCCCCTAACCCATCACATGTATTAGGATAGGAATAACTGAATTATGGCTTACTTATCCCTCTTTGATGCTATATCACATTTATATATGCATTCATTTGGTTAGTAGGTCAGCCTATGGAGTAACCATGGCATAGATAGACTATATATAAGAGGTAGTGGGTAATTATTTATCATCATATTGGGGATTCTTCTCTTATTGAAGCTTGTGGAGGTTTCCCCCTCGAAGTGGCTTGTCTATTATCATATATTTTGATATATTTCAGTCATATTTGGATCTATTTTTGCTATTATAGTTTATTATTTAATTAATTTCATTATAGAACACATCTTTGTGCCTTCCTATACCATTAAGAAGACCCATGCCCATAGAAGAAGATCCTAGCTCATACTAGTGCCCACATGGAAAAGGTTAGCAAGAGTATCTCTTATCATGCTCCTCAACTAAGTAACTATCTTTGAAACCATATAAAATATATAAATTATATATCCACTCCTATAAAATTAAATTTATAACTGATCAATAAACTAGGAATTAATGTGGTAAATAACTAAGAAGTAGACAACACACTATTTTACCTAGATCACCGTCTTGCTAATCTACATCTAAGTCCTCATTGGAGCTACCTTATTTCTTGTTGGATCCACTCTAAAAGGTACATAGTCACCCCTTATGATATCTTTACTTATGTCTCATATGGATCTAACCTATATATGTTTCTATTATTGAGGATCTTGTTATCATGGTACATGTTAATGTTATGGTGGTGGTGGTTTTACCCAGTGTTGGCCTCCACTAGCACTAAAACCTATATAGGTTGTTGTTATACTTTTACACATCTTGTCAATACCATCCAAATTTTACCTATGATATAAATCCTATATGTGAGGTGGTTCCAACCCAATATCCCTAATCTAGCATCCCTAATCTCTCTATTGATCCTAAATACTACTTAGGGACTGAATATATTTGTTATGTACTATAGCTTGAAATATATAGGAATCCATTGCATAAGGTGCACCTATATTTTTAGAATAATATCTATAACTTTCCTAACACTCTCTCAAGCTACAAGATTGGCCACCTCATCTTACCAATGACTTTTCATTCCCTTATACAATAGGACCACTATATCTATTGATGTCCAGGAACTTGTGGTAAGTATTTAAATATTGTTATACCCATCCACCTAGAGGCACTAATGGAACTTATATATATATATATATATATATATATATATATATATATATATATATATATATATATATATATATATAATCACAACCCATATATAGTATGGGTACATGCACTCATAAACTCAATTCATAATGAGTGTAGGGTGGTTGATAGATAGAGCCCCCAACCTCATGATCTGATATAAGTCTCTATAGGTTCTAGCTAAAACCTCACTGAAATGAAAAATTGAAAATTATCCTTAATGTTAATTATAATAAATTTTCATTTTTAGAAAAGGTGATCTGTCCCCTTGTCTCCCTCTAGTCATGAAGAAAGGATCTATATGATCACCTTGTGGAGGGTCATGATTGTTGCCTACTCTACCTCTGGTAGTTTGACCCTATATTTAACAACCATGTCATGTGAACTTGTATCATCAAAATATTAAACCAAATATGTCCTCTCTATAGGTCAAAACTATGAATGTATCTCACAAACCTAAAATACTATACAAATATGTTAGAGTGATGGTCCACTCTCCCAGTGCTTATGGGAAGCAAAATTTGTTTCAATCTACATCATATTAAGTTAGTATGGCATAAAATAGCATTATTTATGGATACAATATCCTAACCTACATAATTCCAAGTATAACTACACTATATAAGGTATATAACTCATCAGACAACAACTACCCCAAGATCATAAGGAGACAATCCTACTTCCTCACTCTACTCCACTGAATGTACAGTCCATTCAAAGGAAATAAAAAATGCCTTGAATCAATCCCTTGGCCTCAAATTTTTTATTAATAAAACCCCTTTACTCCCTATTACAAAATTTCTACTTTATTTATGTGGTGTTTAGATAACCACTGAATTGCATAATGTAGTTTTTGCATGAGTCATCAACAATGATTATAAATTACTACACCCGCTGATGGAAACATAAATTCCTTATGGGAATTATGTAGCCATCATGTCAAAAATGTAATCATTAGACTAAAAAGACTTATGGTTCCTTTACAAGATCAAAAGTTTCATCACCTAGTCGTCACTACCTCAAAAACTCTCTGAATAGCTAAAAATGCTAAAAAAAATCTAATATACCCTTCCCCCAAGCCGAAAAATTCCTCATAATCTAAATTTTAATGTATCTAAGCTCATTTTTAGTAAATAAATCAAAATTATGGAAAAACATAAAAGTGAATAGAACTTACCTATCCCTAACCTACTCCTCTTGCTAGTGAATTATTCACCATCCTCTCCTTACACTCATTGATTTGACTAGTTTCTGGCATAAATATGTATAACAAATCCAAACCTCAAATTTTATAAATATTAATTATGAAAATGCTTTAATTTTTTGGTAAATATTCAAATAAATAGTCTATTTTACTAGCCATTATGTTTTGAAAACCTTTCTTTTTTAGTAATTTTCATTTAAAACTTACATTAATTTATGTTTTGAAATGTTTTTCATTCCCAACTAACCAAAATATGTCAAACACTAACAATGTTTATGTTTTATTTTTTGTATCATTATTTCAAGGTGGTTTGTTTTCTATTATTCAATTTTCAAGTCAATTCCATTCATTTTTGAGCTCATTCACCTAATGATGTGGTTTAGGTTATTCCCTCACCTCCATGTGTTTGGTAAGTAGACTTGTATTTATTTTTATTATTTAGAATGATTTCCTCTTTCTTGTTAAACTGCACTTGATTCTTGATCTTTGATCCTAGGTCACAAGTGTGTCTCAATTAGCTTTTCTACCCCACACAAGTAAGTAAGCAATGCCTTTTCACCATCCCTTTCACTTTTAGTGTGTCTCTATTTGGTAAAACACCTTCACCAATTCATGATGAGGCATCTTCTTGAGATGTATATATGTATGCACACCAATTTTTCATAGTATAACATTTCACAATAAATCCATTGATGATGTAATGATCTCTACCAAAATATTCTTAGACTTGTTTCTCTCTCATTTTTATTACTTCTATCCCTTTCTTTATATTTTCATTTGTAAATTTATCATTGTATAGGTCTTTGGATTCTAAGTTTACAATTTTTGATTTGTTGAATAAACTATCATAGTGAAAATACTGTTTTAGTAGTTTCATCTTGTGCCATGATAGTTTCATTAACCAAGGTAGTGTTTTTTCTCAATTTTGTAATGGTTTCAACTTTTCCACCTACTACACTAGTGCTTCCTTCATAGTTTATGAGTTTTAAAATTATATTTTGAGACTTTAGTTTATACGCATTTATTATGATTTGAGTTGTTTTACTTCGTGTTCACCTTCATGATGTCCTATCTCACCCTTACTCATATTTTTGTTAATCCTTATAAATTTAACTTTACCAAGCTCTCAGTCAAGCTTTAGATAACTCCCACATGAAACCTCTTATCCTTCTTTAAAATTATCTCACTTTTCCCAAGGTTTTTTGATCAAAAAATTGTACCATAGATTTAAGCTTCCAAGTTTTAAAAATTACTAGCTTGCCTAATTTTATTTTGTAGAATATTTTCCTCAATATATATTCATTTTCATGTCACTCTAAACATGTTTGGAGAAATGAATTCACCAAATTTGCAATTAGTTATTTAATGTTCTTGAATCAAACCAACCACAATCCAACTACTCTCTTTTTTAGAATTGTGTATTTCTTGCCTCTATTATTTTGTCATCCTTTTTTTAAGAGAGTTCCTAAGGTTAATAATTTTCAAATCAAATAGCTACTTGAGGATTGTATACACATAACAACTATTTATTCACCTTTGCTTAATCTCACCATTGATCAGATTAAAGGATTTGATTTCAAATTTATTTTATTTTTTATAATAGATTAAATTAGTTTCTCATTCAATAGATTAATTAATATTTATAAATATAGAATAAAATAAAATAAAATTAATCATCCTCCTCTCTTTCCTTTTACACAAAAAAGTAGTTTTGATTCTTTAGTTATATTTGTATACCAAAACTTTAAATAACAATGGTTTTTTCATTAATTTAGGGTATATTATGTAAATTTTTTCACTATATAAAACCAAACTAAACATTATTTTTAAATTTCTCTCAACACATATTCATGAAACAAGCATATATACAAAACCCTAAAATCTATTAAAATCAAAACTTGTAGGCTAAATCTAGTTTATCTCTTTTACATGTTAAATAAACTTATGTAACTAATTAAAATAAGAATACCATAACTTCATTCACTTAGTCATAAATTCATTACAACTTCATATAATTTTTGAAAATCTTGAATGTTTTCATTTTAGCTTACATACTAGATTAGATCAGAAGAAAAACTAAAAATTGCATGGCATCCCTAGTTTCATATTTTGGTTCTTCATTTACATGGTCAAAAAATTACATAGTAGCTTTCATTTATTTTCACTCAAAAATAAAACACAAATAACATTTGATTTATAAATTATAGGTAAAAATTTAAAATTAAACTTAGAAAAAATAAAAACAATAGCTTGCATCCTTAAAAATGTTAAAAATAATAAAAATAAATGAATTTTTACTTTACTTTTATTTCAATTATTCATTTCATTATATATATATAATATGTATATATATATATATATATATATATATATATATATATATATATATGTATATATATGTATATATATATATATGTATATGTATATATATATATATATATATATATATATATATATATATATATGTATATGTATATATATGTATATATATATATATATACATATACATATATATATATATATATATACATATATATATATATATATATATATATATACATATATATACATATATATATATATATATACATATACATATATATATACACATATATACATATATATATATATATACATATATATATATATACATATATATATATATATATATACATATATACATATATATATATATATATATATACACACACACACACACACACACACACACACATATATATATATATATATGTATACATACATACATACATACATATATATATATATATATATATATATATATATATATATATATATATATATATATATATATCACCCAGAAACACCAAAAACAAAATCAAACAAAGCCTTGTCAAAATGTGTACAACCCTAAACCTTTATTTCAACCATTAAACATAGAAATTATACTTTTTAAAATCATAATCAAGATAAGCTATAAACTTAAAATGTTAAAATCAACATTTATTCCCCCCTTTGATGATTTTTATAGATTTACCATCACCCATATAGTAGGCATATTTCCCAAGAGGTAGATCTCTTGTTTATGCTAGTAACATCCTAAGAGATATCAACATTGAGAACAAAATTGAAGTTTTAAATTATAAACTTTTTACATAAATTATCATTACTCAAATTAAATCTCTTGATAAACAACATAATTTATAAGTGCCACCAGTGATCAGATCCCCTCATATGTTAGACCATCAGTTTAATGATCTACAAGTTTGAATATTTCCTTATTCCATTTTTCCCTCTTAGGGACCAACCTCATCATATTACATTCACTTTGTGCATGAAATTGACTGGACATAGTCAACACAATAGAGTTATCCATTTCTCTAGAGTTATCTAACCTAATCAAGCACAATTCCCCATACCTAGTATCAATTAAGAGCTTTAGTATTTTGATTTTATTCAAATTAAGGGTTATTATAATTATGATTCCTTTAAAATATATGCTCTAAATTATAAACATGACATGGGTGAGCTATTATATTATCACCACGAGAAACCTTTACCACCTGTAGTCAAAAACCTCATCCTTGCACCTCAACCTAAACAAATAAACTCATAGGCTCATCATCTTATCATATTTTTGTTAGTTATCTCAACCAAATCTTAAGAAGTCATATCACACCAATTTACACATGTACAAGTAAAAATTATGGGAATCATCCTATAATGTGGTAGTGAACTTTCTTGATTTCTTCTCTATCACAGTAACACCCTTAGCTCAGTAATTGATATCACATTTATGCATTTTCTCTATAGATTTTTTCAACCCCTTTATATTCTTAAAATATCAAATACATCTCATAGATGACTTTATGAATAAGGATTTGTTACATTACTATCACCACTAACATTATCGACACACATAGCATTTATTTCAATCTTAAGTCTTGACAACTTCTTAGGTTTCCTCCTAAACTAGTCATATTTACACCCCATGTAGGTACTACTACACCAATAAAAACACTACATTTTGGCATAGCTATACTTTTTCCCTGGTTTTATACTATAAAACCAATTTCCATTATTCATTTTTAAGTGTTACTTGTCTAGGTAGGTCAATTTCCACCCCCTAGCTTAATATAGTTTGCATATTTTTCTACATAGGTTTTTTAGAGAAGACACCAAAGAATTAAAATGTACTATCTATTATAGAATAATATTTAATACTTATCATCCCTTAAACTCTCTAATATGAGGAAAAAATTATAAAATATTATTCATAGTGTATTCCCTAAGCACAAGATTTATCCACATATCATCCATGTATTTCATGGGTCCTATGGCATATCCTAAACTTATCCCCCCATACGCTAAGGTTCCCTAGTGTCAATCACTTTTATAAGCCTCATCATACTTACTCCATATGTATTTAATATTCATCTAGTTATTCAACATTGGAATCTAACTCTTCTATCTTTATTATCACATGTGAACCATATCCACCCCTTGAATTCTACCATCCTTGTAGCCTGTACAAAAAATAGACTTAGTTAGACAAAGGTAGATTCTAAATTTCACAATATATCCTAATTATATTAATATCCAAACTAAGTTGTGCAATAGAGGATCTTGTGGGTTCATGTATCAATTGATACTCATCTTCCTCAAGATAAGACTATGTCAATATTGTAAATTTAAATAGATAGTTATTCAAATTGTTATACCACTAGGTAACTGATCTAACCTATAAAATATTAGTATTTTCAAAATTTATACATGATTTTTATTCTAATAATATTTTTAATATAATTCCTATTTCTTCCCCTAACATATGTAGTGAGCCACATGTGTAAATACATTGATATTTCATAAAATAAAGTTGTATAAATAATTATGAAAAATATATCTGACCCACTACTTAGGTTGTTGATATTTGAGGATATGATGTTCAATTATAAACTCACACTCTATATTATCCAACCATCACTCAATATTTTATACTGAAATATAGTGAGTCATCTTTGCTCACCATATCAATAACTTGTTCAGTAGGGTTCTAGTAACAAAACCAAAATGTTGAGTTATTTAACATAAATTTTTGGATTTTTATGCTACTATCAGCTACCCAAAAATTAAGCACTTGTTTTTTACATCATATCACCTTAAATTATAGTGTGCTCACTTGAGGTGTAGAGATTTACATTTGAATTTTGGCCCAAGAGGTGATCCAGTGGACAACTCTCTAAATGAGGATCTAGATGAATTTATGTTCTTGTATGGAATATTTGTGAGAATGATAATGTAAAGAGATAAAGATATGTAAAAAATAAATAGTTAATGTATTTTATTTATATGTTATTTTTTACATGACATACTCTTGATAAATATTTATGTCATATATCTTATAGTCTAATTGTTTCTATGTAACTATCTATCTAGTAACTAATGCTACATATACATAGATATAAATTAAATGTCATGAGGCTAAGAGCCTTTATGGAAGTTGAGCCATTTCCATGTGGGACTCATCATCTCATGATGGATATGTTTTAATGTCACCAATTTTGTTTATTGGTGACCTTTGTTCTATAGTGCTAATAGTATAAAGACTGTGTGGTAATGTAAAAGTGGAGTTGAATGTTTCAAGTTGGCACATAGGTATTAAACCCATAAAATTGGATACCACCATTAGAATATATATAAATCAAAAATAATAGTAACCTATGGTATTATATAGTTACCTATATATTCTTGGTGTAGTGTAAACCAAAGAAACATTTCTACAGTTACCATAATCCATGATAATGATCTAGGCATTACTATGGGAACCAATTTTGGTAGATTTACCTAGATCAATTGCCCCTCATTGTAAGTAGTCTAGATTACATTAATTTTAAGAATCATGTGTTTATATTTGATGTGTAGTTATTGATTTGAAAACCACTTATCTTATTATAGGTACTGACCTACTCTAACAACTTTTTACATAGGCATAAAACATTTTTGTGTGAACATGGTTTCTATAATTATATCTATATTTTCCACTTGAGGTTTTGCATTAATTTGTGGTGAAATGTATAAGGTTGAGTATGTATATCTATATATAATAATATTTTTTGGATTTGGTTAGATGTGTGTTTAACATGGAATCACTTAAGGAATTCAATATATTTTAGTATATAATGATACACATACGCTATGAGGATTGGTGTTGTGCATAAAATTATGACTATGCATGTATATATTTTTAATGAGTTCATCAAAAACATCAATGGGTGATAGATCACAAAATAAATCCTCCATGAAATGATGAATATCATATTAAAAATGACATTGGAGAGTGATGTGGATAACTTATGTGTTGTAGGAACCAAACCATCCCATTTTTTAAGGTTTTTAATGAGACATGTTTGGAAAATTTAATTATTTAATGATTTTTATATAAATGAGGCTCTTCATGAAATTAAATTGATCAAAAAATATAATGGTTACTCTTGCACCCATATTTGTGAATGGAATATTTACTCCACTTTAGCATCTAGCTCTATGGGAGTTGCTTGTGTGATGTTGAATAGAATGTTAGGATCTATTTCAATGATTCCATCTAAGGTATTGACTCAAACATCCTATATTTATATTTGCATATGAAAATTATTTTGAGTATGTAACTCTATGTTGGAGTGACTAGTGATTTTGTGTCTATCACACCATTTACCTAGCTTATATGTTTTCAAATTATCTTAAGTAGGTGCATGATTTAGCTTAGAGGTTGTTTCCTTATTTTTATTTTGCTTGATATCTTCCTAAATAATTTACACATAGTAATAGGCTTCACCCACTTTCTTAACTTTAGCCAACTGTAATGGGGGTTAAACATATGATCATAGGCCATTGTGGTACTTGAGGAAATGATGTTGCTTTGATACCACTAATATGGGGTCTAGGAGGTGACCCAATGGAAAACTATCCACATGAGGATCTAGATGAATTTATGTGTTTATATGAACGATTTGTGAGAAACATAGTGGAAATATAAATAGATATGTATAAATAAAAAATTAAAATTATTATTTTTTCTATACATTATATATTCTTGAGAAAGATGTATGACTATTATTTTTTAGTCTAATTTATGTTATCTAAATATTGATGTTATATTTATGTATTATATATCACATGTCATAATAATAATTTTTTTAATGGGAGCTATATGATTTCCATGTGTGAACCATCATCTATCGATAGTTATGTTATGATGTCACCATCTATCATTATTGATGAGTTTTCATCTATAGTGTAGGCATTCAAAGGATTATGCAATAATAAAGAAGTTTATTTAGATATTTCATGTTGGCACTTAGGTTTTAAACCTAGTAAAGGGGATGCTTCCATTATCACAGATCTAGTTGAGCAATATCAGTAACTTATGGTAGGATCTAGTGACCTAGATCCACTTGGCATAGTGTAGACAAAAGAAGTGTCTCCACAATCACTGTAGTCCATGATAATGGTTTATATGTTACCATGAGATCCATTAGTTATATGTCTCTTTGGATCAACACTGGGTCTTAGTTAGGTTAGTTACGTGGAGATAAAATTGAATAATTATCTTCATATAAGCACAAACCAATACATAATATGTAACTATAAAAAGTTTGCACAAATCCCCCTAGCCATTAATAGGATAAGGTCTCCCCAAAATAAATTAAATGTAATTGTATTTAAATTAGTAAACAAATATCGCACTTGGGTCAAATCAATAAAAACATATATATGCAATTAATATTAAGAGTAAAGATTGATATTTATTCATTAAATTTCATAGTTACAACAATAATCATGTTGTTTCATCATATACCTAGGGTCTAATACAATATATCTTAACATTTTAGCTTAGTGTAACAATGCTTATACAATTTGGCAATATGATGGTTCAACTCTAAAAACTAACTATTTAATATTGAGGCAAGGTGGGATTTTATAGAGTGTAAACACCATTTTACATTAAAAATTCATTAATGTATGCTTCATAAAGTGCAATTTTTTTTAATATAAATACCTATCTTAACTAATTACATTGAATGTCTTATTTATAACAATCTCATATATATGCCACTCTATTATCTCCAAAATTATTATGTTTTAGTGCTTCAATTGGACTTGTTCCATCAAAATGACCTATAATTCTTTATTTCACACTCTAAAGTCTATGCGACCTCTTCCATGATTCTAATGCTCCTTATACTATGCCAACCAATATGCTACCAAATGTAGAGTATATTCTATTGAGTTCTTTTGGATATTCAGGTACATCTACATGACCTCATCTTAATGCATAGTGTTTACCCTAATAGAGTTATCTCTATGTGTGAAATGTATATGCATAATATACTTCACATTATCATTTACTAATGTTTTATCATGAAACAACTTTCCAACACATCAATCTCCCTCATTTCATGCATTAAAGGGTACATAATGAATGTGGTGGTAATATATTATGGTAATTTCTAAGAGATGTTGGAACTATATCCTATTACACCATTGTGACTATCATTATAATATCATCCAAGTCTCTATCCATTTATTCAATTTGTGTACTTCATATCCAGATTTGAAAACTTCACTATATTATACAATATCATCTTGGATGACATGATCTATTTTTTAACTTTATCCTTCCTATATCGTATCATCTGGTCTAATATAGTTTTGAGTCTATATTATAACATCTGTATTGAATCAACCTAGCCACCATACTATGCCAACCAAAATATTCCAATTATATTAGCCTAGTCAATATTATCAGCTTAGAGTTTAGGGTTGGGCTAGGGTATTGGAATCATGTATATAAGGGTCACATGACATTCATATCATGTCATATCACATTCATATGATCTACTTGCACTCATGTTTTGGCCTAGAAGCATTTTTTAGAGTTAGTGGATTAGAACCTTATCTTGTAGATCTTATCTTGTAGTGTCATTTAAGCTCAATAAGAATCACTAGAAGTTTACAAATGAGTATATTTGGGTATTCATCCAACCATTTGATGTCTTCAACCTACAACATTCTATTTTAAAGATAATCTTGAGCCAAAGGGGAGAATGAAGTGTCGACCAATCCATCCCAAGATAATTATCTCTATCCCTACACTCTTTCCTTTACTTAGTATATTAGATATTTATTTTTATTACATTATGGATGTATGTGTATTTATCCTTGTTTACAATTTACCTATACCAAATAAGATGGTTTAGACATAGGATTTCTTATACCCCACATTAATATCCATAGGTTTCATAGTCTCCCATTTGGTTGACCATTATGCCTTACCCATTTACAACCATTATAAACCATATTTTACTTTAGTTTGTATCCCTTTACAACCATTTAAATTTTTTGAGGTTTAGTGAGAGCTATCTCCTTATTTCATAAGATTATGATTTGAAACCTTTTCCTCTTGAAATTTTAGTTGTAGTTCACCCTACAATAGATCTAAAAAATCCATTGGTCCCTAACTGATCATCCAAGTATATGAAAAATCAATTTGATTGACCTTATTTGAGTCTTAGTTTATTGAGAGAAAGAGGATAGTTGTATGTCATCCTAGCATATGAATACATTCCTATGAATCCTATCTATCCTTTCATTGGATTAGTTTTATGTTTGTCCTTATAGATTCTTTTTAAAAATATTCTCAACCATCATATATTTTATAGTCCAACTACATCAGACAACCTAATACCTTTACTTATCTATATACAAATACTATCATACAACATGGTATTGTTCTAAGTGTTTTTTATAATGTATTAGCCAACCCATTATATTCTTATGTATTCACTATTGTATTATCTAGCTTGATATATATTTTTTGAATAGTCTTAGTTTTTTACTATATTAGCTAGCCTGATACTACTATGTTTGCTTGTTTAATTCATTTCATACCACAAATTTAATTTTGATATATCATGTTTTATCTTTTTTTTTTCATATAAACAATCTTTTGATAGTTTTAAAAATCATAAGAGTTGTTGTTTTCAACCAACTACTAATTATTTTTACCTACACTATGGTATGAGGGGTAATTCCCCAATAATCAAGTGAATATAAAAAACTATATATGAACTTTAGTTTCCACATATCTAATGGAATATCATAAATTCCTAGGACCCCTATTTTTAACCTTTAGGAAGCATTCTAGTCATTTGATTTTTTAGTGAGCTAGTAAGAGGTTAACCCCATGAAGTTAATCTCATTATACCTCAAAAACTAGATTGTGTGTCCATTTGAATGATGAAATCCTCCATGGTTAGCACCTTCATGGATTAATTAGTATCTATTATTGATAGTAGTATATCTAAGAGCATACAAGTCATATAGACCCTTTTTTAGTTTACCTCCCTATCTTGATTTTTGTAAATAGTTAGTTAAATTTTTGCTTGCTTATCTTACATATTATATTAGATAGTCCAAACGATTTAATGTTTTATGTGAAATTAATTATCCATATTGACACATTTATATGTATTTTCCAAACTACATCAACTAGTCCAATATGATTCTATGTGTCTGTCTCCTACTACATCGACCAACCAGATACAATATTAAACTTTTATCCAATTATATTTGTTCAATTATTTATCCAATTTAAACCATACTATATCATGTATCTTGATATAATAATATTTTTTAGATGCCATTAACATTACCTTTTTATTATACTATATCATCCTACTAAATACAATATGTATCTTAGACTCATTTAACCAATTGTACCATCCTACTCGATACAATATTTTTTATAGATACAGAAACTAACTATATCAAACTAGAAAATACCATTAGTTTCCTATGACCATGAGTTTTTACTACACTAAATTTACTACCTCCTTATCACCTTGATGTCACCTCTTATAATTTTATTTTCAAGATTCAACCCATTCAGATTCTTCATGGGTTTCTCTTTTCTTCCTGCCTTGTCCACCATTAAGGATAATTCCTCATTGTGTAGTTTTTCATAGCATCAATATAGATATATCAAATTTAATATGGTTTAAAGTTGCCAAACTAATAATATAGAGTGCCCTACCAACTAATTAATGACCTTTATGACAATATTAATTATAATCCAAACATGAATGGTGATCTTAATAAGCTTCCCCCATCAACTAAAATAGTTTGAGAAACCAACACCAACATGAGGAATATTCCTCCAATCCACCTAAAAAAAAAATAATATAAATCCCAATCCTAATCCACCTTTAGATCCAAAATAAATTCTTGCACAAATGGTCCAACAAATGACCCTTAAGTAATCTTCTATTATTAATAAAATTCTCCAATTTCAAAACTACATTTTTAAAATGGATATTCTACCTCCTAAAATCATCATAAACTAACAAAATAAAAATATTATCCTAAATTATCTTATAGATGCCAATAGAAACATCATTCCCTAACCACCAATGCATAACAAGATGCTTTGAAATATTTAAATGAACCTTTAGTTCCCTTCATTGTGTTTATATACATTGGCAACATCTCTCCAAATATGACATATGATGGGACTAAATATTATACCTTGTAACTTAAATCCTTTGGTTATATATATAAGGAATGGATTCAATGTGACACCAATGCTACCACCAAGATTCTAGCCAAAAACTTTATTGGATATGTGCTAGAATGTTATAATCAACTTCCTTGACATTCTATCACATAACTAGAGGATTTAGTTAATTCTCTAGTTAATGAATTCTAGCATAATGAAATTCCTAAATTATCCTTAACAAAATCATTAATGTTAATCAATTCCCTAAATAATCTACTCATACTTTCATTAAGCAATGAAATTCATTAACACATAAAGTGGATCATAACACCAGTGATGATAATATTTAAAAAATATTTTTTATCACTCTTAAATCCCTTCTTTAATAAAAAAATAGTATATACACTTCTCAAACTTAAAAATAGGATTTTAACCAAGAAAAATGACAACTTCTCCTCATGAATCAATTTAAACCATCTCAAAATACCCAAACCAAATCTTTCTAACTAAAACCAATGTAATCACCACTAATTTTTACCAAAATAAGAATCCCTAACCCAGAGTGGGATCATATAAATTAGATACCCAAAATCCCTCTTACCATACCTTAAATATGAAAGAGATTATGTTTTTATCTCCATCCAAACCATGCATATATACTACTACCTCTCCCTCATGGTATTATCCTAACAAGATTGGTTGTTTCCATGCTGATATTGTTCACTCTCATAAAACGTTTCATGCATTCAAATAACTTATTAAAAATATCATCTTAGGATAAAAATTTAATCATGATATTATCACCAAATATTTCCACAATGAATACCTTAAAGCACACAAAAACCAATCCTACATTCCCAAATCTACAAACCAAAATCCTCATAAAGCGTCTCAACTAGGTGATCCTAACACATAACATTCATATTAATTTACTTATATTATTGACAATAATTATGATCATTATTACACTAATTCGCAATTTTTGAATCCAAAAAAGTTTAAATACCATATTAATCCCACTTAAAAATATCATGTCACCAAACCTAATAAGAATTCTCTTGAAGACTAACTTCATAAGGGTACTACTACCACAACTACATCATCATTCAATCTTCAATTTAGTGATGAGCCTACATTGCCATCATAGTATCAACCTAGTACTTCCAATCCCTATACCATAATTACTCCCTAAATCACAATTATTAATCAAGATAAACCTCCTTATGGATAGAACCCTAAATCACAATGGACATTCATAGATGAACTTAATTCCATTCCTTGAAAAATTACTCATGAGAAACTCAACACATTGTTGATGTGGGTTTTATGAATACCATGAAATATTATAGGGTAGCCTCTAAAATTTTAAGATTAGTGAAATATTCACTCCAAGGTTAGAGTTGCAAGTTATTAAATTTTGTAAACAACCTAGTGATGGAAGAGTGGTGAGTGGATCAATTGTTTACCTTAGATGATTCATATATGACCTAAGTCTAATGTCTACTTGAGATGGGTGGGTAGATGGGTGAATATAATCTAAGGTGAGTAGGATAAAAATAAACTCAAAAGGAGGGAAGGGTAGGGTAGAAAACAAGGTTTGTGAATCAAATGCAGATGAAAGCCTTCTAAATTAGATCATATACTATGGGTTGGACAAGTAATCATATAACTAATGCTTGTTGAAATTTAATGTTAGGTCACAAAATAAACTAACAAAGTTAGGACTCTAATGAAAACTAAACATAATAAACATAGTGCTCATAATCAAAGGTTATTGTGGATGTAATATTATAATTTCACATCTACAAAGGGATGTTATGATTATTTGAATACAAAGCATATATATTATCTACTGCACAATATGAATAACCATATCAAATAAAAATTAGACACAATCCAAATACTAAAATACCTTAATAACATAACTTATTTAATTAATCATGAGTTTGGATAAGAATTAATAATGCACATCAAAATGAACTTGTAGAACAAGCCATAAAATTTATTATTCACCTTAATATATAAAACATTCTTCTCCCTTTGGAATATGAAAGATACAAGTATAAGTAACTTTGGGAGGGGTTGCCTCATCCTCCAAGCTAAGTCTAATTTTACAATCCCAATTTTAGACTTAATTGTTAAAATCAATGAAAATTATACATGCACATGTTATTCATAAAATAATTTCCCAAATTTTCATAATATCGATATAAATAAATATATATGAAAACAATGGAATAAATCCCCAAGTCTTGGTACATTAAAATACATGAATACATATATAAATCTATGGTTGCAACATGGCACTATTAGTAGAGGATAGAAGATATGATTCGATGTAGTAGCAAATAAAACATGAGGATTTTCATGTGAAGAGTTGATCAAAGTAGGCCCTTTAAAATGCACTATTATGTGATATTACACTCAAGGTTGAGTGCCTATATGAGGAACTGATAGTGTGTTCTGCATTGTAGCATTAGCTTGCTTAGTAGCCTTGAGGGTTCATATAAATAATAGGTAATTTTGAATTCATCACTAATGATAATAAAATTGAGCATATATGGGTTAAATATTCATGAGAATTCATCCATAATACTTATAAGTTCGTTTATAAGGCTTTAAATTTAGCCATGAGGGTCTCCACCTTTAGTACCTTATCATTTGAAAAATTGACCAGCTATAAAAATTATTCACTAGTTGTATACATCGTCCCTTCCACTTCAATCTTAAATCCATCTACAGGTTTGTTAATTAATCCCTCAAAATTAGGCCTATTCACCAAATTAAATATATATTTAATCACACCTATAACCCTCATATATCTTAGAATTTATATAGTTTCATAAAGTTAATAGCTTTCCCTAGTGAGGCTAGGACTTACCCCTTAAAACCCTTATTATGTTAAAAATATTATATAGTTTCTTAGTCACGCTTTAAACATTATCAAAAAAATTTATTGGAACTTGAATAATTTGTTTATATATAATCCTTTATCTAGCCTAATATTGGATTATGTACATTTCCTTCATGGCCTCCCCTATTGAATCTACAAAAGTGTAAAAATATTATTCATATTCATGAAGGTTGTTTGGGTTATTTTTATATTTCTTTGATAAAGTAAATATGTTCTCTCTTCTCTCAAATATTATTTCATACCTACCATTTCCTACTAATTTTATCTTCCTCACCCTTTGAGTAGTGCCAAATTTCTTGTCAACATGTGTACTTATTATTGTCACTTATGTGAGGACCAACCCAATTCTTTCTTTATGCCACTCTTGAGACTCTTTGACCTAATAAGGGAAAATTATTTCTCCTTGTTATTAAAGTTGAGTGATATCTACAGAGGTGGAAGGTGGAATGGGTCTAGGTGGAAGAATTGAGGCATATATTTGAATAGGCAATTGAAGAGGTGGTAGACCAAACCTACTCCATTTTGAGATATCCCTATAACATGTATTTTATACCACATGTTTCATTTGTCTCAAAGTCTTTGAGATATTTATTATAGAAGACTAAATTTGAGTGCACTAAGGAATAGATAAGTCCAATTGGGTAGATGGCCTAGGTGGTGCTCCAAGATAAAAAATTGAAATAGTTACCAAGTTCTCAAAATGAACCCTCCTTCTAGGGTCTTGGGGATTGGCCATTATTAGAACTGTGGTTGAAGGAATTAAAGAATCAAAAGAATTAGAAATTTTGGCCCAATTTTCTCAATATTGACAAGGGCATATAATGTCTTGGTTTTCAAACAATATTGTTGCAATGATTCATACGAAGAGAGAGGTACAGTAGGTGAAATAATAGGAGGAAAATTAATTGTACTAGTATTTAAAAATATAAAAGAAATAGTGAGAGAAGACACTACCTTATTGAGGGATTGATTTTATTATTTATAAAAAATATTCCTTCTTGTTTAAAGGATTGTCTATCTTCTTCATTCCTGATCTATTATAACTCTTTATATTTTTTTATATCAATTGTTTCAATTTCACCCCTATGCTCTTTTCATTCCATAACTTCTAGATAGTGTTAAATTTCTTATTCTTCCTAATCACTAGTATAACATACCAATGATACTACATATTCATGTTCTCTTTCCTCATCAAAATCACCTTCATGTATAAATAAACCCTATGAATGTCTTTCTTATACTTAATCAATCTTAGGAGAGACTAAAAGGGTTATAGGCTTCCTTTGATAAGTAGCAATGGGTGACAAAATGGAAATGAGGGATTTCCTTGAGGTGTATGATATTTAATTCGAGTGGGAATCAATAGATGGATGTGGAGTATAAATAGAAGTGGTGATAGGAGGTGAAAAAGGTGGAAGGGATACATGGAATGGAGATATAGGCATTGAAACTATAGGTGATCATAATAGAGATCTTAAATGTGATGGGGTTATTATCACTATGGATTGCATGGGTAAAATTGAATTATACAAGAATTCAAGAAGGATTAACTATTGAATCATATCCAAGGGAGGCAATGGTTTCAAAGATAATGTTCATAATTTCCCATATATATAAGATGATTCCCTTGTAGTTGTTTTATAAGATTGGTCAAGCTCCTAGTTGAGGCATTGGGATTCCTCTAATAATTTTCTTTATAATTTATGGGTTTATCTCCTTTATATATCATTCTCCTCCTCATGGATATTTTATTATTATTGAGGAGAAAGAGGAGGCTCTTTTTCTTGAGGTGATTGAGCCTACAACTGAGGTCATTGATGGATTGTAGCTTTGTCTACATCCTCCATGATTCTAATTGTATGATCTTTAGTAATTGAAGGATCATATTGAATCTTCTCCACCACTTCCATTGGAATATTGTGTTTATCAATTCGTATATACATTTTAGAATCATTTGAAGCATTGATGAAAATATCATTATGCTCAAATATTTTATAGCCATAATGCATTTTTACTTCCTTCTTCCTTAGGGAATTTAAATACTTTATGACTCTCCCCCTAGGGTATCAATATCTATGTGGTTATTTTACTAATCCATAATGGGCCCTAACTTTTTCAACTGCATTTAGGTGCCTCCTCACTAAATATGAATTTGTCTTATGCTGAGAGGGTTTATATGGTAATAGCCTTGGTTTTTGGCACCAAGTTATTCATCTAAACTATTATATATCTGATTTAAAAACTCTTAATCTACCAGCTTATTAAGGATAAATTAAGGAAAGTATAAGGGAGGTACCCTAGTTCCTTATATCTAAATTATGGTACAAATAGGATAGTATCAATAATCCCACTTTTTATCAATACTCCACATGTTATTATAAAGTATAGGAATATCATTCCCATAAATGGATTTATAAACCTGGGGATAAATATATTTTGAAATCTTTCTGATTTCACCCTTAAACCTATAAACATGAAATATTGATAAATCATCACAAACTCTATTCTTAATATATTCCATAGAGGGTTCCTAAGGTTGCCCATGAATTTTATACACCATTTCCATCATTGTGTCCATAACATAGGATATCATATATAAGCTTCCACTAGATGTCATTTGATCAAATTGGAATATTTTTGACCTGAACCTTACATTTATAATCTCTCTAAATGAAACAATCTTGTCAGTTTTCAGAATAATATCAAGGTGGGGTACCCATTCCTCATGCACCTAGGCTGTGTTGGGAAAATAGTAGAGCATGTTCATCAATGCATGGGAATTCAAACCCTAGCTTAAATTTAACACTAAATGGTCTATTTTTCCCATCTCTTAATACATTACTTAAGTTTTCCCTCAATTATGTTCTAATCTAACCAGGAATTAGCAAACACGTAGCCATAAAGTTACTTTTGAGATGGGAAGTTTAATATATTTTAAAAAATGTTAACCCAAAAATATAGACTACTACATTATTATGAATCTTGAAGTGAAGTAAATGCTCAATAATAAATCCATTAATAAATAAATCATGTATTAAATCAATACAATGCATTACTTCATATTTTATTATCATGTTGTGCAATTCCATGGTTCAGATTGGTATAAAAGCAACAATGTATCTTCAATCATCCTAAGATAATTGATTTTGTGTTGAATAAGGATCTATATTATGTACTAATTCCCAAGATATTGTGTTATAATGAAACTAAAATTTTAACACTCCCTTATCAAACATTGTATATAGATATTTGGGTCTACTAGTGATAGTGTAGGAATAAAAAGATTGACCTAATCATGATGAAAATGCCATTGTTTTTATTGTGAACCATTATAAAATATTTCTTAAAATTAATAATCATACTTGTATATTTTTAAGGGTAAGAGATAGGTATTTTTATAAAAAAATAGCTCAAATTCATAGTTTTCACTTGTTCAACTAATGATAATGGTGACTTGATGTGTTTATATATTTGCATATATTACCAAAATATTAAGACTTGAATGCTCATTTTGTGCATATTTAATGTAGCAATGGATTTTAATTTTATTTTCTATTTCAATTTTAAATTTATAGTAAGCTTTGGTGGGTACTTTTTTCCATATGGAAACTTTACATTCACCTTGAGTGCTTACTCATCACCTTAAGGCTAGTGTCTGATTATTGTCCATTGTATTTTTATCTAATTGTTTACATTTTTCATCTACATTCAACTGTGATTCTTTGAGATTGTGACACTTTCCAACTTATCAATTAACTTGTTTATTTGGTTCTATAATCTTACTTTCCCCCTTATCATCCACTAATTAATGAGATTTTTTGACTTGGAATGATCTTAGGGACTTAGGGGTCTTTTAGTTGTTTACTATGTACATTCCCTAGCAGGATCGAAGTGAATGTGATCATGTCACATGTTTTAATATTGGGGTTATTGAAGTTATTTATAAATTTACTAAGTGGGATTTGTATTTATATGATTATAAAACATGGATGAATCTCAAGGATATGGAGGAAATATAATCCTAATAATGTACATTTTTCTGATAGGATCTAGTATTACGAGATGATAACATGTGGATGCTCTATGTTTATCTAGATAACTAAGAAAATTTTGACACTATAATTGGTTTATTAGGATCTAGGCTTCCAAGATGACACTATGTTTATGGATTTTGAGGACTAGAGATATTTAAAAGATATGTCTATTTAATATGGTTGATTACATTTTAATTAAAAGGGATCATGCCATGTGGAATGATTTCAGGGATCTAGAAGTTCTTTGATATCTTCAAAATTTTACTCTCCTCAAATGGTTTCTAAGCTTTCAAATTGATATGATGTGCCACTTGATAACTCCTAAACCAAAATAGGTTGAACCTTGTCCCTGCTTAGTGCGAGTGCACAAGTATTTTATTAAATTCAAAAAATCAAGTACATAAGGGTGCCTTTACTCCATTAACCCTTTTACAATGCAAACACAGATTTATATAGTTTTTACCAATGACCGGTAAAAACAACTAATCCTATAACCAACTAAATATGGGAAAACAACCTGTAAGGTAGTTTTAATTAATTAATATAAAACATGAAAACTACCTAAAAATTAATCTAAGTTTATTTTATGGGAGTGTCTTTACTAAAAGATGCATGCCCCATTTACAATAATTATTTATTATCTACCAAAAATCTAACCTAATGTTAAGACTTTGGAACAAGTCCTAACAAACCCCCCTATGATCCAAAGTTAGGGCTCTAGACACATACCAAGCATTTTTCTAAATTTTTCAAATTTGATTCTATCAAGGGGTTTTGTGAAGAGATCAGCTGTCTGATTGGCAGTTGGGAAATATATTGGATCAAGAGTTTTCTTTGCCACCAGCATTCGTAGATAATGGTATTTAACATCCATATGTTTTTTTTTGGCATGAAACACTAGATTCTTGGACATCTTGATTACACTCCAATTATTAATGTATAACTGTGTAGGAGCAAACTGAGAAACATGAAGATCTTCAAGAATACGATGAAGGTAAACAATTTCTCTAGAAGCATCCCATGCTGCAATATACTCTAATTCTACTAATGAATTTGCCACTGTATCTTACTTCTTACAACACAAAGCAATGGTAGTTGAACCCATATGTATAGTGTATCTTATGGTTGACACTTTGTCATCCACACATCCGCCAAAATCTGCATCACAATATCCAACAAGTTTGAAGTTCTTGTTGTGGTGGTATTCAAGGCCATATGTTTTCGTTCCCTGAAGGTAACGAAGTACTCATTTTGCTGCATGCCAATGAATTTCTCTAGGCTCATGCATAAACCTAGATAAAATGCCAACTAAAAATGAAATGTTGACCCTGGTAGTCATCAAGTATATCAAACCTCCCACTAATTGTCTATATGTGGTGCCATCAAAAAAGGCACTGCTATCATCCTTAGACAGTTTCAAATTACTTTCCATGGGAGTGAGGGCAGGTTTGTAATCACTCATGCCAAAAATCTCTAATAACTCAGAAATATACTTAATTTGTGAAATGAAAATACTATGCTCTTTTTGAGTTACCTCTATGCCTAGATAGTCGTGAAGAAGTCCAAGATCTATCATATCAAACCCATCTTTTAATTCCTTCTTCACATACTTGTTATGGTTTTCATCATTACCTGTAATAAACAAGTCATCTACATAGAGAACAAGTATCACCATTTTCTTACCCTGCACTCAAAAATAGAGACTATCATCAGATTCACTGTGATGAAAACCAATGGATTTCAAGTATGAATCCATTTTCTCATACCAAGCCCTAGGTGCCTTTTTGAGCCCATACAAAGCTTTTTTCAATTTACATACTTTGTGTTCAGCACCCACCTGTTCAAAACCCTGAGGTTATTTCATATAGACTTCTTCCTATAAATCACCATTTAAAAAGGCACTTTTAACATCTAATTGATGTACTTTCCAACTCTTTTGTGCTACTAAGGCAAGTACCATAAAAACAAGTCATGTCTTATGTTTATTAATGGAGACATCTGATTTATACTTAGTCCTATAAACCCATTTACATCCGATGGGTTTAACATGTGGAGGAGGATCAACTAAAACCCATGTATTATTGTTAAGTATGGAATCATACTCACATTTCATTTCCTATTGCCAAACATGTTTAGTAGATGCCTCCTCAAAAGTGGATGGCTCAGTGGAAGAATTAGTAACAACCATAGCATAATTTACCTATTTTCAAGAATTCCTGGGCCTTGTTAAACCAAATTCATCTGCTTTCAAGTTAGAAAAAGTAATTTGAGCCCATTTTGGATACTTAGACAAATTATTCAAATTAGGGACTCTAGAATTCTCATGATGTGCATCATTTGAAGGGGGACTTAGAGAATTTTCAATAATTTCTAAGTCATCACCCTATGAACTTGTAGATGAAGGAGAGGAAAGTGAAGGAATTTGAGTTTCATACCATAACTTTGAAGAGTTATCCCCATTATTCAAACCATTATCTCTTTTTGTGTTTTTCCTCTCTAATCTATCAAGTTGAGAATCAATCTCTGCAGTGTTCATAGTCCCAAACTCATCAAATATTACATCTCAACTCACTATGAATTTGCCTAAATCCTATGCAAGCAAATGAAACCCCTTTTTATCTTCAGAATAACCAAGAAAGATGCATTTTCAACTTTGTGGTTCTAACTTAGTTCTGTGTTTAATAGGAACCAAAGCAAAACAAAGACATCCAAACACTTTCAAGTGTTTAACTTTGGGTTTAAACCCATACCATGCCTCATATGGAGTTTGTCCCAAAATTTCAACTGTGGGGGACCTATTTCTCAAATACACTACAGTACCAATGGCTTCAGCCCAAAACTTATCATCAAGCTGTTTATAGTGAAACATGGCACATGTTGTGCCCTCTAAAGTTCTATTCATTCATTTAGATACTCCATTTTGTTGTGGAGTATAAGCATTACTATATTGTCAATGAATGCCATGTTCTCAATGATAATCTAAAAATTCATTAGAGGTATACTCACCTCCATTATCTGAATGAAGAGTGGCCAAATGTGAACTTGTTTCTTTTTTGACTAAGTGTAACCAATCAAAAAACTTACTGAAAACTTTAGATTTGTTTTTCATAAACAATACCCAAGTCATCCTAAATAAGTCATCAATAAATAATACAAAGTATCTACACCCACCAATGCATGACTTTTTCATGTCACATACATCACTATGAACTAACTGTAAACATCTGTTAGCTCTCCAAGATGACTGTTTAGGAAAATTTTCTTGATTTTGTTTGCCCAAAGCACATGACTCACAAAGAATACTATCTTTGCAAAAAGTGGGCAACCCATTCACCATACCATATCTGTGTAAATCCACTAAAGAGTGGATATTCAAATTTACATAGTGGAGATGCCATAACCGATGTGTAGACATAGTCCCTGTACCTATGTTAACAACTGCTGCAAGTTCTATATTGGGAAGAAGCACCTTATAATGCTATCTAAACAAGTTTCCATCTTCATATCTTGTATACATTATTTTATAATGATCCTTCACTGAATTGATGTAAATGAGCCCATTTTCAAGCACAATTTGATGACCTTTCTTTCAAATAGTTACCAAAGAAAGTAAGTGTTTCTTTAATATGGGAACATACCAAACATCTTCCAAATATTTTATAGACCCATTAGGAAGAATAATCTGAATAGATCCAAGTCCTAGTGGTGTATGCATAGACTTATCTACTGAGGCAACTAGAGAGAGAAGCTTTCTTAAAAGACCAAAAGAAATCTCTCCTAAATGTCATGTGTTTGGTTACTCCTATGTCTAAAACCCATACATCTGTGAGCTCATCTCTGGCCTCATATTCAATATAAT
This sequence comes from Torreya grandis, assembly GCA_037957365.1. Taxonomy (NCBI): domain Eukaryota; kingdom Viridiplantae; phylum Streptophyta; class Pinopsida; order Cupressales; family Taxaceae; genus Torreya; species Torreya grandis. The sequence goes on along the minus strand of JARHVA010000239.1, from coordinate 333,064 downwards.
CAATGTGCCCAAAAGTAGTGAATACAGATTCATGGGTAACATTACTAGATTCATCATATTCATGATCAACATTCTGAGCAGAGTTAGACTTAGTCATTTGTTGTGGCCTCTAAATTTTATCAAAAGGAATCCTACATTGTGAGGCAATGTGACCAAATTTTCCACATCTATGACATTGAATGTCTGATCTACCTCAACCTCTGCCCCTATGACCATGTCCTCGATCACTTGTTTCATGTGAATGTGATTGATTAGATTGTTGATTATTTGAATGACCCCTACCTCTGTTTTGATATCTACCTCCTTTATAACCTCGACTCCCTCTATAACTATTTCCTTTATTGTTTTGATGCCTAGATGAAGATGAACTAGGCTTTGGCTCTAAAACATGGGCTTCTTCAGTTTTCTTGGATTTCTTGGGTAGAGAGAGATTATGTTGGATTAAAAACTTAGCCAACTTATCAAAGGTGATGCCTGTGATCTTGTTAGAGATATGAAACATTTCAACAAAATTCCTATAAGACCCTGGTAGTCCTTTCAAAGCATCAGTAACTATGAGGTCGTCATCTATTTTTCCAAAACTAGCCTTAGTGTACTCAGCAGTGATATTTTTAAACTTAGACATATATTCTCCCACATCCCCATCTTCATCTAATGATAAAGTAAACAACTGCATATGGATATCTATCTTCTTATTCTTAGGTTTCTTATCATACAAATCTAACAATGTTTTCCATGCAGTGTAACTATGAGGAGAATTTTTAATATGAACATAAGTATCATGAGTACAACAACATTTAATGAGAGCTAAGGCCTTAGAATCATGAAAATTGAATATATATAATTTATCTTTGCTCTGTTGGAAATGTGGGATTTTCTTTCCTAACAATATCTCATAACTCATTAAAAACTAGTGAAGCCTCCATCAATCGTTTCCAATCTGAATAATTGGAAATTATTAATCTATCACCATCTAAAAGCAAATTTTGAATTTTTAGAATTTTGAAATGAAAGCAAGTGCAGGAGAGAAAAGTGTGACAAAATTTAAAAGAAATGAAACAAATATCACACTCACTACACAAGACACTGCTTCTATGGGGTTTTGCACTTAACCTCCACATAGAGCTTAAAAGAAAAAAAACAAGTATTTTTGATGGGTTTTGCAATTAACCTCACCAAAAATCAATGATTACACCCTTATTTTGCCAAATTACAACCTTATTCCACTAATTACACCCTTATCTCACCACAATAATGTAAAATAAATATGAGAATTCCCCCTTTTTCAATTTTTAAAATAACACAATAAGTATGTGTTTTACAATAATCAGATTTAAGAAGGGAATATTCCTTTATCAAAAAAGCATATTCCAAAGGAAAAAAAACTTTCTTCAAAAAGAAGGGATTTGAACCATTGACCTCCTCCTTTGTAAGCTTCTTACAAAATAAACTTAACCAATTGCTCTAAGAGCATTTTCAAAACATTACACTCAGAAATTTCTACTTATTCTAGATTTTGTGTATGAGGAAAAAAAAAAAAAAATTACATGTGAGTAAATAAATTTAATTTTTTCCCTTTTTCAACCTTCTCTTCCAAGCTTTCTCCTGTGGGACCCAACCACAGAAAATTTAATGAATGCAAACTTTAGAAACAACAAAAAATAATTTTTTGAGTATTATACTATGCCATTCTTCCCTAGGATGCCATGGATGCTCCTGGATGTTTTTCTCCACTTGCTCTCTCTCCCAAAGGTCGTACAAATCCGTACAGGCATGATAAAATAGATTTTAACTAAGTTTTGGTAAATTTTATGAGGTATATTTTTAGGGAATGAATTTAAAATGAAGCCAGGGCGTAGGAAGGCCGTACAACTCCAAAACTTTCCTAGATTTTCAATTTGAATGCAAATATAGGGGTTTAATAATATTTGCAGGTGTTTTAGCTATTAAGAGGCCTGAGAATGAGATGAATCAATACTTGTAGCCATGAATAAATATTACAAAGGTTTTTCTCAAGTAAATAGGCCGTACAAATCTAGTTTTTACAAAAAAACAATGAATTTAATAACATTTAAATGCTAAAAATTCATTTTTAATGCCAAATTTGGAGTTTGAACACAGGAAAATGGAGTATCAAATGGCCAAAAATGACCAGAGTGTGGTATATGGAAAATATACAGGTTTAAATTTCAATAATATTTGAAAAATTAGAATAATTTAATAATTTTTCAAAATATTTAAACCAGTACTATATGGCATACCTTATTTCATGCCAAATGATATCACGTGAATTGATTTTTCACCTTGCTCTTTCGAATTCACCAAGCTCCAAAAATAACCATGCTCTAATACCACTGATAACTCCTGAACCAAAATAGGTTGAACCTTGTCCCCACTTAGTGTGAGTGCACAAGTATTTTATTAAATTCAAAAAATCAAGTACATAAGGGTGCCTTTACTCTGTTAACCCTTTTACAATGCAAACATGGATTTATATAGTTTTTACCAATGACTATTAAAAGCAAATAATCCTATAACCAACTAAATATGGGAAAACAACCCATAAGGTAGTTCTAATTAATAAATATGAAACATGAAAACTACCTAAAAATTAATCTAAGTAAGTTTATTTTATGGAGTTTATTTTATGGGGGTGTCTTTACTAAAATATGCATGCCCCATTTACAATAATTATTTATTATCTACCAAAAATCTAACCTAATGTTAAGACTTTGGAACAAGTCCTAACACCACTTATCTTAATATCAGGAATTTGGAGAGTAGGAAAAGAAACTAGGCCTACCTATTAAACTTTATATTATGGATAGCCTTGATGTTGACACATGGATGGTTATCGAGGCTTTAGATATTTTTAGCAAACCACAACCATAATAACTTATAATTGATGAGACATGAACATGTAACCACAAAATATGATGGAAGATTAAATGTGGAATAATCCCAAGTCCCAAAAGTAATCCTACACACATTATAGAGTTGTAATGCACTATAATACAACTTCATTAGTTTTTTTAGACAAATAAACCAAAAAAACCAATCTTGTAGTAGGATTTTGAAATAAAATCAAGGTTGATAAATAAAACTATTTTATAGCATGCCAAAGCTTTAATATTTACTTTGAAATGTAAAAAGAAACTCAATAAGAACCTTAGATTGCATGGATTGGTTCAATGTTTATAATTTCTAAAGATTCATCTAGAACATGATTATTTTCTAATAAAAAAGATTCCCTATTTGAAATATTAATAATGGGATGTGTTGGGACACCACATATTATCAAAATTTCCTCATGTAAAAATGGTAAGACATTGAATAATCTCCATCTAGTGAAACTGAAGTACATACCTAACCTTTCAAGGGTTTTACACCTATGGAAATTGACACTATTGATACCATTTCTCAACCTTATTCCACTAAAAACATATCCATAGAATTTCAAAAATAAGACATGATTAATGATGAATTTATATTTCAATATAATGGTCCACCTCTATTTATTAATATTTTATTCAATAATCCTTAATAAGAAAACTGTTGGTGTATGAAGGCTTAGGATTTGAGGTTAGTTTCCTTTGATTAATACAACTTAGATATTCCAAAGATGGCCTAAAGCAAACATGACACACTTTTCATGGATTTGATAAAACCAATAAAAATCCTATTTTTTCATTTAGATTCCTCTCACTATCAGACCCAAAATAGTTCACACCAAGATGGTGGATTTATATCTTCCACTCTCCTATCATCTCATTATCAATTATCCTTTGACTCATCGCATCAAAGTTATCACATCTTATGGTAGCTAATGTATTAAATTTAGTCATAATGGAAAATGTTATAAGCATGAATTAGATCCCAAACCAGCAGGTCTCAAGATACATAATCTTAAAACACATTATCACATCTCCAACATTTCTCATTTTATTAGTCCTTTTCCTTAATTTGTCAATATGCATCATGATCTCTAATTTACTCTTGCAGATTATGATGGTGATGAATCCAATCAGTTACAAAATATTTGTAATACCACAAAATTACCACCTTACATAGTGGAATGGATCCCTTCATCTCTTTTAATATAATATCTATACATTATTTTATTAGATGATGATATTGAAATTCATCCTCCATGGAATGTCAATGAAGCCTCTTACATAAAATATGACTTTGTATACAATAATGTTGGGGTTTCCAATTTTTTTCAAGAGCCTCTATCATTATCCCCTCACACTTTAAATAACATCAATGTATCAATCAATGATAATTTCACTAAAACTACTCATATATGTAACATCTCTCCATCATATGATGATGGTTATGTAGTTACCCATGCCCAATCATGACACTTAGATGCAATTCATTATCATGAAAACTCTTACTAAAATGCATGTCTTTAACCAAGATGTTTATTTAATTCATATCTCTTCCAATTCTAGTGATGATGAGAATGATCCATAACCTTAAGTTTATGTCCATCGTACTAACCCACCATTAGAAAATATTCCATGGGTTGTCCAATAACTTTGTGACTTTATTAGCACATCTAATGGTTCAACTAACGCAATACCATTCAAAACATTACAATAATATTAATGGCATCAACCAACCTCATACCATTTATCTTATTTTTTAAATTTGATACTATATTACTCTGACTAATACAATCCAAGATTCAATTCATAATAATACCTCCCAAACTCTACTAAGTGCCAATATAATTCCATTATCATCCCCAAATTCAATTAACTATATTTTATGGGATGATACAATAAACATCAATCCTATTTTTGCTAACTATAAAAAGCATGATAATATAGTTCAACTTTGTTCTTCTATATCAAATTATATCAGTCAAGTTGATACTATACAATAAAAGTCTTCAACTTTTACTCAAAATATTAACATTTCCTTGTATGACAAATCCATTATGAGTTTGACCTCAAAGTTAATAATATTGTATATCTTGATGTACATTTCTAATATTATGGCCCATTATATACTCTTCCTAGTGATAAAGTTATTCTATAATTATTCTATGCTAGATAACCTCAACTTCTTTGCCAACATCACAAGCTTAGACACTAAGATAAAAAAGATCCTCACTTCAATAATTTTGTCACTAGTGTTGATCCAAAGACATATCTTATTTCCAATATTTAATTGGCTTCATATCATTTTCAATAAACCAACAACATGTTTATCAAATAAACTCAAGTAATTAACTTTGGTATATCGACAAATCCTAAATCAATTATTATCTCTAAGGAGCTTAGTGTTAAAGATAAAGATAATTACAACCTATCTAAATAATAATAATGAATTATTTGTATGGTCATATGAAGAAATGTCAAGCATTTACTCTAGCATAGTTGTATATAAAATAGTGACATATATATATATATATATGTATGTATATATATATATATATATATATATATATATATGTATGTATATATATATATATATATATATATATATATATATATATATATATATATATATATATATGTATGTATATATATATGCACACACACACACACATATATAAATACATACATACATACATACATAAATACATTCATACATACATACATACATACATGTGAAACATGTGCACTATAAAAAATGAAAGTTTCCACCTAAAGTTTCCACCTTCTGTACAAATAAATTGATAAGCTCATATATTTTAAGTTTATTAAACCTGTAGATTACTCAAAATGGGTATAAAAAATAATACCTATTCACAATAAAATCACCATGGTTTTTTTTATATGTATTAACTTTCATAATCTCAACTTATCATGTCCTAAGGAAAATCTTCATTTACCATCAATTGATGCCATAGTTGATTTTTCAACTAGCTATGAGATTTTATCCCTAATGGATGGCTTTTTCTGGTATAACTAGATTCATATCACTCAAAAATCAACAAAAACCCATCTTGATAATTGAGTGGGAAACATATTATTATATTAAGATGCTCTTTGGGCTTAAAAACTCTGGTGCAATTTATCAATGTGCAATGACCCACATATTTCATGATCTCATCCACAAAATAGGCAATAATTATGTGGATGTTATTATATAAAACTAAATGTGTAAAGAGAACCATATCCATGACTTTTTCATCATATTCGATAATCTTATCAAACATAAAGTTAGGTTCAATCCTCTCAAATACGTTTTTGGTGTTACCTATGAAAAGCTCTTAGGATTTTTATTCTCATTATGATGGATTGATGTGGATCCCACTAAGATTAATGTTATTATAACTATACATATACCTGTGTCTATTATTAACACTTGTAGTTATCTTGGGAAGATTGTGGTAATATATTAATTTGTCCCTAAGTCAGCTTACCAATATGTAATCAACTCCCTTCTCAATAAAGGCATTGTACTCAAATAGATATATGATTGTTAGAAATAATTTGATAACATGAAGTAATAATTACATCATCCACCTATTTTAAGACTACCTTCCAATGACCATCCTCTTTTATTGTACATGTCATCTATCCCCATATCAGTTAGGGTAATGTTGGTACAACAAGACAAGTCAGGAAAACAATACACAGTCTACTATATCAGTCATTCATTATTATATTATTCTTCTACATGAAATTTGAGTTTGGATGTCTAGTAATATAATTTATTACTAAAAAACTTTAGCATTATATGATTTTCTAAACCAATAATGTCATCATCAATTTTTATCCCCTTATCCACTTCTTCTCTAAGGTCTTTCCTAGAGACCAAATCAGCAAATGGATGGTAGTATTAATGGATTTTGACCTACAAATCATTCAAAGGAAAGACTATTTTTTATCAACTTGCCACCACTCGTATCCTATCTAAGGAGCACCTTTGAGACACTCTTCTAGACAAAAATGTTATCACAATAGAAGGTACTGATAAAATTATCTTTCTCTAATATTGATTTCACAACTTCATAGTTGTTATTAATTCATAGGCCCTTTAAGAGACAAAAATAATAGTCTCTAAACCTAAATCATCTAAAAAAATTACTATAGAATAATTACATTCATAATGCATGGTGGAATTTTTGGTGTTCATTGTAGCAGACATGTTACAACCTACAAATGCTTGTGGATGGGATATTATTATCCCACTCTCAAAATATATGCCATCACATTTTTTAAGAAGTGTAATCATTACCAACTCCATGATGACTTTATCTAATCTCCTCAAGCAGAGATTGAAACAATTGAATTTCCTTGGCCATTATCTATGTGGGGATTAAATATCATAGGGAAATTACCATGATTTCAAGATCATAACGTATTCATTATGACCACCACCAAATACTTTAATTAGTGGGTAAAATCTCTATCTTTTGTTACTTTTAATGGTGTAACTATATCAAAATTAATCCTCAATAAAATCATATGTTGTTTTTGGATTCCTCACACCATCACCCTATCACCCTTAGGATAAGGGAATAGTAGAAGCTACCTTAAAATAATTAATAATATATTTCAAAAAAATATTTTGGATTATCATTTGTATTGTAATCTCAAGCTATACCTTGCACATTGGGCTTTGAGTACCATAGTCCATACTACTACTAGGGCAACTCCATTCACTTTAGTTTACGATTCATAATTTATCTTACAATTAGAATTATATTTACCCTCTTCGTGAATTTATCTTCATGGCATAATTACCAATGAAAATATTTTTTATTCCTTCTTTCACACCTTAGAAATATTTTTTTAGAAACATATGAGTGATTTATAACACTATCTTCAGTAAAAACTTTTGTATAGCTAAACAACTAACAATAAAGTCAGACTATACTTTTGATATTGGAGACCTAATATTGAAATTGGATTACACCCATGTCAAAGAAGGAAAAAACACCTAAATTTGTTAATATCCCTACATATTAAAGGACTTCCTCATACCTAGAATTTATAGATCATAAACAAATGAAGGACATATTTTAAAAAAACTTAAAAAGGCTTAATTTTTTAAGAAGTGTTTTTCTTAAATTATGTGCTTCCTATTTTAATTTTTATATTATTTTAATATTTTATAAATTTTATTTGAATTCTTATAGTTATTTTTATATTATATTGAGCTAACATTTTAGGCAAGTTTTACTTTGACTCTCTTATTATAGTTTAGCATTACTTTGTCAACACACCTCTAGGTTTTATTTCACACTAGCCCTAATACCTATCTTTGGTATTTAGGTATTATGTATACCTTAACATATTTTGGTTTTTATTTTGTGGGTTTAATTAATAAAACTTTATGAAATAAAACCAAACCTTCCTAAAAAACTCCTATCCTTTTTACAATCAACCATTTTTTACACTAAATACACCCTTTGGGTTTTTAATACCATTCTCATACCTTATAGTTTTATCTTAAAAATGCATCTTGGATTTTAAAATTATGAGTTACATAGTAAGATCTAGGGAATAAGCTAAGACCTTGTCACATACTCCCATCATTATTCATCTTTGCTACATATATTGATTTTCTTCTCAACTTTAGCTAGGTGTCTTCTTAGAAGGTAAGACACTAGTTAAGAGTAATGTTTTTCCTCACTTAAAATCATTAATATTATCTTGTGGTTAAATTATATAAGTCTATATTCATTTAATAATCCACATTTTAATTTTATGATGATAATGATTCATACCTACCTGAAATTTTACCATCCTCATTTATACATTTTTGTGACTAGGGCAACCCAATAATTCTATGATCAATACCATGATTCCTTATTTTTCACTTTTTGTTTGGGATCACCAAGGTTGGTTTAAATATTGTAATCTTTTTAAGGTGAAAGTATATGAGTTTTTAGGCACCATGGTATGTAGGTCTCATCTTTAGTAATTAAGTGTAATATCTCTTGTGATAGTCATCTTTAGCTCCCATGTTTAGTGTTTTGAAATCCATATGGAGGAGGAAAATATAGAAATATAAAATATTTAAAATCCATATCATAAAAAAATGCAAATTTAAAAGAAAAATTACATATTAAAAGCTATATCAAACCAAAATATGTGATATTTATTTTGCACATATCTTATTCTAGTCAAATCTCAAGCTCCATAGTTGCCCTCATGATAAATTAGTGGTCCATTGGGGTGTGGTAGGATATTAAATTGGTTGAGGAGGTCTAATTTTATCATTTTATATATTCTTAAATTATATTTCCACCTATGTTCTCACATAGATACCCAATATTCACAGTAGGTCAATAGCTCTATAATGGATCTTGAGGAGTAGGGAACATGTTATGAGAATTAGATCCTTTTAATTTCCATGAATTTTAGCCTTCATGGAATTATATTTATAGGTTAATTGTTGGAACAGTCTTATATTTGTTAGGTGGGCTTATCTAGGGTTAATCATTTTGAAAAATCTCAATCTTGCCAAGTTATAGTAAAGATCATATTTTCACCTTGGTAATGCACTCTTTTTCCCTCTTTCCATATTCACCACTTGAAAAGCAGTTTGTTTCTAATTTTTTTCCATATTATTGGTTTTCTATTCTCCATCTCTTTTATACATGGTACCAATATGAAAATATTAGTTTTTATATCCTTAGAATATGAGTTGCATATATGAATCATTGTGAGATGATCTCTTAGTCATAGCCTTATCCTTTAAATATTTCCATTAATTATGTTTTTGGACTTCAAGTTTTCTATTCTCTTTTTTAGGCCATTTAGACCCAATTTTCCTTTTCATATTTCCATCTTTATTTGAGTATGGTTGGTTGCCTCTCTTACATACAATATTTTTATCATAAATGAATTTTGTGTCTTTTTTTTAATTTAAACTGTTACTTATATTAATTTTCATGTATTTTTAGGGTTTTTAGTCTTTATTATCCTTGGCATTTTGGCTTATTGATTTTACATTATTTTATCTACTTCTTTGGTCATTTGGGTCTAACCTAGCCTTATCGATCTTGTCTTGACAATTTCCAACTAACTTAATTAGATCTAAGATATTTTCATTCTCATCTATTTTTGACCTTACATGCATTAATTTTATCTATTTTAACTTTTTATCCTTAATATTTCCTAAATGTATTTTGTTTGCCCTCCATGATAAATTTTATGGTATTTTCATGCATATATTTATAAAAATGGTAAATCAAGATATGTATATGGTAATTTAGATCATTAATTTACCATTAGTTATTTAAAAAACTATTTTCCATTATGCATTTTAGTGTTTCTATGTTTATTTCCCAAAGCACCAATCTACATTACATGATTATGACACATGATTAGATTTAGGAAGGGAGCATGTATACATAATATCTCTCACTTTATAATTTATTGACACTTGCTCTTGTAGTATCTTGTTGGAATATAAATATTGCTTAGTGCATTCCTTAATGGGTGGATTAGGAATTGGGTGGGAATAGTTCATGGTAATTTTAAGAAGATGCCATTTTATTATATTACACCATTGATACTATCAGTCTGATCTCTTCCCAATTATTTATGCATCCATCCCTTCAATCTTCTTCCTATATAAATTTTCTATCTTCTTATATCTTATGGTATTAGACTAGTTTATACCTTCAATTTTGTGCATTTATCCTTTCACTATTATATCAATCAGTCTGATATAATTTTGAGTGTATCTTATGACATGTGTATTGTATCAGTTTGGTCAATACCATATTGTTTCAACCAAAATTTTCCAAGTGTGTCAGTATTGTCAATATTGTCATCTTATAGTTTAAAGTTGGTTTCAGGTATTGAAACCATATATATGGGTCACATTTTATTTATATCGTATCATAACACATTCATATTCTCTATTTTTCACTCAATTTTTTTTGTAAGGAATAATTTTGGAGTTAGTGGATTATAAAATTATCTTGGATATCTTGTCTTATGATGTTATTGAAGCTTAATAGGAGTCAATGGGAGTTCCTAACTTTGGATATCTAGGTCTTCATCCAACCATTTTGAGTCTTTAACCTAAAACATTATATTGTGAAGCTCCACTTGAACTAAGAGGGAGATTGAAGCTTTGATGGATCCACCCCAAGATAACTATTTTTATACTGACACTCTTTCATTTACTTATTATATTAGATATTGATTTGTTTATTGAATTTTGGATGTATGTATGTGTATCTCTTTTTAATATTTACCTATATCAAATAAGTTGATGTATACCTAATATTTATTAAACTTGTCATTAATCACCTTATGTTGTATATACTTCCACTTGGTTAACCATTGCACCTTACCCATTTAATATTTTATTTTGTACACCATTACAACCATTTATTTTAGAACCATTTACCTTTGTTAAGGTTTAGTGAGAACTATATCATTATGTCATAGGCTTATTATTTGAAACCCTTTCCAATTGACATTTTATTAGTAAGTTACTCTCTACTAAATATATAAAATTCATTGGCCCTTACCCAATCATACAAGTATATTTAGGTTTTATTCGATTGACCTTATTTTATTCTTAGTCTATTGAGATAAAGAGGATAGTTTTAGGTCATCCTAGGTCAAGCATACAAGAAGAATTTAAAATGTGTGCATAATTTTTACCATGTCATTTCCAGTATGTTATACTTTGATACTTAATTAAAAAATTGGGGTCCAACATGCTTATATTACCAAAAACATCCTAAGAAAAGAGTTCATTAAAAAATTGAGTTTCCTTCTTTAAAACCATAACTTTGTGAGAATCATCTAGAATTAGATGACCAAGACTGATGACTATAGAGAAAACACACAACTATTGAAGCCAAAAATTAGAAGAAAAAAAACTAAAATAGATGTATTTAGAATGAGGAATAGTAAATATCTTACATCATAATGGTTCCACATTAGGATTATGACTTACAACTCACTAAGCTCACAGTACTATCACTCACAACTTACACAACACTTAACACACTAGTATCATGACACAATAAGCTATGACTAACCATCTCCCTCTATCCACAAAATCCACCTGATCCACTACAAATTCCTTAGAGGAGAGGTATATAAATAGGTTGGTTGAGTACATGACGACTTAGTCAGACAAGGTGAGTAGGTGGGATCTTCCACTATGGGTAGAGATATTATTGAGGGAACATATTGGAAAAGTGACTTGAGTGGACTAGGCACTTAGGAGACCAAGTGGGATGAATGACCCCATTCACTCGCTATGTGACCCCATGCACTCATAAGTGAACAATGACATTATGGTGATATCATAAATCACCTAATAAATAATTATTAATCACATAAATAGTATGAATAAATAAGTGTAGTAAACACCTACGCCAAAATCCCCCCTTAAGTATAGCTTAGGTGGGTAGTAGAATTGGGTCCCAAAAACTAGGCTTAATTAGGTACCCAAGTATAATGCAACTCTAAAAAAAGTGGATTAAAAGGAGAAAACCTAGTGGGAAAAACTCCCCCTCCCCAAAAAAAGAGATAAAATAAGAGGAGAAAAAAATACCCCTTAAAATATGATGTTGAAGCAATCAAGACTCCAAGTGCATAGTGATGATTCTAGTAAACTATAAAGAATGAAGGATATGTGCCTTCATAAATAAGAAAGAGAAGGCAAGTATAGAATTTATCATGATGAATGTTTTATTATGTCCCTTTGCAACAAATTTTGTATCTTAATTTTATAATAAAAAGGCCTTGATCAATCAAATTATTGAATTCCCACTCAAGTGGAATTCAGGTAGGAATCAGGATGTAAATCTCTATAAAATGATCAAATGTGGAAAAGTCTAATTAGCTCTCATAGGAATAATTATATAATATGGTAATGAAGAAGTATATAATGAAGGGGAGAGAACATGAGGGTTTATAATTACCCTCATTACATCCAAAAAAGAAGAGTGGCTTGGAACATTCACTAGAAGAATGTCTAAGGGAAAAGTAGAGCAAGGCTAAAAGCTATAGAAATTGAAGATTGGTCTATAATTAAAGAACTCATATCTTCAAGATTAATATCCATAGAAACATATGAGTCATTGATTATCTCAATGTGTGTACTCTCACTAAAATTAGTGAAGTCCTCCAAAATGAAATTTTGTGAAGGATCTAGAAGAGTAATAATATGCACAAGAATAGATGTAAAATCTATAATGAGAAAACTAAGATTTGGTATAATCTCATCCTATAGTGGGGGATCAATAGAAGGAAGAGCACTGTCCACCATGGATGTGTTATCATAAAGAATAGAATCAGGAGGAGAGATTATAATAGTCTCAAAAGAGAGAATAAGAATTGGATGAGTGATTTAAATCTTAGTAGGATATCCAAAAAGAGATTGTAGAATGATCCAAATAGCATTGGGACACATGGTCAATTATATATGGTGATGTAGATACCATCAAATTTATAGCAATAAATTACCACAAAATTTGTCATAAGAGTTAACCCACTTAATGTACTGATCATGATCAATTAGGGCAAGAATCTATCCATATAAAAATGGAGCATGATTCTTTTTTGTGATCAAGTGTTTCATATATGCATGCCAAGAAGCATGGTTTGTATTACCAAGAAGAACCACTGGTGTAGACTTAACCTTCATCCTCAATATATATCTATTAGGTGGAGTCTATATTTAGAGAGAAGACACCAAGGGAGTGAAATACTACATGGTATAAACTATAATGATTCCCTGAAGCACCTTCATGAATAGGATGTTAGGCACAACTAAGAATGCATCCAAATGATAAATTAGTGCTAAAGCAAGGGGTAATGCATTATTATAATGGGGATGTTATCCATATCCAAAAATTCATCCACATGTGAGCAACAAGTACATAAAGTACAATGCATAAAGTAGTGGGGCCCATAACATAGGTAACCCGCCTAAATATGTAACTTTATAACTTTAGTGTGTTTATAATAAAATAGGACCAATAGAATGGTAATTAAAAATAAATCACTTTTGTAAAAAATTGTCACTCAAATCTGATTTACTAAGAAAAAGTTATGGCTAATAACATTTCCTATCATTAATGCCCTATTTTAATTAAATTTGCACAAGAAATTTAAATACTCGACAAAAAAATGGGTTAGGTAGCCTTCCAACCACTTTTTAGAATTGAAAAGGAGTGTATAATGCAATTATTTATATTTTGAGGGGGAATTGGCTTCCTTCCAACCTAGGCATCACCCTTCATCTTTGATTGATGAAAATACAAGGTAGATTACCAATACAATAACATAAGATCCTTAATAATATATTATTTTTAAATAAAAACAATAAAAATAAATATGTCCAACCATGTATAACACAAATCCCTCCTAAATATTTTCCCACATAATAGTTAAATCAACTCCCTTGTATGCTCACCAACTTCCAAAAAGTCTTCCCTGCTCACTAATATTCTCCTTTCACTTGTGTCATTCCTACCATGTTCACCACTTTTGAAACAAAACTTTATCCTCCAAATTAAAGTCAAATTATAATAATGTAAAATGAATTACATTAAAATTAAATAAACCTCGTTTAAAAAACCTTAGTTTTCATTTTTTCCAAAACCAAAAAAGAAGGTAAAACACCACAAATTAGAATTAAAAGTGGGGTTGAGGAATTATGGGAACTAGGTGAGGTAGGAAGAGAGACATGGAGGAGATAGGCCATGACATGGATAAAAATAAGGAGGAGGATGGTGTAGGTTATGAGAGCAAGAGACTCAAATGGTTCAATGATTCAAACCATGAAGAGGGATTTGGAGGAAGTTTAGGATGGTAGTTACAATAGACTACATTGAGACTTTGATGGAGGTAGCTGGTAATATGGTTGTAAGCCATCAAAATTCCAATGGTGTAATATAAATATTTAATAATTTCTATGGCTTGAGTAAATAATGAAATTTAAATAAAATCCATGACAAGGAAAGACTTTGAACATCAAGGGAAGGTTACTATCTACTTTAGAAGTGCTCAAAACTATATGTAAGGAATATGTCATAAGGCAACATTTTATGTAAGGATAGATTTATAAATGACATTGAGGGGAATGGTGAGCAGACTAGGGTTTGATTTACATTTAAATGGCATCAAATACATGGTATTTGACCACCCATAAATCCAATAATGTCCCTTAAAAGCATGTGTAGTGACCAGATACTTGGAATTCACCAGAGATCAAGCTAACTTTAATCTTAATGCCACTCTAAAAAATTGTCATTGGTTTCTCTTTGGACATCCCACCACTCAACAAGATTTATATCCAGCCATTAATGGGTGGAAGAGAGGATATGGATGATCATAGATTAACCACATGGAGGTACATTATAATGGCATTAAACTTCTATATTTATTCAACCTGCTCACATGAATACAAAACTACCACTATAACTATAGATATGAGATTTTTGATGGCTCAAAGTCAATGGAAATTCTAATGAGAGGACATTTTAACTTCTAAATAGATAAAAATTAGACCTTAATAGTACAAATCCTACAAAAAAAACACATATACAATTATTTTCAAGTCCTAAGGTTTTTGAGATTTCAAAAAAAAACTCAAGAATTTGGAAAACCCCCTTAGCAATTGATGGAGAATAAAAAATAGTATACTACTCAAGATTTCAAACTATTATAACATAATAAATATGGTGTTTGATACTACTACCTAGAGCTCTGATACTATGTGATAATCATCTAGAATTAGACTTGTAATAATGATGACTATAGATAGAACATAACTATTGAAGCCATAAATCAAAAGAGAGTATAACTACAATAGATGTATTCAAAATGAGGAATAGTACATAACTTACATCATAATGGTTCCAGACTATGATTATGGATTACGACTCACTAAGATCACAACACTATCACTCATATCTTACACAACACTTAACACACTAATATCCTAACATAGTAAGCTATGACTAACTAGCTCCTTCTTTGCACACAATCCATCCAATCCAATACAAATGCCTTAGAGGAGAGTTCCATAAATATTCTAGTTAAGTAAATGATGACTCATCCATATAAGGTGAGTGGGTGTGATCCTTCACTATGAGTGGAGAGATCACTGAGGGAACATAGTGAGAAGGTGACCTAAGTGGACTAGGCACTCAGGAGACCAAGTGGGATGGATGACCCCATCAATCACTGTGTGACCCCATGTACTCACAATTACATGATGACATCATGATGATGAAATCACTCACATAATAAAGACATATTAACCACATAATCAATATGAATAAATAAGTATAGTAAATACATACACCAATAAGCTTTTCCTTTTGTCTCTTTTGAAAATGTTCTTAAGTGTTTGCATTTTTTATATATTTTTATACACTAAAATAGGGTTCCATCACAATATATAACTAGTGAAATGAGTGGGGGTGTAGGTGGAATTAAATTTAATTATTATATGTTTTATATTATACCTACCTATTCATTGGTCTTTCCAATAGTATTTTAGATCAATAACATCCACTTGTTACTTCTTTCCTCTTTTTAGGTGATTAAACTGTTATAATGTAGAAACAATACTTTCTTCTTGTTCACAATATAAATAACATGTGTTGGGAAACTCATTTACAATATATCAGACTCTAGATCTATATATAAGTGTAGTCCATTAGTGTACTTAAGGTTTATCTATGATATTCTATCCCATACTCACTCATCATGAAGAAATGAACTAGTTAGATCCACTTCTATCTAACACTCATCATCTGGTTTCAAAATAGTTATAATCTTCATTAGCCTTCCCCTTATCTTATGTGGTATATTTTTAATCTTTATTTTTCACAAAAATATATAAGAGTTATATATTATCATTGTCAACTTTCAATATTTTGAATACCAAATAACTCTTTTCATTTATCCCCTTGAATAATGTTTGCATTCATTTCTTCTTAAATATAATATCATGTGTTAATCGATGGCATGATAAATCTCACTATCCATTATATATGATATTAATACTAACCCATACAATGGTTGTTTATCCTACCATCATGAATTTTTTTATTCCAACATATCTAGATTCAATGTCTTAATGGTCAAGGTAATTTGTGTTATAAACATTATGTTCTTTCTCTTTGATAAATTTGTTTATTCTTCCTCAACATATATAGAATAGGTCATCACAAAAACCTACAATTTGTTTTTGTAAAATATGTCACTCCATAATGATTCAACAATATAGGTCCACACTTCATCTACCATCACCAAATAATCAAGCCTTTCCTAATTCCATTTTATGAATATGTGAAAGTGTATTTCTCTCTAATAAACATAAGCATCCAACCATTCATATGACTATATAGTAAATTATATGAATAATTATTCATATATGAATTCATATGCAACTTTTTCAAGCCAAATGGTGTGAATGCTCCTTACTAGGATTTTTCTCATCAAACCATATTAAAGTTTGATGAATTCATGCTGGTAAGAAGTTTTATATCAAACTTCAAGGGAGGATAGGTAGTAATAAATAATTATAACTAATATAAAAAAGGATGATAATGTTGTTACTTACACAACATGACCTAATTTCATTAAGAAAACATAGAACCTATTTTTTTCTCTGGAGCCTAGTCTTTAGTCCTAGAGGAGTTTAGTGTGTAAGTTTCTAGGTGTTAAGTCTAAATTTTAGATGTACTTCATTGGTTTAACCAAGTTTGAATAAGATAAATTTTCATCATATGCACTTAGTCTAAGATTACATCTAGGACTTGTTTGAAATAATTTTTTGAATTTTCCTAAGTCTAAAAGGTCTTATCCATTTTAAAACATGTTTTGAAATGCTTTAATATTTCCATTTCTCACAAATTTGATTAAGACTTATGCAAGTTATCTGACTATTTTAAGGAGTTTTGGAATTTTTTTAAAAATATGATTTATTATTAATTATTTTCACATATAAATGGCTAAGTGTTTATATAACCTCATTTTCATACTTGGTCACTTTTTTTATTCTAAGCTAAATTGGCTAGGGGTTTCGTAGATGAAACTATTTTTATTCGCTAAGTTTGGCCTTTTTCTACTTCATTTAGAGTTAAAATAGGCCAAGTATTTTAATTATTTCATATTTAAGTTTTTATTTCTTTTTAATAGGATAAAAATAATTTTAAATTTGGTAGAAGGGCCTTCTTCACCTCCTCACTACACTTATTTTATTGCAACTTTTGGGCCACGTGGTGTCTTTTTGCTTCCTCACCACACTTAACCAATTTGAACCTTTGAAGCACTTGGAAATTTTTTGATTATCCATTAATTTTTGATAAATACAAATTTTAATAAAACCTTAAACTTCCAAACCACCTAAGGAGATTCTAATTTTCATGACCATGGTGCTTCACCTCATCAGGACATTTGAAATAGTGCACTTGTAAAAAAAGGGAAATTAGCAAGATGGTACCACATGGTAAAATATCATTGCATCATGGTCAAAGTAATATAAACACAATTTGTGCCCTTAGTGAATTAATTAATAAGTATGGATTGGATATAAATAATTACCCTACCAATATATGACATGCTAGCATCCACATTAGTAATGTACAAGCTTAAATTTGATGATCATCTTACCAGTCAAAACTTTCAAATCCTAAGAATGGAATGTGTGTCTAATATAATTTTTAGAATATAATGGTGGATTTTATTCCACTAAAAAAATAATAAAAAATGGATATAATCACATTAAATTAATATAATAACATTGATCAAGAGCATGTCACAAGCACTGGGGTCAAATGTAGAGTTAAAAAGACAAAGGTATTACCTTAATGAGGCATAGCCATCACTGAGAATAGTATGGGTGACTAAGTGATCTAATGGATCTCAATGAAATCATACCACAAAAATTAAAATTTAATTTAATTTATAAAGATACAAGCATTTATGACCTCAGGATTGGGAAGGAGCCTTGATCAAGTTTGATTTCAAGCAGTTGTGTCCCATTAAATTATTATAACCACCAATAATAAGTTGATTAATTTCTCCATGATCATAAATTAATATATTAGATTGGTTTTTAATTTTAATAAAGGATATCACATTTTATTATTATAATTTATAATAGAGGACCAAACCTTTTTACCCTACTTTCATAGCTAGTTTTTCACTTTTACATGAGTTGAAGTTGTTTAGACTCAATTTTGTAATTTTCTTAAGTATATGATGAATCATAATTTATTCTTCATAAATTATATTTTAATTTAAAGCTTTGTTATTTTATATATTTTTCCTAGTTGTGTATATGGTGGTTGGTTTCCATCTATTTACATTACTAACTTTTTCCTTAAGACTCTTGAACCTTCTTTGTCTTCTGGTTGTGTTATGCTAACCAATCAAAGATTGATTTACTTAAAGGATTTATATACTCACTAAAAATAGACATGTTTCCTCTACAAAATAGAATAATATTTTCTTTCTCCTAACCCTCTATCTTTTTCTCTTTTTTATACTCTTGCTAGAGTAGGTAGATTAGATTCAAAGTTTAAATCCATGTTTGTAACCTTTTTCTTGATTGTAGAACCCTTTCATTGTTATTTTTGCATTGTTGAATATGTATGTGTGCAATGAGTATATATTGAAATTAGTTGTATTTTATTTACCAATCCATATGATGATTTTTGGGGAAATAATTATCATTTATCTAAAGTTTATTCAAAATAGGCCCCTTGTATTGAACATTTCACAATGACCAACTGAGTGAGATATAGTCTATTGTGAGGTTGATATAGACATTGGGGAAAGATTAAAACCTTTTATTTCAGCATATCTTGGGTGATAATCATATCCCTATTTATCATTTTGTACATGTGTTTCAAATAGACCATCAAAAAATAGCTTTAAATAATAAAAAGGTATCCATAGTAGAGGGTTGATGAGGTGTGATTTTTTGGAAAGGAAGAATCAATTAAGACAAGAAGTGTTGGATTGGACATAGTGGAATGGAAATAAAAATATCCAAAGTGTCATCATTAAACTCATTTCTAAGGAATTGCATTGATTATAATATGTCACATGATTGTCACATGAGAAAGGTTTCATTTTATGGTGTAGTGCAAAAATTATAAGTTGGAAAAAAAATAAGGTACAAGGTGTCAAAAGGATGAGTAATCTCATAATTATCATGGGATCCATATATAGATCATATGGGAGATAAAAAATCAATTAATAGCAGAGGATGGTAAAGGTTAAAAAATATTAAATTCAAGAATGTTGAAAAGGAAAGTAGTACATTTCATGAATCAAATTATAGTAATTTTTTTAAATATGTAGTGATCTTAACAAAGTATATCAATGACCTATTAAGATGTATAAACATAATTTTTGTATAAGACCCTTTTCCGTAGTGAATTTTTCATGATTTATCATAAGGTTTGTTTATGTACATTTGAATATTTTTGGGAAACTTCAACCCACATTAGACCCCCCTCAGCCTTGATTAATATAGGCTTCCTTATAATTAACAAAAAATTTTCATATTTCAACACCAAGATCTCAATCATCCATCCTCAATTTGGTGTCATATCTATTATGATAGTTTTTTTGTTGTAGGTCAAAATTGGTTGTTTATCAATTCGAAAACTCATTTTTTAACCCTAAATTTGGATTGAGGAATCCTAACTTGGTGTTAATATTGTTAAGAATAAGGGTGATAATTAGATATATAGTAGGCTAATTAGATGCTAAGCTCAAATATAGGCATATGATAAATTCATAAAGTTAAGGTAGTCTAAATATGGAAAGTACAACTAGGCTATGTTTGGAAATGACATAGAAGTAATATACTTAGCTAATTCTGATATTGACATAGTGTTATATCTAAAATAGGCAGGAAGTAGGCTAGAAGAAAGTTCTAAAATTGTCATCAAATTATGGATCTAATGCTTCTAGAGCTCTGGAAACTAACATCAACCTAGGATAGTTATGTCGACATTACTATCTAGGTTCAATGTAAGTGTCCTATTTTAAATACCTATTTAAAATGGATGCAACCTCCTAGATTCTTCTTGGTTTGTCTTTGCCTTTGTTATGGTGAAATAAGATATAGGTCATGAATTGTCACCATTTGTGAAATGGAAAAAACCTTATTTTTTACCTTCATAGTGACCTTGGAAAAAATGGGTTAGTGGGCACATAGTATCAAGATGATCCCAAAGAACCCATTGTTAGGGGGCACTACCTACTTATCCAATACTCTAGAATAGGGACTCAGACTCATGTAGTTCTCCCCTATGTTTTTGCTTGTAATAATCATACAATATGTGAAAAATAAGTACAATAATGACCTATCTTGTAACTTGGAAAATTAGGCTCTTGGGATACTCTTTTAGTACTTTATCCCTATAGATGTGTTCTACCTATGATTGGTATGGAAATATGGAAGTTTTGTTTAATTGAATTCTCTTTGATAAAAATACTTGTTATTATTCTTATGTTGTTAGGTATTATATGTTAGGAATGAATAATGGTTGATCTTATATTTATATCAACCTCTTTGGAGAAATGAATTACATTAAATCACTTAGTCTGACCATTAGGATATGTTTCATTTGCAAATTGGATGACTTTAGGGAAATGGATACTTGTGTTATGTCAGGACACTAACGTCAATGCTAGTGTCTGTCCCATATATTAGTGTTTAAGGAGTAATAAATTAGTTACAGGTTTAGAACTTGTAGTGATGGAACATAAGTATATTTTAAGCATTCTAGATAAGATAGAATGCCTAGGTGATCAACACAAGACTAGTTGGATTAAGAGATAGGCCAACTGACATAAGATAGAGTAGATGTGAGACTTGTGGAAGTAGGAAAGGTCCAAAACTGATAATAATATTTAAGGTATGAGTTTTCTATGTATACAAGAATAAGTTACTATATAAATCCATAAATATCATCTATATTTTCCCCCTTCCCCTTTAATATAGTAATGAAATTGCTAGTTTAAATCAAATAAATGTGTAACTAGGTGTCATGTCCCCTTTTTCGTGGACATTGACAGGCTTGATGATTAGCTTATTATGCAACCTTCGTAGGCTAATATGATGGATAGAGGGTCATAATGGAGCTTGGCTTGACTTTGATTCGCAGAATTTCTACATTTGGTTTTCATTTAGGGTCTTTAAGACGTGTTTGCTTGATGCTCCTATTATTTAGGGATATTTGACATGCAGTGGAACACCTTTATTTTGGTATGGTCATGTGCGAAATCACTCCCTGATTCACCTGCTTCGATCGGTTTGAGGATCCGACGTATATTGAGGGAGATATTAATATTTGATTGATTTAATCAAATATTAATTATTTGGTCTCATTAATAATTAATTATTAATTATTAATTATTTGGTCTAATTTTAAATTAGAAACCCTAATGCTAATTTAAGAAAACCCTAATTAGGGCCAGCATATCTTTTGAGGGTATAAGGGTTTCTCATGGAGGCCATTGTGATTATGTATGAATTGATTATTGAAAATTGAAGAAATTCTTCTGTGAAGACTGAGCCAAGGGTTCCAGGATTCCATTTGCAGTGGAGAACGTCAACTCTTCATTATGTGTGATTCAGAGGTTGTGAAAGATCAGCTGATCTATTGCCAAATTGAGAGATAGCTTCATCCAGAAGTTATCACAGAGGTACAAATTTGAGAGATAGCTTCATCTAGAAGTTATCACATAATTTTAGGGTTGAGAGATAACTTCACACAGAAGTTATTACAGATATTTCAGGTATTTATCTTTATTTAGTTTTGATCCAATAAATTATACAGATAGAAATATTCTGTATTAGAATAGTATATCTTCAGATCAGGTTGTTCAACAATCAGGGGTTAAGAACAGATAGGTTGGCAGCCGTACCAAGTCCGTACAGGCCCGTACAGATCTGCATCAGGCACCGACCTCGGCAGAGAGAGCTTCCAGTGACTGACATCGGTCGACTTAAGGCCGACGTCAGTGATATATCGATCGATGATGGCATCTGTGTGTCGACACAGAAAGGCCAAGACTTTCCAAAATTGCAAGTTTATTCCCAGTTTGCACGAATTCAGGGTTTTAAGACCTTATGTGTAACATTCTTTGGTTTGCATAAGAAAGGACATCTATTGTAATCAGCTGGATGAATGATAAGATCTGTGATTTGTTTATGCATGTTTGAATCTATTCTGCAAATTGTATCTTGTTCAGAGCTTTATGTGTTTATATATTCCCTGTTTGAAAGGGGATATTACAGCAATTCAGAGCTTTGTTTCAATATTTGAAGGGATATTACAGTGGTATCAGAGCTTTAGAGTTTATATATTCCCAATTGGTTGGGGATATCACAGTGGTATCAGAGCTTTGGTCTTTGGTATCAGAGTTTTGTGTCTTTCGATATTCCCTATTTGGAGGGGATATCACATATCACAGTGGTATCAGAGCTTATTGTGCAGATAAAGGAGCCCCTAAGTAAGGGACATCACAGTGGTATCAGAGCCAAATTCCTGCCATCCTGTTGGGCACATCAGAGCTAATGTCTTGCCATCCTGTTGGGTAGTTTGGGTAGATTGAATCAGCGAAGTATCATGATGCCTTCATATACTCAGAAATAGTGGGACAATGATATGAAGAAGCTGGAACACAGTTTGAAGCAGTTGGAAGCAACTCAGAGGAGGATGAATGAAATTCTTTCATATCCTACATCCAAAAACAAACTCGCACGGTATAGGACAACAAATGATGAGTGGGACTTATTACCTCCTCATGTTCAAGAGAGGACAACCTTTGATCATTTTGTCAAGCTGAGGAGAGAGCACTACAGATCACTTAGACGAGAGAGTAGCATGTCCCATAATTATTATGATTATGAGATAAGATATAGTGAAGATGAGGATGAGTTAGATGCTTGCACTCAGAGTGTAGAGGTGTGCTCAGATGTTAGTGCACTGAGGGTTGATGATCTCTCAACTATGGCAGAGATTGTAGCAGAGTCCCAGGATCCTATTATTGCAGATGATACTCAAGAGAATGCAGTGGACAGTTTTGAGGACTTAGTTTCACCGGTTGTTTCTTTCTGTATGGAAGAGTTAGACAGTGATGCTATAGTTGTTGATACTCCGTCTGTTGATATGAGCTTTGGCGTTGATTTACAGAGTATGGATGATCATTTGTATATTGAGGTGGTTGGTGGTGAGTACATACCTGCAATTGTTGCTGGGGAGCATATTATTGATGCTGATACACATGTTCAAGATTTGGGAGCACCTAATTCTGATGAGCTTGAGATACCAGTGGAGTCGAGTCTCCATATTGATTCGTCTCACACATTTGATAGTATGGTACAGTTAGTTGTGCCACCATTATAGAGGGATCAGTATGGGATGGATTAACACCATCTTTTGTAGATGGGATTTGCAGTTGCCAAGTACACAGTCTACAGTATCGACACATCCAGGGCAGTTGTGATTTCAGAGATTGGTTGAGTTGTGTTTGCCAATTTGATTATGGGTTCCTCTTTGTTCTACTTCTGTTGATGTTACAGGTACTTGCATTAATTCACAGCAGTGCAGAGCATAACTACATTTGGGATCCAGGTGGATCAAGTAGTTTATTGTTCCGAGATTGCTTGGGGACAAGCAATTTCTGGAGGGGCAGATTGTCATGTCCCCTTTTTCATGGACATTGACAGGCTTGATGATTAGCTTATTATGCGACCTTTGTAGGCTAATATGATGGATAGAGGGTCATAATGGAGCTTGGCTTGACTTTGATTCATAGAATTTCTACATTTGGTTTTCATTCAGGGTCTTTCAAACGTGTTTGCTTGATGCTCCTATTATTTAGGGATATTTGACATGCAGCAGAGCACCTTTATTTTGGTATGGTCATGTGCAGAATCACTCCCTGATTCACCTGCTTCGATCGGTTTGAGGATCTGACGTATATTGAGGGAGATATTAATATTTGATTGATTTAATCAAATATTAATTATTTGGTCTCATTAATAATTAATAATTAATAATTAATTATTTGGTCTAATTTTAAATTAGAAACCCTAATGCTAATTTAAGAAAACCCTAATTAGGGCAAGCATATCTTTTGAGGGTATAAGGGTTTCTCATGGAGGCCATTGTGATTATGTATGAATTGATTATTGAAAATTGAAGAAATTCTTCTGTGAAGACTGAGCCAAGGGTTCCAAGATTCCATTGCAGTGGAGAACGTCAACTCTTCATTGTGTGCGATTCAGAGGTTGTGAAAGATCAGCCGATCTATTGCCAAATTGAGAGATAGCTTCATCCAGAAGTTATCACAGAGGTATAAATTTGAGAGATAGCTTCATCTAGAAGTTATCACAGAATTTTAGGGTTGAGAGATAACTTCACACAGAAGTTATTACAGATATTTCAGGTATTTATCTTTATTTAGTTTTGATCCAATAAATTATACAGATAGAAATATTCTGTATTAGAATAGTATATCTTCAGATCAGGTTGTTCAGCAATCAGGGGTTAAGAACAGACAGGTTGGCAGCCGTACCAAGTCCGTACAGGCCCGTACAGATCTGCATCAGGCACTGACCTCAGTAGAGAGAGCTTTTGGTGACCGACATCGGTCGACTTAAGACTAACGTCGGCAGAAAGCTGACTGACAGAGACCGATGTCGGCGATATATCGACTGATGATGGCGTCTGTGTGTCGACACAAAAAGGCTGAGACTTTCCAAAATTGCAAGTTTATTCCCAGTTTGCACGAATTCAGGGTTTTAAGACCTTATGTGTAACATTCTTTGGTTTGCATAAGAAAGGACATCTATTGTAATCAGCTGGATGAATGATAAGATCTATGATTTGTTTATGCATGTTTGAATCTATTCTGCAAATTGTATCTTGTTCAGAGCTTTATGTGTTTATATATTCCCTGTTTGAAAGGGGATATTACAGCAATTCAGAGCTTTGTTTCGATATTCGAAGGGATATTACAGTGGTATCAAAGCTTTAGAGTTTATATATTCCCAATTGGTTGGGGATATCACAGTGGTATCAGAGCTTTGGTCTTTGGTATCAGAGTTTTGTGTCTTTCGATATTCCCTGTTTGGAGGGGATATCACATATCATAGTGGTATCAGAGCTTATTGTGCAGATAAAGGAGCCCCTAAGTAAGGAACATCACACTGGGTGTGTATAACACACTTTGTCTTTGTGTGTGCATAACTTGAGTATTTTTATAGTGACTAACCTACAACCAGGAGAATGCTATAGTATGTAATGAGTGTATATAATGTAGAATTGAAATTAATTAAAATTGATTTAAATTGAAAGAGTAAGGTTTAAGAGTACACATGTGTGCCAATATAACTACCTTACCTATTGGCAAGTTGATTTGAAAAATATGTATCATTGTAAGGTTTTGAAACTAAGATTAATAAAAATATCAAGAATTATGGAAAGTGCATATATTGAAGGATATAGATAGATATTGGAAGTCTCATGACCCCAACCTTGGCACAAAGGTGAGTTACCATCTGGAAGTTTATATTATCTCAACCATGAAACCCAATCATATTTATAACCTCATGCCCCTACTATAAGTGGAGAAATATAAAAACTAAAATAAGTGATAATATGGAAAACATATTTCCAAAACATACCCCCTCTGTAATATAGAGATGTTGAATACTGACTAAGTGTGGAGAACATGCAAGCATACCCCCACTAAATATAAAAACCATGTTCAGTGTGTAGAACATGCCTATATAACACGTTCCCACTAGTATGTACCCACTTTGAGGTGAGGGAAAGATAGGAATTGGTAGTTACCTCACTTCAAAAGGATAATAAAATTGTATAATCTATGAATAGAACCTTATAACATATAGAAAGAATGTCTAGATAGATATATCATTAAAGTGCATAAAACATGTTGATCACATCAAGGCCTATAAGGGACATACCAATGTGTATCATCATTAATAACAAATACATAACTAGTATTTGAGGACAATGTTAAGGTTGGTGGTTGTTTGTTTTGAATAAATGGATTCTAAATAAATGGTTTGACAATTTAAGAATCTATGCATGAAAAAAAAACTACACCATAGGTTGGAGGTTCATTCTTGAAAATGGATTTTTCTTGTTTGTTTTCATCATTGGTAACTTGTGGGATATAAAATATAAAATCATTGCATAGATTCTCTTTCTCATTATAAAAATATGCATTTTGGTCATTTTATAACATTACCATTTGGGATTGTTCTTTAAAAATTTGTTACTTTGGATCATTCTTTGTAATATTTGGTATATATTTTTGAGAATTTGGAACATTGTAAACTTGTACATCATGTGAAGGATCATTCACATTTAATGATGTATCATTTGAATCTTGAGGTGAATTTGGTAAAGGTTTATCCTTTTGTTTTCGAGGATCTTTTAGTACCCATTTTTATTCATTTGGCACCTTTGATTAAGGAGAAATTATATTTTGTATCTTTCTTTCTAATGCAAAATAATAATATGTATGGTGACCATGCATTCTATGATATGCATAGTAATATTTAGAATTTCGTATAGGATGCATATGAGTAATTTGATCATATTATTTCTAATCATATCCCTTAGAATCTCACTTGTACTCTTGGTAGGATTTTTTTCACTTGTAGAATCATTTTCATTATGTAACTTTGGTTTTGTCTTCAAATATTGATTTTTGTTAGGCACATAATTGGTATGTGAAGACGTAAAAACATGGTTCACACTAGCATAATGTGGATTATTTGTATATGAAATATAATTTTTTAATACATTGATCTTTGAATTTAGAGACTAATTTTGCTTTTGTAACTCATGTATTAACTTTTTCATACTAGCTATTTGATCTTTTATGGCTTCACAAATAGAAACCCTAGGCATTTCAAATTGATTACCATCATTTGAAACTATAGGGTGGGCCACCTTGTCCATTGGATAAGTGATATCCTATATCTAGTTAGAGGGATGAGATATATCACCCTCATTAGGGTTAGGAGGAGAAATAGGCTCTTTTATATCCATTTTAGATGTTCTAAAAATTCATATGAGAATAAGACAAGTAAGAGAAACAAATGACAAGGATAAATAAATCATTATAGTAAGAATAGAGTAATTTTAGGCTATTATCTAATATTCTTTCAAATATGAGATAAGTTTTTAGTAAAAATAAGAAATGAGATGAACCTAGAAAAATGGGGAAACAAAAGTATAATGTATATCCTATAGGTCAAATTTTATGAAATATAGTAAATTACTAAATAAAAAAAATCCAAATAATATTTTATAAAAATATATATTTTTGTCTAAATTACATAATAATGAAAAGCCTCTAAGTAATTTGCAATTATGAATCATAAATTAGCCAAACAACGTGTAATGCTTCATGAGAAAAGCCCTAGAATATTCCAAATAAAATATCATTAGTTATGATAAATAAGTAATATTGTTCAAAAATCTGAGAGAGGTTTCTTAATAAAATGTATTTTTTTGACAAAAAATAGAAAATAATTTCAACATAAGTACACATTTCACCTTGAATTTAAATATTTATTAAAAATAATAAATTTCAAATTTTGAAAAATCTGTACCTATTTATGATGAGAAAGGTGGTTTTTTATTCTACCAACTTGAGTATAAAATACTTATTAGTAATTTTTAAATGGGCCTATTTGGAGGAAAAAATTAACCAATCTTTAATAATCCATTTATAAGCATAAGCACATGAAGCCCTTGGGACTAGAGGAGGGTAAAACCCTAGGGTAAAGTTTCAAATCTAAAAATACATCACAAATAGCTAAAACCCTAAGAGGCTTGGAAGCCTTAGATAAGATTTTTTTTCATTCACATGGATTGGGTTCACTAAATGTTTAACCCTAAATTTTGATTGATGAATCCTAACTTAGTGTTAATAGGGTTAATAATATAGAGATGACAACACACAAGGGTGATACTCAAATCAATATTAGGCCAATTAGATGTTTAACTCAGATATAGGCATATGATAAATTCATAAAACTAACATTGTTTAAATACAGAAATTATAAATAAGCTATATATGGAAATTACAAGGAAGTAATATACTTAGCTACTTATAATGCTAACACAGTGTTGGATCTAAAATAGGCAAGAATAAGGCTAGAAGATAGTTCTAAAACAATCATTAGATTTTAGATTTGATGTTTCTAGAGATTTGGACATTAATGTCATCCTTAGATAGTTACATCAAAACTAATATATTGGTTTGACATAAGTTTCTTATATATAATACTTGGTGAAAAAGGATGTAACCACCTAGATGCTTAAGAGTTTGTCTTTGCCTTTGATATGGTGCATTTAGATATGGGTCATGGAGTATCACTCCTTTGAAATGGGAAATTCATATTTCTCCATATTCATAGTGACATTGGGGAGAAATGAGATAGTGAGCACATGATGTTAATATAACCCCTAATACCCCACTATCATTGGGTGATACCTACCTAGACAATACTCAAAAATAGGTCCTTAGACTCATGTAGTTCTCCCTTATGTTTTTGGTTTGTGTATGAATCATTTAATATGTGAAAAGGAAGTATAATAATGACCTGGCTTATAACTTAGAAAATCAGGAACTTAGTCTACTTTTTTAGTACATCAGATTTGTTGATGTGTTGTACTTATGATTATTATGGAAATAGGGAAGCTTTGTTCAATTAAATGTTCTTTGAATGATCTTTGGTAAGAATACTTGATATTTTTTCCATGTTATTAGGTCCTATAGGTTAATAATTAATGAAGGTTTATCTTATATTTATATCAAGCCATTTAGAATAATAACTCACATTAAATCACTTATTTTTACCATTAGGATATGTTTCATTTTAAAATTGGATTACTTTAGGGAATTGGATAATTGGGTCATGTCAGGACACTAACATCGACAATAGTGTATATCCTAGATGTTAGTGTCCAAGAAGTAGGAAAGTAGGTATAGGTTTAGGATTTTTAGAGATAGAAAATAAGTAAATTTTAAGAATTTTAGATAAGATATAAGGCTTAGGTAATAAACATAATATTGGTTAGACTAAGAGATAGGCCAAGGGGCATAATTTAGAGTAAATTCAAGACTTAGGAAAGTAGAAAAGGTCTAGAATTGATAAGAACAACCAAGGTCTAAGTTTAGTAAATTTAGAATAATAAGGTTTTATATAAGTCAATAAATATCATTTACATTCATCCTTTTATATGTATTTCCACCTTATTTTAATTCCTTGTGCCTTTAATGATTCTTTAGGTTTAGACTATCTATTAGGTATCCTAGGGATTTATATATATGAAAATAAACCCTTGGGAATGTGATATCAAATGATGTAGTATCAACCTTGGAATCATTTATTTTTCTTACAAGTTGAGTCTCTTATGCAAAATCAGCAAGATGTGTCAATAGTTTAACACATTTATCTAAGAAGTTTGCACATTTCATGTACATTAAATTAGCACCATTCCAAGTAATATGTCATTATAAATTATACATAGAGAAATTTATTACGAATTATATAGTTGTAATTAATTAATTAGGAAGTGGATGTGAATTCCTTTCTCTTAGTTGGGTTAGTATTTACTCATAATACAAGTCTCTTATGCACATTCATCAAGATTTATCAAGAGTTTAATTCAACAATAAGCCTAAACATTACACACACATTACATAAACATTGATTCAAGTCTTGTGTCATTATATCTCTATAAAAAAAGTCTCTTATTCACAATCATCGATCTTTATTAATATTTTATCACATTCAACTAATAAGTCTAAACATTGCATGTGTATGCAAAGGAAAATGCAACTGATTTATAAATTAATCCTAGCTCAGATAAGATAAATCCTACTTATAATTATGATTTTTGATACATTATATATGTGGGGTCATGACCAAGATGGATCTACTAGACCTATCTAAGTGATCTCTTACCATAATAGAATAACTAGGGAGGGTTCCAAAGCCTCAAGTGAAGCAAAACTATACAATAACTCTAACTAGGTCCTATGTTTTCATATTCACTAAATATGATGGCAAAATCAAAGTAAAGTCTAATCTAATGCTAAAAAAATATTGTGTAAAAAATGAGGGGTTAGTAAACATAAAATTAAACATGCATAAGATAATATTAATTAAGATATGTATAGGTAAAACCCTAATGCATGGAGAGATAAATATAATCAAAAGCCATTACTTGTGTTAATTCTATACATTAAAAGAGAGGAGTAAAGTTAGAGATACTTACCTTTAAGATGAACCCATAGAGACTCAATCTCTCTCTTGTCCAAATATGATTTATAAGAGGTTGTTTTGGTTTGTAAGGATCACTAAGAAAGTCCAAAACATTCAAGACTTTTCCACAAGACAAGATTCTTCTCCAAGTAGAAACCCTAAGCTATGAATCCTCAAGTGTAATGGTGGAAGAGAAGATTTTAAAGAAGCACAAATGGATAATTAACTCTTGTTGTCTCTAATAAATGGAGAAATAAATGTGTATATATAGTTGGATCTAACCCTAAACCTTTTGAAAAGTTTAACTAACAAGGTCAGCCCAATCTACTCTATATCATTATTAACAAAATCAAATTAGGGCTTGATCTAGGTCAGTCAGGTGACCTAGACCCAAAATGAGTTTTATCAATTATTGGCTTGATGATGTCGATAGTGTATTGTAAACCATTAGAAAGGGTTTCTAGGCTAGGGAAGGGATAATGAAGGTCAAAAAATGACTAGATGAGGGTGCAAAAGAGGAGAAAAATATTAGGGGAATTTTTTATGATATGGTTGTGTAGATAAAAATTGGTATTATAGGGATAATAATCCTAAAAATCACCAATGGTCTACCCACCCCTTTCCTAGTGTACCCCTTAAGGCATGCACTAAAAGAGATTTAGACTTAATAGGTTCCTACAAGAGAGAAAGAATTAGTAATTGATAAAGTTTGAAAATATTATGTGTATACATATGCTCCACTTAAATCTCATCATGTGTCACTCATGTGTAACATGGGATGGTTGTTCGTGAAAATAAAAAAGAAACACACAATGTTGAAACTAAAAAAATGTAGTATTTTAAAGCATAAAACTAAAATTAAATTACTTAAATAAAAATAACTAAAAAATTAAATGTATGAATACCTTAACTAAACTTTATTACTAAATGGTTGTCTATTGTGTTTATAGATTTAATCATGTAGGGCACATAGACTACTTTCAATAAACCCAAGGATATAAAACTGAAGACCAAAAATAAAAAAATACAGTAAAGCCAAGATAACTAATGGGTGTAGATGAGATGTACTTGGAAATTTGGATATCTTGGGTGACAAATGCTAAGTTAGGACCAAATGACTAGGTCAAAATTTGGAGTAAATCAGGTAATCAAAAGTCCAAGGCTACTAAAAACCAAGAAAACTCAAATAAGTAAACCTTAAGTAAGAAAGGCAAACTCACTAAATCAAACCAAGGATAAATATAAAAAGTAATGGTAATAAAACATCAAAATGAAAGTAGTAACTATCCTTTCTTAAATAAATATGGACTATAAAAATGGTAACACAACATTGATGAGTGAGCAGTAACAATCCTTACTCAATCATTAATGGTAAAAAGTGCATAAAAGGGAAAACAACATTGATGAGTGAGAAGTAACAATCCTACCTCAATCAAAAATGGAAAAATAACATGAAATTATAAATGAACTTAGGTGTCTAAAAAAAATAAAGGCACAACAATAATTGAAAATGGTAAAATAAAGCAAAGTAATTATATAAATGTAAAGCCACGGTATAAAAAAAGTAATCCTTAGTCACTCAAACATACTAAGGATAGATAAAACTAAAACAAAGTAGTGATAATATGTTTTTAAGATGTGAATAAGAGGGAATATATAAGACAAAAATAGAGATTTAGAATCACACATGCTTAGTCAAGGGGGAAGTAATATGGGTGGAGGAAAAAATCAAAGAAAAATCAAGGTAGAGAAACTCTTTATCAAATTCAAGACACTTGAATTAGGTTTGATAAAATGAAAGGACTTTCAACATTAATTAATTTGAATAACTTCTCCTAACCACACAAATATTAGGTAAGAAAATAAATCATGTATATCATCCCATGAAGGCTATATGCAGGAAAAGTAAAATGGACCTACATTCCCACAACATGTTCTCCATTCCTCAAGGCCCCTTATAGAACCGTTGGTCTATTGTGAAGATTGGGTACATTCATGAGAAAGTAGGTAGAAACATAGAGTTTTTTATGAAATCTCTTATTCCAATATATTGTCTAATGGACCTTATCTCTCTCATGAGGCCAACTATGGAGTTTGAGCTTTGATGGGGAATAAGAGATGTGTTATGAATCACATGTTTTGGTGTCATATTGACTTTTGATTTTGTATGTTTCCTTTTGCATCATTTCCTTTTGTTTCAAATGATTTAGATTTTAACTTTTTTGATGGATTGTTTTATTCCTCCTCCATACATATTCAAAAAACTAAACATATGTGCTAAATATGACTATCATTTAAATACTAGGGACTTGGTTGGCTAAGAAAGAGAACTTAGAGATCATGGTGTCTAATATTATTGTTAATTTAGGTGAAATAAAAGTGTCATCTTGAATTTGAACTTGGTTTATCCAATGTGGAATGAAAGGAAATCAAGAGGAATTAAACATGATTTTTTTTGAAATACTTTAAATCATAAAAGATGTGATAGAAGGTGAAAAAGGGATAAAATTATAGTGAAGTGTGATTAATTATCATAATAATGAGGGAAGTGTAATAAAACATGATAACACTTTATCATTAACCAAATTTTATCTAAAAAATAAGGAAAATCTAAAGCTAAGAACAAAGGATCAAAAACTTGTATCCATTGCTAAACGCATTCTAGAAAAGGAACACTAAATTAAAGATGGTAAAAGAAGGGCCTAGTCCTATCCATGATCTTACACTACAACTCATAAAAGAGAAACCCAAGAGGGTGTACAAAGCATGTGAAAAATAAATAAGAAAGATGGTATTTGTGAGGAAGGATAGGTCTTATCTATGGTCTTACACTACAACTCACAAAATAAAAACCCAACGGGTGTAGAAATCATTGGATATTAAAAAAATAATTAGAGAAAAAGGAATTCATGAGGAAGACTAGGTCCTATCCATAATTTTACAATCAAAGTCATGAGAAAAAAAGAAACCAAAGGACCAAAAAGAAGGGATTAAAATTTGTGGAAAGAGAGACTAATGTAGAAGGTGAGACCCATGTAGATATCCTAAAAAAATTATTACAAGGATAACATATATAAATAATGATAAGAATGGAAGGATATAAAAAAAATACTTTTGTAAAAATTATGCATTGGCAGGCTCTTTGAAAATGCAAACTTCATTAGTTTGAAGGGGATAGGTGCTAGGACCAAGGATGTCTTTTACTAAGTAAGGGCTGCACCATTTTTGGGCATATTTACCCTATTTATCATTAGTTTAGTCTAATTTAAGGACAAAATTACTAACATTAAAAGTGTGAACTTTAACTATTTTATTATATTATTTGGCAGTGTGAGCCTTGTATTGGTAGTTGTGTTATAAAGTAGAAACATGGTGTTCATCAATAGGATCAAGAGAATGAAGGTTAGCTTCGCATAATTCATTATCGAGTATGATAACATGAAGAGAGATATGGAGATAGGGAATCTCAATTTATAATTGGAGGATGGATTCAAAACCATAGACTAGGAAAATGGTGTTGCCCAAGTGATAGTGTGTATACTAGAATGATAGGCCCAAAGAATGGGATATACATGAAGATGTCAATTGGTATTAGTGTCATGAATTATATTTTTAATAATTTTATTAAGTATTTTTTTAGTGGCCTCAACCTGGCCATTGTATTATGGATGGTAGAGTGTGGAAAATTTGTAACTGATTTTGAATTTAGTAGAGTTGTTTGATGTCTTTATCTTTGAAGTTACCACCATTATCATAAATAATGATATGAGGAATGTAAATGAGACATATGATTTGATTGATAATAAATTGAGTAATGGTGACTCTAAGTTTATTGATTAGAGGCATATCTTCAAACCATTATTTAAAATACTTAGTAATTATGATGACAAAGATATGCCCATCCTATGATCTAGGTAATTTACCTATGAGATCTAATCCCCACATTAAGAATGGATAGGGAGACTCCAAATTTTGGAGTTTGGCTAGAGGAGAATGGATTAGATCATCATGAATTTGAGAGGGACTACACTTTTTAGTTAACATGATGGCATAATTTTTAAGAGTAGGCCAAAAGTATCTCATGTGTAAGCATTTATGTGTTATAGTGTGTCCTCTATAGTGACCACCACAAATTCCCCCATGTGATTATTACATAAGAGGGGAAACATATTATTTCTTAACACAATGGATGAAGGTACCTTCAACATTACAATAATGAAGGAACTTGATACATTGGCTATCGAAGGAGGCAATATCCCTCATTCTATGAGTTCATGGGTGTCCTAGGAGTATGTTGTAAGATAAGGGTAAATAAAGGACTATGAGCTTAGTTCAAATGGACTTATGTACAATCATAAGAGGGATATAAATACAAATAAGTGGCTTTTGATTATTTTTTCAAATCCATGGCATGCCAAGTAAGTTTTTTTGACATGATATTTATTATAGCCAAGTTGTTAGATGAGCCACAAAGATGTCACATTAATACTAGACCCTTCATATACTAATAATTTATGAATGAGGGTGGTATTGATGGATATTTTAATAAATAGATGTGGATAATTAGTTTAAAATAGTATCTCATCATCAATCATGTCTTCTTTGAGGAACTCTATTGAGTGTTTTTAAAATGGGAAAATGGATTCAATGGTATACACTTTAGTTGGTTGAGGCTCATGAGAATATGATTCCTATTCTAAGGAAAATATATCTTCAATTTATTAAATTTGTTGCATTAGGAACTTGTGATGATAAGGATAGGTGTGAACTAATTCCATAAGAGGAATTTTGCAAGGCATAGAATTGATATCTTCTAAGATGTTCCAATGAGTTTTAGAAGAAGAAATGGCATGAGGCTTAGAAGGTAAATTAGATTTGGGAGGAGGAGAGGTGGTTGGGGGTTTGGAAGGAGGAGATGGTTCCTCATTTGTTTCTAAATGTAAGTGATTAGTTTTAGTATCTTTTATAAGTTGTTCTTCTAATGATGGTTTCTTGGGTTTGATGACATGATCTTTATGGGCTAGTTTATGATAATAATTAAACTTAGCTGCATTGACATATTTAGAATTGTTATAATATTGATCATAGTCAATGTAAATTGCAAAAATATCCTTATTGGCTTTTTAAGCATTACATGTGTAAAAATATTTGTGGTTATGAGAAGAATAATCTTTGGGAGCTTGTCATTTTTTATAAATGTTATTGTAATATTGACAATGGATTTGAATGATGGCTTCATGATTGAATGAATCACCAAGCATATAGGAGATAAAAAATTATATTATCCCTCTATATGTTTTATGGGAGTGACCAATGTTAGTATGGAACCAATAAAATTGATTAGGGTCAGACCATTCAGGAGGATTATTTGGATAAGTAAATGGTTTAGAGGGCACTAAAAATTGTTTCACTTGTTGCACAATTAATGGTGTGTGAGAAGATTGGGGATTTTTGGCTTTAGAAACTCCTAGATTGTTTGAGGAAGGTTGTTGGTTATTGCATTAGTTGAATGTAAAAAACATCCTTTAATGAGTTTGGTATTAGGTTCAGACTATTTCAAAAAAATTCTTTATTCTTGGCTTAGTCCAGAGCTTCATTGAATGTTTGAGGAACAAAATTTCAAACCTCATACTAAAGTGAAGGAGTTAAGGTGGTTATAAAGAGTTTAAACAAATTATCATCAGTCATGTTATGATTGACCTTGTGAGACAAATATTTCTATCATTTAATAAAATCATGGGCTGATTTGGTGGGAGATTGCTTAGCATTGAAAAAAATCATTAAGGTAGATTTTAGGAAGATCATTGGTTTGAAACTGTTAAACTAAAATATTGACTAAATATTATAGTTGCCATATGGAGTGTTGTCGAAATTGATTGTACCATTCCAATACATTACTAGTTAAATTTTTAAATAAAAGCTTAGTTGTGCTGAAGGTATTTGTTTGAATCCATTCCATATAAATTTTGTCAAATACCTTAAGAAAAGATGTAGGGTCTTTAGTCCCATCATATTTAATAATTAAATATATGTTACCAATGTCTATATAAATAAAGTTTATATGTGTTGGAGAATTTTACTATTCATGATAGGTTTGGGGATGAAACTCCCCATGACATATCTAAGAGGTGGAGGAATACATTTTTTATTTTTTTGAGGGAGAAGAATAAGAGGTCGATTATCCATGTTGATCAAATGATGTTGTTGTTGCATCACTTGGGATGTTTTAGATGTTTGCATTAAGCTCATTTGTTACACTATATATGCAAGAATTTGAGTGGTATTAATTAGTGGATTGGTGTTTTTAGGATGAATCCTAGAGTTAGTATTAGGGTTAGGGTTGTTAGGTGATGGATTACCTATGGGGTTATTAGATAGACTTGTGTCAATTTCCCCCCATATTGTGATGAGATGCGTGAAGATGGTAATTATCTTGATAGGTATGGAAAGGATCCAATCCACTAATATCATATTATGAAATTATTTTAACTATGTTTTAATCTAAAGATGAGGGAATATAATAATATTGAGGATTTTATTAGGAGGTAAAGAAAGGAATAAAGGAGCACATTATATAGTGTCTAAATGGATTCAGGTTGTCTAAGAAGATCATGATAGGGGATTTCATGATCCTTGATGAAGGAATTTGAGACAAGTAAAATTAGGGACAAATTCATTTAGACAAATAACAGAGTCATCCAATAGGTAAAAAATTGATCGGGTCGACATAGTACTACTTAGATACATGTTGAATAGAATATACATAGTCGTATGTGTTGATAGTGTATTACTGAATAGGAAGATAAAGATACACAATCTGATGAGTTGAATTTATACTACTAAACAAATAATTGAATAGGGATATAATGAAACATAATCATGTAGTTCAAATATGTATTCCATGTATGAAGGCTAAATAGTCTGTAAGAGACTATATCAACTAAGATGACAATGTGCTGAAATAGGGAAAAGAATTTTCAAGATAAATTTGAATAAAAATGAAAGTAATCAAAAATATATTTGGATTAGGGTGATTGATCAAATTGGAACACACATCATAAACCTTACACTAATGTTGGCTAATGTAAGTTTTGAAATACAATACTCAATGATCAAAGATCAAGTAGAAACTAAAAGTTAAATCATAACTAGTTGGTGATCCTCAGTGTTATTAAGTTATCATAAAGTTTAAATTTAATGTGATAGGAAAGTTAGCTGAAAATAAGGAACTAGAAAGCAATCTAAGGTTGGTGTTTTATTATTTTTGCAAATTAGGTGTTTAATTCCTAAAGAAATAAAGGTCTGAGTAAATGTAAATTAGTAATTAATGTGTCTTAATTAGCCTAATAATTTTTGTAAAAAAATATGTATTTTTATCTTTTTAAAAAAATAGTAAGAAGTGTGAAAAAATCAAACTTAGCTTATTTTGGGTTGAAATGAATGATGCAAGATCTAGAAATTGTTGTGTAGGGATGGTAGACTATCATAAATATAACCAAAAAATTTGTTTCTAGATTAGATAGTAGCACCAAACTCAGGACACCCTACTACTTGGAGTTATAGTCCATTTTTTAGAACTATTTTCCCTTTGCAAAGCTATTATCCACTTTTGGCATTATTAGCATGGTGGTCTAGTTTTCTCAATTTTGTTTGGTAGGTTTGTAACAGCCTGATAGTGAAATATCAAATCTTGATTCTATGTGAATCTCATTGTGTGTTTGATTCAATATTCAAAACCCTTAGGATCTCTTGGTACTTGAACTTGAATAGCAAACTTGGGAAAGAGAGAAGGGGTTAGTGTGTAAAATATACATTGGATGCACTTCACACCCTATTTTTGGGCATGTTGCCAACATACCAATACTCTAAAGAGGAATAAAGATAAGGTAGTTCTCCCATTTAAAGTGCTTGGTGAAATTATGTGATTTATGTAACTAGATGAAAAACTAAAATGTACTTTGGATGATTAGGGACTAGTATGAGTGCTTGAATAGGCTTGAATTGATCTTGGAAGGTTGTATGTAAAGAATAGGGAAGAATGCTTGAGTGTACTTGATTGCATTCTTACTATTTTCCTATGAATGAGTGTTAACCCTTCTAAATGGACATTGAATAGAATTTTATAGGGAAAATGATGAGCATGGGTTATATGAGCTTGTATTAGGTTGATAGGGAAAAAGATAAGGAATCAAGAAAATTTTATCATTAAAGGTAAAGATAAACTTGGACAATAGCACTACAAATAAGATACACCTAAATTTTGATGCTCTTATCTAAAATAGGCACTATTATCCTAGGAGGATGAACCCTGGGGGGGATGGATCTGGGTCTAGGAGGGTTGCTTGGGTCCTAAAAAGCTAAGTCCAGGAACCTATGGGTGACTAGGAATCGGTGAAAGTCTAGTCGAGAAGGGTTGAGTGAGAAAGAAAGAGGACCTATAGGTTTCATGCTATTATCCATGCCTAAGTCATCCAATTTTGTATTTTATATGATTAAATTCCCCCTCTTTTATTTTAGTGATGTAGCAAAGTGAAATACTAAGAAAAAGGAAAAATAGAAAGCATAACTGAACTTACCTATAAGGGAAAAGCACATGAAGCTATGTGATGTTGGATGTGCATAGAGAGAACACACTATGATGTGTGAATTTGTAAATAAAAATATGAAGTAGATGAGTTATTACTAGATACATTATGTCTAAAATAAGAATATATAAAAGCTAAGTAAATGAAAAGAGATGAATGAATACACCTCATCAGGTACATGATCCAATACAAAACCTATTGTGATGTTGGATTGTGCTAAGGATGTGTTGAATCAAGGGTAATATCATTAATGGAGCTAAGTGCTCAATTACCTAGAATTTGGCTCAATAATGTAAAGGCTAGCCCTTTGGCTCCATCATCACTAACTAAGTGAAGTTAATGAGTCATGCATGTGTTAATTGATGTCTGGACTATGTGTCCAATCCTTTTGAATAGGTGGCTCAAGAATACAAAGGATAGCCCTTTAGCTCCATCATTTCCCCACGAAATTAAGCTATAAAGTGATACTGGTATAGAATAGATATCATATGAGATGGATTGTGGATCCCATTAATGTGATAGAAATCTAACATTTTGGCATGGATATTTAAATGTGTGCAAAAAACTAGGCCACTATTGGCCATTTCAAAAGATAGAGATTAGGCTTGTATGATAGCCACTCCAAAACTAATGTACTAGGCTTATATGAAAGCCAAATTAGGAACTTGGGTACTCAAAAATATAAACTTGTATTAAATTTTAACTTGAATATGATTCCAACCACCTAAAAATGGAGTAAGGCACATAATTATTGAGAATGCCTAGATTAAACTGAACTTAGAAATAAAAGAAGATCAATATGTCATGCACATTGCCCCATATCACTTATGTCTAGAACATGGATTTTGATCTATAAGTTATGCCAACTTTCCAATCTTAATTAAAATTTAAAATAATCATGTTGTGTATGATAACTATTGTATCTAAGAAAACTATGCTAAAACTATTGAATTTGAAGTATCTAAAATGCAAAAACTATCCTTGAACTAAACGTTTTGCTTATTTCTAGAAACCTTGAGTGATTTTTTACCTATAAAGGAGCACCATACTATGGACACCCATATTTTTGGTAATACTATCTATTTCTATTGCTACTATCCATTTTTGTTACTACTATCCATTTCTAGTGCTACTATTTGGTGTGAAAACTAACTACTGATCTAAGACTATTATTATTTTTCTACTCAGATTTGACTGATTTGACCTTTAGATTTTATGTTGATTGTTATAAATGTTGTTGTTCTAATTACTAGGAGGTTTTATCTCTATGATAAAGTCCCTATTTGATGCCACTTCTTCTAAGGGTAGGAATGATAAACCTACAATGATTGCCCTTAGAACAAAAGAGTCTTGCAAGTGTGTTAATGTAAATATATATGTGATATAACATTTGATATTTTGATAATATGCTTCAAGATATAGCAATGTTTGCACCAAGATATTTTTATATCAACAAGGGTATGCCTAAATAGATGTAACAATGTGAAAACATGCGTAAAGTGCTGAACTAGAATGGGAAATCTTAATTTTTAGTTGTTAGTTAGAGGGATGGAACATGATGTCCATCATGGCATCCAAGAAAGGAAAGAAAAATATATGATATGGATCATGGAATTGTACATATTTGACAAGCAACAAAAAAAAAGCATATAAAGAAATAAGTAAGAAGAATATAAGGGTGGCCAAGGGGTCACACAAAAAAGGGACATGGGCACATGACACTCAAATTGGAAACAAGCATGGAAGGCATGTTCAAATACCAGATACATATACAAGTGAAAGAAGAAAAGTTGACACAAGGACCACAAGCACATGAAAGATTAAAAATAAAGGATATTAGCAAATGTCTTAAGTCAGACATATGAATATGGGTAAGAACTAGAAAGTGCAATCATACAAGCTATGCTAAGTAAGGAATGAACGTAGAAGTAAGAACTAGAAGAAACAAAAACATCTAACTAATCAAAGAAAGTGTGAGAGTTTACAAAACATGTGTAGTACAATACTAGGTAGATGTTAAGAAATACACAAGTGTTAGATACTAATGAGATGTCGATATAGTATTCTATGTAATCTATAAAGTAATATACATCATCATGATAACTCAGAGTATGTGGCATAAAAATGACATAACCTAGATGGTGTAGTCATGTAGAAGATGCCCCTAGTGGGTGTATATAACAATGTATGTCTCAAATGTATAAGTAGGAATGCCCCCTGTATGGGTAGAATGAAGTAATCAATTAATTGTATGTCATTGCACACACTCAAAAAAGATCAAGTGAAGCATGGTAATGTATAAAATTGACATACAATAGCATGAAACAATAAATGTAAGTCCTAGCATGATATTAGTGATGTAAAGCATGGATGATGCATATAATTAAAACAAAACTATTTTTGGTGTTTTTGCAGTTTTTTTAATGTTCTTGTAATTTTAAGTGTTATATTATTTTTGTATTTTTGAAAATTTTTACACTATGTACAATCAAGCCAGTAAATCATATGTATAATAAATACTAAAATAAATGATACTAACCGATGAGTCTCAGATGAAACCCCCTATCATAGTGTCTTGTATCAAATAATTATGAAGCATGATTTAAATGTTAATAATATGACTTTGTATATTTGGATTCATCATTGATATCTTGAAAATCATAATAACCTATATTATTTAACTCATCATTATCATATTGATTTTGAACCAATGGAATGCTAATATTGACTATTGTTGTATCTAGATATTTTCCTTTGATAAATAATGTTTGTGAATGATTTTTCTAAGGATATTTAATGAATCCCAAACCCTAGGACAAACATTATCATTTGCTAGAATAAGAGAAGTAATTCCTTGAGCATGCTTTCCTAACCCTTGACCTTGATAATCAAACTGTTGTAGATATCTTTGAACAAACCCATACCACTTTGGAAGTCGAGCCTCATTTTGGAGAGGTATATTTGCATATTTTTCATGCTTGACCTATGATTTTGGTATTGTTTGTTGCTATTATTTTGCTTGTTGATCATTTTGTTATTTTTAGTTTTGCTTTGGTAACCACTTCTATATTGTTTCTAAATTTGACCCTTTGTGAATGTGTTCTTATGTTTTTGTGGATTGCTTGAATGATTTACCTTGTATAAGGTCTTCATTAACAATGATTTATTATATATGATTTTTTAATGCCAAACATGTATCTGTGTGATGCCCATGCATTCTATGATATGCACAATAATATTTGGATCTTATCATTGGATATAGAGGAGGTAGTTTGATCAATTTAAATTTAGTAATTTCCCTTAGTATCTCACTTGAAATCTTATTTTATCATTAAATGATTTTTGAATCACTAGTTATAGAGTTAATTTTTTATGATTTATTGTTTTTATATTTAACATTGTTTGAAACCAATTGAGTAGGTAAAGGTGCATATAGATGACTGGCACTAGGGTACCCTTGAATATTTTGTATTGTAATATGATTTTCCAATGTTGTAATCTTTTCATGTAATATTTGATTCTGCATTTGTAAATATAAAAATAACTTGCTCATGTTAGTGATTTGATTCCTTAGAGTCTCATTAGTGCAAACCTTAGTTGTTTTTGATTGGACATGTAAACACATATGCTGAAGTGGTTTTGAAAAAGTTGTAGGCTGAATGTATGCATTAGGAACAATAGTAGAGGATGCCTCACCTTTTGGAGGGGTGATAACATGGACTTGTTTAGAGGAAAATTAGCTATCACCCTCTTGAGGGAGAGGAGGAGAAGGGATTTCTTTCCTCTACATAAAATATGGCATTGAAACAAGAGTAGCCAAAGAGGGAAATGCATCGAGGTAGAAACTATGCATATAGGCTAAAATGCATGAAAATGGAGTTATAAATTGTATACCAATATGATTATAGAGAACATTCCACATGAAAGATAACAAATAAGGGATATAAGTCATGAATTTGTGCCTGTATGCATAAATAGTTTTGACATGTGATATAACATTTTGAATGTGTATAGCATAAGAAGCTTGAAATTTTTTCCATGTGAAAGATAGAAATCAAAGGTTTGAGAGCATGGATTGGTGCAAGAATGCATAAATATATTTTATTTGTATTATGACATTTGTAATGTGTTTATCATGATAAGCTTGAAATTTTTTCCATATGAAAGATAGAGAATATGCAAAAGAAATATTGAAATCTTGTGCAAGTTGAGAAATAAATTTTATAATATCACCCCTTATTATGAAAATTAAGCATGAAAGGGAGATGATGAAACTTTTCACTAGTGATAGACTTCATCATTCATGTACATGATAGGATCCATTATGGTTTCCTTGTTATTTACAATAAATATAGGAAAAGTTTGTAAATAAATGAACACTATTTTTACAATTTGACTATGGATGTAATGTGATACCTCAACAAGAAAAAGGATTTAGTAGATGCAACTAGGGATTTTAAAAAATACTATGAACTTTTAAATTTGAAATTTATTTTTTGAGTTAGGTTTTCAACTAAAAATGTAGAAAATAATTGGAAAAAACTTGGAAAAAATAAATGGG
Organism: Torreya grandis; assembly: GCA_037957365.1. Lineage (NCBI taxonomy): Eukaryota > Viridiplantae > Streptophyta > Pinopsida > Cupressales > Taxaceae > Torreya > Torreya grandis. The sequence goes on along the minus strand of JARHVA010000239.1, from coordinate 288,661 downwards.
AACTAGTTGATGCAACTAGGGGTTGAAAAGATTTTTTTTCAAAATTAGTATAATATTTTGAAAAATTTTGTTATGAATTTGTATAATTTATCTTGAAAAATTTAGTAAAAATTTGAAAATATTTCTAAAATTAGCAATATATTTTTCCTAGTGGTTTGAAAGTGTTTGTATGCAATAGGACCTAGTATGTGCAAACTAGGGTTTGAGTGAATATATTGAAAATATTCCAATTAATTTATAGTTTTATAGTTTTTAAATTTAGGAAAAATTATTAAAATATTGTAAAAAATTATAAATAATTAGCCCTAGGGTTTCTATGGTTTTAATGTGAAATTTTGAAGTAGGTCAGGTTCACCAAATGTTTTATTCTTTTTGGGAATTAGATGTTTAATTCCTAAAAAAATAAAGGTCTGAGTAATTGTAAATTAGTAATTAATGTGTCTTAATTAGCCTACTAATTTGTGTAAATAAATATATATTTTTACCTTTTCTAAAAATAGTAATAAGTGTGAAGAAATCAAACTTAGCTTATTCTGGGCTAAAATGAATGATACAGGATTCAGAAATTGCTATGTAGGGATGGAAGACTATCATAAATAGAACCCAAAACTCTAATTTTGGATTGGATAGTAACACCAAACTCAAGGCACTCTGTTACTTGGCACTATAGTCCAGTTTTCAGCACTATTGTCCCTTTTTAGAGTTGTTATCCAATTCCAATACTATTATCCTGATGGTCTAGTTTTTTTGGGTTTTGTTTGGTAGGATTGTAACACCCTGGCAGTGAAATATTAAAGCTTGATTTTTTTTAGAGCTCATTTTGTGTTTGATTCAATCTTAAAAACCCTTAGGAGTTCCTAGTACTTAAACTTGAATAACAAACTTGGGAAAAAGAGAAGGGGTTAGTGTGTAAAGGATACATTGGACACACTTCATACCCCATGTGTGGGCATTCTTCCTACATACCAATACTCTTAAGAGGGATCAATATAATTTAGTTATCCCATTTGAAGTGTTTGGTGTAATTATGTGATGTATGTAACTAGATATGAAAATGGAATGTACTTTGGATGACTAGGGACTAGTATGAGTGCTTTAATAGGCTTGAATTGATCTTTGAAGGATGTATACAAAGAATAGGGAAGAGTGTTTGATTGTACTTTCTTATATTATTACTCTTTTATTTTGAATGAGTACCAACCCTTTTAAATGGACATTGAATGGCCTTTTATAGGGAAATTAATGATCATGAGTTAAATGAACTTATATTAGGCTGATAGGGAAAAAGATAAGGAATTGGGAAAATTTGATCATTAGAGGTAAAGATGAATTTAGAAATAGCATCAAAAATAGGACACCCCTAAATTTTGGTGCTCCTATCTAGATTAGGTGCTATTGTCCTAGGAGTATGAGCCCTGGGGGGATGGATCTAGTTCTGAAAGGGCTACCTAGGTCTTAAAAAGCTAAGTCTAAGAAGTTATGGGTGACTAAGAATAATTGAAAGTCTAGTTGAGAAGGGTTGAGTTAGAAAGAAAGAGGACCTATAGGTTGGGTGCTATTAACCATGCCTAAGTCATCCAATTTTAAATTTTATATGATTATAGTTGGTTTCAGGATGTTTGGGCTAAAATAGATTTGTATTGGTTATGGTAATGGCTTGGTATTGGGGCCTACAAAATTAATTCATAATACCAAAATTATAAGGGTTTTGGGTGACTTTATAATAGATACCATCAACCACTTATTTATACTTGGCCAAAAACCCATGTTGACTTCCCCCTTGGTGATAAAATCTAAGTAAGTGGGCCTCAGGAAGACAAATATTTAATGTTTTTTAAATGTAAAGTGATTTGGTAGTGTGTGCAAAAGATTTAAAAAGTTTAACTAAAGTTTTAATTTTAAAAACCACCTATTTAATCTATATGAGTTACTCTAATCATTTAAACAACTGAAAAGAAAAGGTGAATTAATTTACTAGAGAAAAGATGTTAATTCCTTCATTTAAAATAGTACAAAGTCAATTCAAGTGACATTGTATGCAAATAGTACTGAACAAAGTTGATTGGGTTTATACTATTCTACAAAAGAAAGGTTTATAATAACATAGTCAAATAGGTTGACTATGTCTTCTAGATGGAAGACAAACTATAGAACTGAGTTGACTAGGTCAACCTAGTTAGCTATAGGGTTGCAGTATTACAAACTACAAACTTGTGAAAAATAATACTGAAAGAAGAACTATAATGACAAAGAAATAAAAGAAAGGAACCTTGGTGGGATTGAATATTTTTTGGATTTAAATTTTTTATGATTTGATGCTCAAATGCTACTTCAAATTCTACCAACTGGGTCAATTAGTTCGACCAAGTTTGTAAAACATTATATGCTAAAAAAAGATAACAGACAAAGTTGACCTTTTTGACTGTGTTTGTAGACCTATATGTTGATAGAATAAAATAGAATACAAAGTCAACTAGTTCAAATATGTATGTAAATATAAAATTAGAGAATAATATAGTGTTAAACTACTCGATCTAGTAACCTATAATTGGCAAAGTCCTACATAGATAAAAACAAGTCATTTGAAAGTGACTATGTGTTAAAATTATGACAAAAAATTTAGAACTATATTGACTAGTTTGATATAGTATTTAAAATATATAAAAATAAGATATGATGACAAAAATGGTGTGAAATAAAACTTTCAAGGGTTAGATTCACCTTGGGTTCACTAAAATGTATATAAAGGGAAATGCAACTAATCTATAGATCAATCCTAGCTCAAAGATAAGATAAATTATTTATACATTATATATTCAAGGTCATGACCAAGATGTATCCACTAGACGTATCCAATAGATATCTTACCATAATAAAATAACTAGGAAGGGGTCCAAAGCCTCTAGTCAAGTAAAACTATGTAATAACCCTAACTAGGTCCTATATTTTCATATTCACTAAGTATGATGACAAAATAAAATAAAGTGTAATTAGTGCTCACCAAATCTTATGGCATAAATTAGGGGTTAGTAAACATAAAATTAAACATTCATAAGAGATTCTAATTAAGCTATGTATAGGTAAAACCTTAATTCATGGAGAGAGCAATATATTTAAAAGTCATTAGTTATGCTACTTCTATCTACTAAAAGAGAGGTGTAAAGTTAAAGATACTTACCTTGAAGATGAACACATCAATACTAGATCTCTCCCTTGGTCAAATATGCTTTGAAAGAGTTTTTTTTGGTTTTAAGGATCACTAAGAAAGGCCAAAGCAATCAAGACTTTTCCATAAGATAATATTCTTCACTAAATAAAAACCAAAAGCTATGACTCAAGTAGAATGATGGCAGAACAAATTGTAGAGAAGCACAAACAAATAATGAAATCTCGATGTCTCTAAAAAATGGAAAAATGATTGTGTATATATAGCTATATCTAATCCTAAACCTTCTTGAAATTTTAGTCAACACAATCGGCCCTATTGACTCTATATCATTATTGATAAAATCAAATTAGGTCTTGGTCTAGGTCGTTCAACGGCCAACCTAAACCTTAAATGAGTTTTATCAATTAGATTATAGGGTTGATGGGGCTCACAATGTATTTTAAACTATTAGAAAGGGTTTTTAGGCTAAGAAAAGGTTAATGAAGGTAGGAAATGACTAGATGAGGGTGTAAAAGAAAAAAAAACATAGGGGAATGTTTTTAGGAGATGGTTGTGTAGATAGCATGTGGTAGTATAGGGACATCAATCCTATGAAAACTAATGGTTTACCCACCCATTTCCTAAAGCACCCCTTAAGGCATGAACTCAAAGATATTAAGACTTGATGTGTTTCAAAAAGAGAAAAAGCATCAGTAATTGATATAATTTGAAAATATTGTGTATACAATGTGTACATTACATCAACATCATTTCAAGTCTTATGTACTTATAACTTATATATAGAAAAGGTTATTATTAATTATATAATTTCACTTAATTATCTAGGGAGAGGAGGTGAATTGCTTTCTCTCATTTGGGTTGGGATTTACTCACAAGCACTATAACTACATATATCCCTAATGAAAAATGTGTATGATATGTAGTTATAAATTCTTGATAGGTTTCCCAAAGAAACTAACTTTTGAATTATATTCCTATCGTAACACTATGTAGAATTTGGTCAAAGTCAACGGAGAAGAAAATTAGATAATTATACCCATAAATTTAGTGATTAAAATATATTATCTTTATCATCATCTATATTTTAAGTGACTCAAAAATTTACATAACCTAAAAATAAGAAGAGGTCATAATTGTAGCTTGGGGTCACAATCTTGGGTCAAAATTAGAAACTAAATAATTATATATTTGTCTCAATTATTGATATACCTATTCTATTTTGTCTTAAATCATAATAAAATTCCCAAAAGATATTTTTCTAGTTTCATACTCTATTTATAATCTCAAAAATTATGTGTATACAATATGTACATTACATCAACATAAATCCAAGTCTTATGTAATTATACTTATACATTGAAAAGGTTATTATTAATTATATAGTTGCACTTAATTATCCAGGGAGAGGAGGTGAATTCCTTTCTCATTTGGGTCGAGATTACTAATAAACAATATAACTACATATGTCCCTAATGGAAAGTGTGTATGATATGTGAGCGGTTTCCCAGGGAAACTTTGGCATTATATTACTCATGCAAAACTATGGATAATTTGGTAAAATTAAAAGAATAAGAAAATTATATAATTATACCCATTAATTTAGTGAATTTTTTTTTATCTTGATCATTATGTATCTTTTAAGGGACTTAAAAAGCTACATAAACTAAAAACAAGAAGAGGTAATAATTATAGCTTGGGGTCACAATCTTGGGTCAAAATTTGCCAATCCAAAATTCTAAATTTATCTCAATTAGTGATCTCCTAATTTTTTTCTTGTCCCAAATCATAATAAAATTCTTAAAATATCTTGTGCTAGTTTCATACTCTATTTATAATATCAAAAATTAACTATAGTGCCCACCTATGTTCATTTCAATCTTCTTTCCCTATCATTCATTATTTTTTATAATCAATTATATTAATTTGAATATCAAATATATTTTTTATATCATTAGGTAATCCTCATATTTTTTATTTACAATATATTTTCCCCTTCCTTATGCCATAGTTTTATCATTTTACACATTAGAATTTATCCACAATATTTAATAAAATAAACTGGTGAACCCATTCTATCAAGTAGATAACCTTTTTTTTCATTTGTTCTTTCACCCCTAGGGTCTAATTTCACCATTTAGATCTATTTTTTATCTTTTTATAGTGTCATTTTTAATACTATATCACTATATTTTTACTATTCACCTCTCAAATCTAATTCTTAGATTTTAGAGAACCCCTTTGTTCTTCGAACATTTTCAACCTTAGGGTCTCCTTGTTATTCATTCCTTTAGGGTCTAATGTCTACAAGTCATATATAAGTTTAAATTTTTTATGTTTTCATAATTTATTTATCATTATAACTATCTTACTTCATTTATCCCATGCTTACAACTTATGACAATTAATAATGGTGGATCTAAAAATCCTACTAGTAAAAGTGCTATATTGAGTTTTGTTGCTATTGATTTTATTCAATTTCATTTTCATGTAATCATGCTTATTTGAATTCAAAAATTAAATTTTTTAATGATGTTCCTCCTTATATTATTTTTGATAATGAACATGTGAATGACAAATTGATGACCTTGTTTATCAATCATTTGATGATGAAGACTTGAATATGAATTATTATGATAAAAATACCAATGATTTTAATGTTAATCCATTTATTAATATTTATGTCACAAATTTTAATACCATGATAAATATTTATTTTTTAAATTACCATTTGATGGTTCCCAAATAAATTGATGCAAAGATTTAAGTTGTTACTAAAGAAAGAAAGAAAATAATAATGGATATGGAATCTACACCTAAGAATGTTACTATAGATCCCTTAAATGTATATTATCCACTTATTGGACGCTCTCCTCATGCATTATGTATCAACATTGGTGTCTATACTACTCCTTATAATACTCCTAGATATCCACGTATAGTTCCTACTCAGGTTACTAAGACTCTTCCTACACAACTTATTACATATTTTATATTTACTAAGGCTATTATAACACATTGACCCACTCACTTTTTGTTCTTGGTATTAAAAAAACAAAAAAACCATTTTCCTACCTATTTCAATCATATGTTGACTCATACACATGATGTTATATATAAGGATGCATTTATTCAAAAATATATCCAATATGAAAGTACAAAATAGGAAACTTTCTTGAGGATAAAAAAAACATATCCATGTGTTCTCTAATAAAGATATATTACATAACCCATTGGCTCATGAGGTCCTCATTCACCCTTTTTATACTAGTTTTTAGAACCTAAATTTAAATTATGTAATGAAAAGTTTGATCCTTCATGTGACATTCAATCCTTCTATCCCTTATGCTTTGGTTTCACACATGATGATTTTTTAGTGACAAATCCCTTTGTAAGAAGTCTTAAGGACTATGCCTTGGATTGGTTTTATTCCCTACCTATGGGATACATACTTTGATTCATTAATTTGGTTAGTATATTCTTGGCTCGATTTTCTATAAACATTAGAAAAAGGAATAATTTTTGTCAAATTAATAAAGATAAATAATTAGTTAATGAGAAATTAAATTAGTACATGTTTTGATTTAAAATAATGCCTACAAAAATTTATCACCATATATTTGATAGTGAGTTAAAAGTAATTTTCTCCAATAGTTAACCTCAACCACTCAAATACAAAGTCATGTTTAAAACATAATAATCCTTCGATAATATTATCCATATTCTTCATAAGGATAACATGCTCATATATATGTCTAATACTAGGGTCCCATGTTATGGGATAGCCAATTATTTTTAAGGGGGTGCTACTAAGAAATTACAAGAGAGTTTTTCCTTATGAGTAGTCCCATGATTTTTAAAATTTTGTGCAATATACATTGATTATAAAAAATAAGAGTATTTTACTTAAAAGAGTTGTTTGAAAAAAGAATAGATTTTATTGGATACAAATGTAAAGTTGGCAACCAAAAAAATAGGAGCATCCATCTAAATATTCAGCCCTCTACTATTTCCCACCTCTCAAAAGAATCTTATTAAATAGTAGTTTCTCCTTATTTTAAGGAGAAAATATTTTATAAGTAAATTTTTAACTTTTGATGATGCGTGAGACCATAATACCCAAAATTATAGAGGTAGTAGCCCCCATCATGGGACACCTCTATAACTCCTCTATCTATACTAGCTGAAAATATCAAGGTAAGTCAATTTTAAAAGTTAAGGCTAATGATACTCCAACTTTCAAGCTAAGAGAGGTTAAAATGTAAACATAATCTCTCAATAACTTAACATGATAGTTATTACAACTTATCAAGATCATGGGTAATTTACAAGGTTGCCCAAAAATCCTCACCATGTGCTTAAATTATTTCTTGATTGTAACATGATATATTTACCTCTGTAGTGTGAGTTGGATAAATCTCAAAAAACTTCTAGGGGTTATAATGTGAATTCATATGGGTATCATAGATATTTTATATGAATTACTAATTAATTATATTAATTAAGACATAAGACACGTGATATAATTATTAGTAATGTTATTCAAGTCAAAAGACGTATCACAACATAAAATTAATCATTTTCCACATGAAACCAAGATTTTAAAATCTAAAACAATCCACTTCCAAACCATAATACTAAAAACCAAGATAATTTCCACATGACAATATCTACACATGAACCAAAAATTTATAATAAATATTTCTTAGAATGTATTAATTATTCACAAAATAAAACCTCCATCTATCACATTATATGAAAATGATATTAAAAATTATGATACTAATAATGGTACACTATTTATACATGTTTTATTTTACTAACATTCAACAATGACATATGGAATCTTGATATACAATGGTTCAAGTTAAAGATTGAATAAAATTTCATTCCTAGATAGTATGAAATATAATTAATAATTGTAGCTATAAAATACATGAAAATATAAATAAATGTTTATAATTAACTCACAGACTTCATTCTAATGGCCCATCACATCTACACACTTCGTGAATTCCATGAAGTTTTCAATATTGGATGGATGTCGCATATCTTATTTTGTGTCATTTCTATTTTGACATAACATTGTTAAAATCATGAATATAAATGTAACTTTTTAATTATTTTTTTACAAGAAAGAAGGCTTAATTGTGAAATTATACACTAAATTTTAAAAACCCAATGAATTTTCATGGCCTTAATAGAGACATTTCATCAACAAAATAACTATGTCACTCCATGGTCATTAGATTAACAACACATTTTCACTTCAAAATATTATCTAATATTTCTATATTGAAGCTCTTAACTTGAATGAGAATGTTATGCATTTTTTTTGTATGTAAATGTGCCAACTAAAATTATATCAGAAGTGAAACTAAATCATATAATTTTCATACACAGTTCTCAAGTGATTACGAGACATTTCATGAACTTTGTGATCTCATGACCATAAATCAATAGGTGATTGACACTTTTCAATACCATAACATAAGTGTTCTTATCAATCCTAAATTATAAACTTAATGCATCCACGCAGTGGGAAAATTAACATAGAGACATAGGGGTGGACTCCATGTGTGTGATCCAATAAGAAGGCAACATGTGCCTCATTTAAATTCCATATGATTAAATTTGGATAATCATAAAATTATGGATTTTGAAAGATATAAATTAGGATTTATGATGCAATGGGTCCATGTAAAGCATGATAATGAATATTATGCTCCATGTACTATGTGACCCCTAGGTCACGACTTTTTAACATATTGATGATTGAGATTCTCTATTGAGACATATGCCATAGTGATGAGGTTAATTTTGCCCTCTTCATTTAGATGAATATGTCATGTTAATTTGGGTGGTGTCCAATGGTAGTTAGTAATAGGGTATGCCAAATGGTTATTGTCCCTTATCAATTTGGGATGTTTTGTGGACCATTTACTTCTAAGTTCTAATGTACTTACTTGAATTGAAATTCAATCTATAACTTATGAAAGAAAACACACTTGCTAAATTGAAAGTACTTGGGAGGGAAATACACTTGATATAATGGAACTTCATTAAAGTAAACTCACCTTCAATTTATTTATAGAAATGTAAATTTCATGAAATAGAAGCACATAGTTAATCTATTTGCTGGAAAGGGGAATGATTTGGAATGAAATGCTTTGAAAGGGAAATGTTGAGAGTAAGCTTTTTTGAAACACACATAAACATATAGTCATATAAGTGAGACAAATAATGCAATAATTTTCATAATATAATGGATGACAAAATTTAAAATGCATGACAATATGAAACATATAAATACCAAAATATATCCTACTTATTCAGTTGATTGGGCCCTTTCTCTCCCTCATAATAGGATTAAAACACTACTATATTTGTAAAAACTTCATGAAATAAATTTCTTATTACTTTTGGAAAAATAATTCAATACTAGAAAAAATAGTGATACTCAAACTATTTAATCCTTAATACTTTATTCATCTATTACATAAATCATTAAAAGAATGTGTTTACATACTACCACCTCTTACAACATATATATTAAGATGGAGAAACAAATCAACAAGATCATATTCTAACTAAGATATTATATTATTCCAAAATAATAAAATCATTTTCAAATTTTAAGGAAAAATGATGGAAAATGTTAAATTTAGTTCCTTGCATGATTCATAATCTGATGGTTTTTACAACTTCCTTGTCGTCTCTAACGATTTGGGCTCAGTCAACTATTAGATCATAAACCTCATCTCTAACCTAGTATTTTTATTCATTCATAAGAAAACTTCTATGAATACCATGGATAAAAATAGATAGTAATATTTTTGAAAAGTCTATATATAGTTATTGGAATTATTGCCAAAAATATAATAGACTACTTTTTATCAAGCATGTATGTCTTGCATAAATTCACAATCCTCAAGTGTTATTTGAAAATATTTATATGATAATTTAGAAATAGTATATGCATATTTTTTTCCAACTAGGAATCTTCAAATCCACATTAGTGATCTTTAGAGATAGACTAGTGATCTTGAGAACTAGTCTATATTGGCACTTAAGAGTCTTCTACTAAAAAAAAAAAACATTATCTTTAACTATAGTAGATTCTTATGATTTGTACATACAAATTTGGTATCTTTCCCATGTAAATTTTAAAACAAGGTGGTTTAAACATGTAACAGTAATTTTCATAAAATAACTAAGGTAAAATACTCATTTTCTACGTTAAATTAATAATGTGTTATTTTATGCACATATAAATCCACTTAAAAATAAGACTTTTAGGGGGAAATGAGGTAATTAAAGGGATATAATGATCCATTTTATGTAATCATCATTTCCTCCACACTTTACTTCTTGTAAGTCACTTTTCAAGATAAGGTCTCCTAGGTTCTCTGCTAGACATAGTATCTCCTAGTTTATTGTTGAGGTCATAAGTGTCATAGTATATATACTAGTGAAATTGTGTTGGGATGATGTAACCTTTATATGTTTTGAGTTGGGTGTTCCATATTTAAAATTGTTCTTTTCCTTGAGATATTGTATTCTACCATGAAGACATAGATTTGAGTATCAATGGTGGCCTATACCTAATTCCAATCCATTATTTTCCATATGTTCATCCAAACTATTGTATCAATTATATATTACCTATTGGTCTCCTAAAAGACCATTTAAGATTATTGGGATAAATTACCTGGATTTTATTTAAAGGAACACTCAATGCATCCCACCTTTGATCACAGGTAATCAAGGGATATACTAAAATGATTTTGAGAATACTCCTCAAAATCAAAAATGCATTTTTAAAATATATTTGGATGTTTCTCCCTAATCATTGGACTATATAAAATATTTTGAAAAAAAATGGTTTGATTATCCATATTAGGGAATTCAAGCCTCATGTAGAGCCAATAGTTTTAACTTACACAAAATATTCTTATGTCCTATCACTCTATGAAAGTGTATTTTATAATTTAGAGGTGAAATTATTAATTTGAGATTTTCCCACAAAAAAATTAATTGGGAAGGATTACATGTGTCCTTAGAGAAATTTACATAGATATAACTCACAAAATATTTTGTTGCTCATAGATACTAGCCTAATAGGAATCAATAAATTCTTTGTCATCCTTTAAGTCATGAGTCAACCCAGATGAAATTCTCAAAAATTTCAATCTATAAATTTTTAACTATAAAAAATATGCCATACCTAGAGGTGGGTATTTTACAATCAAGAAGCTTCTCTCCTAGTTCATAATGTGTATGGTGCCTTTTATTTTTGTTCAATCTCTTCTTCAATATCAATCTTTAACTTTTAATTTTATTTCCAACCTCCATTACAATTTTCTAGGTTCTCTCCTAAGTAACCATGATTTCATTTTAAGATAATTGGTTTTGCATGCCATGGTATCTTTGGTCTATAGATGTTGGTGTCTTCTCTTTAAACTAAACTATTTCACTATATTTACTAAGGGTCTATTTTTTAGTTTCTTCTAACTCTTTCTATAAAGACAAAATAGATTCTAGCTTAACTTTTCATTTTTACTTGATGAATGTTGATTCCTCTATTTTTTTGTCTCATGGCTACATATGATCTCAACAATGTCTTGGCTTGTTGCATCTACTCTTCCTCATCATGACTAGAAGTATACTCCTCTTATTTTATAATTAGAGATTTTCCTTTATCATGTCCATGTCTAAGATGATTCACGATCTTCATTTCATCTCCTCATAATAATCCATATTGTCTATCACATGAAAAACATGATGACTTAATAGGATAAAACATTTTACGGTTATGGAAGATTATCTCTTAATTCCATTGGTAACCCCTTGTGTATTGATGAGCAATTCAGGAGTGAGTTCCCCTTCCTCATGAATATTTTCAATTAGGTCTTTAAATGAAAATTTACATGATATTTTAAATAATGTCTTAGGTATCCCAAATAGTTAGTTGATGACAGAGCTCTTGACTCGAATCTTGGTGCCCTTCACATTGGAATTCTCCCCTTTTAGGTATGTGGCAAACTCTTCTAATAATTTTTCATCATATCTATGAAATTTAATAAGAAAATATAACCAACCTACTTCTTCAAACACCCTAGCTATAAATTCATCATGAAATAGGAGATTTTGTTGATTTAGGCTCAAATTTATTTATTTTCCCCATAAAAAGTATGTTAAAGATACTCAAGGTTGTATAAAATTATTTTCATAAAATTAAGAATGTGATTATTAGGGTTTCAACAAACAAGTGACAATGTAATTAACAATAAAGAGGTAACATAATTATTTTTAAAAATGGATCAAATCACAAGTTTGACAAGTATGCAATTATTTTCTTAGCCATTGAAATATCTTAGAGATGAGTTGGTTATGTGATTAGACATATTTAGGCAAAGGATTATTACAATGTGTGATAATACTTAAGTTGTCTCAAATTTATCTTATCACTTCCTCCTCATGTTAATTCTTCCATCACTCTTTCCTTTATTTTTTATTATGACCTTTCATTCATTCCACAAGTGTTGTCATGATGATCCTTTAAATTACCTTTTATTATGAATACTTTTTATTTCATCATCATGATGAAATCATGCCCATATATTTATGTGTTATATTTTTGAAAGGATAATTTAATGGTATGGCACTTTAATCTATTTTGGGGAAAACACTTTTAACTACCTTTTTCTAGGAGACACTCCTTTTTAACATATACATATGTAGAAGAACCCTTTTTGAAAATTGGATATTAATGAAAAATTTAAAACTCAAAAATAATCATACTCATATAAAAATGAGATATAGATACCATGAATTACTTAAGATTATCCGGTTTCCTAGTTATTCCACATGGCTTGGGATGAGAGGCACACACAAGTTAAACTAGATTACTACACATGTAAATTAGAATTACTATATTTATTGTTTTATCCCCTTGAAAACATTTCAATTTTTTATTTTTCAAATTTTTCACCCCATTATTTTAAAAATTTATTCCCTCTTTTGGTAAGAATATTTCCATTTAGTAGTTTTCAATCTTCTTCCTTTCCTAGACTCAAAATCTCATTCTTAAATTATGATGGAAAAATAAGGTTATTCCATATAACCAAATATTTATAGGATTGAATATTTTTTTAGAACTCCTCCTTGTTATGAGATTCATGATATAGCCTAAATTTATCCCCATTTACCAAAAGTGTCTTCTTGCTACCATTAATTGGCATCCAATGAACAGTTATGTAGATCAAGAATCCAAGAGAGGTTATTTAATTGTTAGTGAATAAAAATAAAAACAACTTAAAGACATATCTTATCAAAATTAATCCTTAAGTTAAATTATGGTGAAATAAAATAATAAATTCAATTAGAATATAAAGAACCATGATTTTACCTCCCTTTAAGATTCATTTGAAGACTAGTCTAAAGAGGTTGAGCTCAGCTTGTAGATGTACAAATCTTTGTCAGTGCTTGAATTATGGATTGATTATCATCTCTCCTTGTCCACACTTGACTTGAATTTGGATTATAATTAAAGTGAGGAAGATCCTTGCGTAATTAAATAGCATAAGTTTGCATGGAGAAGCTTATTTAAATTAGAGGTGTGAGGTTCTTATTTGTAGACTTATTGAATCATTATGAATCGTTCATCTCATCTCAAGATGTAAGGTTGAGGATCAATCCTAAAATATGTCATTACACACATGGAGTGTGTAAGAGAGGAAATTTAATGCCTTTTGGATCATATAAGTCATATTGGAAGAAAAGTGTAGTCATTGGTCCTCTTGGAGTGTGTAAGAGGGGTATAAGAGGATAGGTATAAGAACATGTCATAACATTTGATTTATTTCACACTTTGTCTAATGATGTCATATTATGTGAGGAAATAATTTTATTTTTAATTTAGTAAAATAAAATAATTCCAAATCCATGGATTTTCCTATTACATGAATAATTAGGCTTGATTAAGTGGGATTAATCAACAATTAGAAAAATTGTAGATGTTACAATGATTATTTTTGTCAATCAAGTATTCACTTAATTTTCTTGTGAAAACACTTTTAAAGGGTTGATTTAATTCAAGATATACTAGATAATATTAATTATTCAATATGATCCATTTCCCTAATTAGGGATGTATGATTGTGATTTTGGACTAAAATAACAATTATGCAAGTAAATTAGGTTCAATGATGATTTTTGGTTAAAATTACATGAAAAAAAAATCAATTTAAATTTAATTTAGACACAAAATTGGATAAAATGAAATGTTTATATTATTCATCTATTTGAGGTGTTGGAAGACACTAGGCATAGTAATGTTTTTTCAAATAAATAAAAATTCAAGAAGAAATTTGATAATGATTAAAGAATGGTGACTTCACTCTTATTGTTTTGTATATTTATGAGTTGATGAAATAATATTAGCACCCTAAAGGGTTCTTGACTAGCCATGGATGCACTCTTGAGGGGATTGTTGGGGAAAAATTTGAAAAAGATGAGCCTCAAAAAAGAGAGGAAGAAGGAAGAATGCGAGAAATTTATGGGCTTGAAATTATAAGAAACAACATATGATGGAATTGGTCCCACAAAAAAGGTGATCTTGGTTGATCACAATAACATGCTCTAGTAGGGTGGATTTTATCATTTATGCCAGGAGTTCCCCTAGGAGGGCAAATTGGATTATTGATCAGTCTAAAGGGTTTGCATAATGGGGTACATTTTTACTTTAAGAAATGATGATTAGGTAATTGGTTAATTATTTGAGGGGATAGTAGACAGGGATAGATATTAATAAAATATTACCAATTAGACTTCCAACACTTTATTTTTGATTTATCACCAAATGGTATACACCATGATATAAAATGCCTTTATAATCAGGTCATAATGTGTATAAGGACTGACCCCCTATCCAATAGATATATGAAAATAACACATCAATGATAAAAACCATGATGAAAATGTTGTTAAAATGCCAATAGATAGACTCAAGTACAACTACATGATAGGAAGAACCATAATGGTGACCCTACCAACATAATGTATGAAATCAATTTGATAATAGAAAAGGGGAATATATGAAAATAAATAAGTAATCAAACACAAATTGAAATAAAAGAAAAAAAAATCTAAATTCTCAAGAGGAAAAGTAAATAAACATATGAAGAGTAATAAAAAATAATCATTATACACAAACACACCATAAAATAAGTAATTAGTGAGTCATTTGTTCATGTGTGAACTTCATTCCACTCAAGAATTAGTTTATAAGATTAGAAAGTATTTTATTAAGAAACTCAATATTTTCCATAATCCTTTTACAAACGACATTTGCTAAAACTTGGGAATTTAGATTATTCCTACATGGGTGAAATCAATAAGCCAATCAATCCACTAGATGATTATGAAGACCAATTTACCACATTGTCAACTATTATATAATATGGTTCCACATTACTTTTGGAGTTATCACTAAAGTCAACATTAGAACACCTATTTATCCTAAATGGATCAAACATGGAGTGCCTGTCACTGGAGAAGAATATGAGTTTCTTACTGCCCTCCTTCAAGAGCTTATTGATATTTTTTCATGATTTTATTTAGATATTCCAAACTTAGATCCCAATTTAGTATACATCACCATGTTGTATACCCTAATGCCAATCTAATCAAATCTAAGCTGATAAAAATGCACCCTCTCATATCCATTCTTATTAAGGAAGAGTTATGAAAACTATTGGAGGTAGGGTGTATGTGTCCTATTGATTATTCAGAATGGATATCCAACATAGTCCTATTTAAAAAAAGCCACAAGGAATATGATTGTATGCTAACTTTAGATATGTTAATAAAGCAGCCCAAAGGATAACTTTACTTTACCCAAAATTGATATGATTGTATATTTCATGAAAAGATACAAATGTTATATCTTATGAATGGCTTGTCAGGATATAATTAGATCAAAATTGCACCTA